>JAJJWW010010790.1:0-52828 GCA_023531295.1 Papaver armeniacum | reverse complement strand
GCTCAACATGATCTTATGTTGGACCAGGTACTTTTAAAGTTTTACTTGTATTGGTGTAATGAATGCCTCACTGCTGCTTCTCTCTATGATTCTCGTTTATGACATGCACACACTCGTCTATGCTTTTAGAAAAAATATTAAGAGTAATTCATGATGTAAATGACACTGTTGGATAAATACCTTTGTTACCGATTCTCCAATAAAACAACTCGTGTATTATCCACCGATCCGTTACAACTCTTTGTAACACGATTTTCATCTATGTATTACGTTTCGTAATACCAACAACAAAACAAGAAAAGAATGATAGAAAAAGATGATCAATCACAAAACTTAAACAAACTTACTTGGGTGTATTGAGGCGAGTAATCTCTTTGCTTAAGACATTTGATGCCCTGTTGTTGATGGTGGTCTTTAAACAAGGGGTAAAATCGTAAATCCCCATGACCTAGTATTACCCGCAAAACATTAATTAAGAGCATTTAACTCAGGTGTAAATAATTAATAGGGGTATTTTTTCAAAATACCAGATTAGGGTTTTTCAACACGAACCCTAATTCCAAACCAAGCCGCACCTCGCGCACCATGGCAACAATGCCAAACCAAGCCGCATCTTCACGCACCATGGCAACAATGCCAAACCAAGCCGCATCTGCGCACCATGGCAACAATGCCAAACCAAGCCGCATCACTGCGCACCATGGCAACAATGCCAAACCAAGCCGCATCTCGCACCATGGCAACAATGCCAAACCAGGCCGCATATCACAAGCGCCATGGCAACAATGCCAAACCAAGCGCATACCATCTGCGCACCATGGCAACAATGCCAAACCAGGCCGCATACGCGTACCATGGCAACAATGCCAAACCAATCCGCATACTGCTGTTGATGGTGGTCTTTAAACAAGGGGTAAAATCGTAAAACCACATGACCTAGTGTTACCCGCAACACATTAACTAAGAGCATTTAACTCGGTGTAAATAATTAATAGGGGTATTTTTTCAAAATACCAGATTAGGTTTTCGACCACGTAACCCTAATTCCAAAACCAAGCCGCACACTAGCACCATGGCAACCATGCCAAACCAAGCCGCACTCTGCGCACCATGGCAACCATGCCAAACCAAGCCGCATATCACGCACCATGGCAACCATGCCAAACCAAGCCGCATCTTCACGCACCATGGCAACCATGCCAAACCAAGCCGCACTCTGCGCACCATGGCAACCATGCCAAACCAAGCCGCACATCTGCGCACCATGGCAACCATGCCAAACCAAGCCGCACTCTGCAAGACCATGGCAACCATGCCAAACCAAGCCGCATCTGCACGCACCATGGCAACCATGCCAAACCAAGCCGCACTCTGCGCACCATGGCAACCATGCCAAACCAAGCCGCATACTGCGCACCATGGCAACCATGCCAAACCAAGCCGCACTCTGCGCACCATGGCAACCATGCCAAACCAAGCCGCACTCTGCGCACCATGGCAACCATGCCAAACCAAGCCGCATACTGCGCACCATGGCAACCATGCCAAACCAAGCCGCACTCTATGCGCACCATGGCAACCATGCCAAACCAAGCCGCACTCACAAGACCATGGCAACCATGCCAAACCAAGCCGCACTCTGCGCACCATGGCAACCATGCCAAACCAAGCCGCACTCTGCGCACCATGGCAACCATGCCAAACCAAGCCGCATACTCCGCACCATGGCAACCATGCCAAGCCGCACTCTGCGCACCATGGCAACCATGCCAAACCAAGCCGCACCCTGCGCACCATGGAAACCATGCCAAACCAAGCCGCACTCTGCGCACCATGGCAACCATGCCAAACATGCTCGCTAGCGACTTTTCTACCAAAGCCACGGCCCTAACGGCCCCGCATGCCATTGGCACATGCCAAACATGCTCGCTAGCTAGCTTCCTGTTTATGGTTAAAAATCGTTTCTGCCGATTTCGGTAAATTCGATAGGTGAGTGAGAAACTGGTTCAAACCCTAAACAAATATGCTGCACGTGAGCACTTTATAGATTCGAGAGATCAATCCGACAAGTCCGGCCTAAACCAAGAAATGGCCGTTCCGGACTTGCTTCGGTCACAAAGTGGAGGAGAAGGGTTGATTTGGGGAGGGAAGCAAAGAAAGGTGTTGAGGAGAGTAGTATCTCGACTAGTATCAGAAAGTGAAAGCTTAGGAAGCTTGCAAGAGATGAAAGCTTTTTGGGAGAGCTTGCAAAGTTGTCTTTCTGAGAGTGTAAGTGTAGTATATTTCTCCTGACCGAGACTTGTTGTCTGGTGGAAATAGGTAAGACCTATTTATACAAGTCGAGATTGAAACGTACCCTGGCCTCATGAAGGAAGAGAGTAAAGGGTGAAATAATGGGAGGAGGTGGTAACCGCATGGTTTAATGGGCGAAAACGTTTTTCTCCATTATTTCCTCTTTTATTTGACCGCTTTATTCCTTTTCACGCTTTCTAAATGTGAGCGTAGTGTACGCTGCATGCTGTGACCGCCAAACCAAAAACCTAAAGAAGCATCCCCCAGTTTGTGTTGATGTCTCGAGTGTTGGTTGCATCTTGACTGCAAGTGGCGCTGCTAGTGGCGCGTGTGGCATGTGCCAATGGCATGTGCGAATGCCTTGGTGGTAGTTTGCACGGTTTGCAAGTTGGGCTACCAAAGATGTGTGTTTGGCATGTGCGGAATACCTTAGTGGTAGGTTGCACGGTTTGCAAGTTAGGCTACCAAAGATGTGCGTTTGGCATGTGCCAATGGCATGCGTGGCCATTAGGGCCGTGACCTTGATAGGGAAACCAGCTAGCGAGCATGTTGGCATGTGCCAATGGCATGCGTGGCCATTAGGGCCGTGACCTTGATAGGGAAACCAGATAGCGAGCATGTTGGCATGTGCCAATGGCATGCGTGGCCGTTAGGGCCGTGATAGGGAAACTAGCTAGCGAGCATGTTGGCATGTGCCAATGGCATGCGTGGCCGTTAGGGCCGTGATAGGGAAACTAGATAGCGAGCATGTTGGCATGTGCCAATGGCATGCGTGGCTGTTAGGGCCGTGATAGGGAAACTAGCTAGCGAGCATGTTGGCATGTGCCAATGGCATGCGGGGCCGTTAGGGCCGTGACCTTGATAGGGAAGCTAGCTGGCGAGCATGTTGGCATGTGCCAATGGCATGCGGGGCCGTTAGGGCCGTGACCTTGATAGGGAAGCTAGCTAGCGAGCATGTTGGCATGTGCCAATGGCATGGGGGGGCCGTTAGGGCCGTGACCTTGATAGGGAAGCTAGCTAGCGAGCATGTTGGCATGTGCCAATGGCATGCGGGGCCGTTAGGGCCGTGACCTTGATAGGGAAGCTAGCTAGCGAGCATGTTGGCATGTGCCAATGGCATGCGGGGCCGTTAGGGCCGTGACCTTGATAGGGAAGCTAGCTAGCGAGCATGTTGGCATGTGCTAATGGCATGCGGGGCCGTTAGGGCCGTGACCTTGATAGGGAAGCTAGCTAGCGAGCATGTTGGCATGTGCCGTTGGCACGTACGGCCATGTTGACCTAGTTGCGTGTTTTGCAAGCCTAGGGCGCTATGTTTGGCGTGGGCCAAAGGCATAGAGGCTTGGAAGTATGGCTTGCGACACGTGTTGGCATGTGCCAATGGCACGTGCGGCCATGTTGACCTAGTTGCAAGTCTTGCAAGCCTAGGGCGCTATGTTTGGCGTGGGCCAAAGGCATAGCGGCTTAGAAATATGGCTTGCGGCACGTGTTGGCATGTGCCAATGGCACGTGCGGCCATGTTGACCTAGTTGCAAGTCTTGCAAGCCTAGGGCGCTATGTTTGGCGTGGGCCAAAGGCATAGCGGCTTAGAAATATGGCTTGCGGCACGTGTTGGCATGTGCCAATGGCACGTGCGGCCATGTTGACCTAGTTTGCAAGACTTGCAACCTAGGGCGCTATGTTGGCGTGGGCCCAAGGCATAGCGGCTTGGAATTTGGCGTTGTTGCCATGGTGCGCAGGGTGCGGCTTGGTAATATGGCTTGCGGCATGTGTTGGCATGTGCCAATGGTACATGCGGCCATGTTGACCTAGTTGCAAGTCTTGCAAACCTAGGGCGCTATGTTGGGCGTGGGCCAAAGGCATAGCGGCTCGGAATTTGGCGTTGTTGCCATGGTGCGCAAAGATGTCGGCTTGTTTTGGCATGGTTGCCATGGTGCGCAGAGTGCGGCTTGGTTTGGCATGGTTGCCATGGTGCGCAAGATGAGGCTTGGTTTGGCATTGTTGCCATGGTGCGCAAAGATGCGGCTTGGTTTGGCATTGTTGCCATGGTGCGCGATATGCGGCTTGGTTTGGCATGGTTGCCATGGCGCGCAGTATGCGGCTTGGTTTGGCATGGTTGCCATGGTGCGCAGTATGCGGCTTGGTTTGGCATGGTTGCCATGGTGCGCAGTATGCGGCTTGGTTTGGCATGGTTGCCATGGTGCGCAGTATGCGGCTTGGTTTGGCATGGTTGCCATGGTGCGCGCAAGATGCGCTCGGTTTGGAATTAGGGTTCTGTGTTGAAAACCCTAATCGGTATTTTGAAAAATACCCCTATTAATTATTTACACTGAGTTAAATGCTCTTATTCAATGTGTTGCGGGTAACACTAGGTCATGGGGTTTTACGATTTTACCCCTTGTCTAAAAACCACCATCAACATTAAGTCCCCCGCTAGCTCTAACAGGGGGCTTTGTTGCGAGGTAAGCATAAGATGGTGACAAACTCGTTAACAACAACCCGTAAAGAAAATTAAAAGAGGCTTCTCGACCTTTTATAAATATGATTTGGAATCCTTGCCTTTGGTAGTTACTGCACAAATCGGGAGGTCGGCACAATTGGTGGGCCCAGTGCGGCTTGGGCGACGTTGGGAAGTTGGCGTGAGTTGGGAAACTGAGTGTGCTAGCTGGTGGGACCGGCGCGAAGTGTAGAAGCCGTTCGTTCTTGCAGGCGTGACTTGGGAGGTCGGTGCAATTGGTGGGGCCGGTCCAATCTCGAAAACCATGCTTGCAAGCGTGAGGAAGTCGCAATTGGTGGGGCCGGTCCAATCTTGGAAACCATGCTTGCAGGCGTGACTTGGGCGGCATAGGGAAGTCGCAATTGGTGGGGCCGGTCCAATCTTGGAAACCATGCTTGCAGGCGTGATTTTGGTAAAAGGGAAATCCTTCCCTGTTTCAGAATCTTCACGCCTATATATATAAAGTCCCTTTCTCCCATTTTGCACTTTCATCTTTTCATACCAGCGGCAGAGTCATAAAGAGGAACCGGCTTCCAAGCATGTCTGCAAGATTTCTTTTGTTGTTTCCTTTCGCGTAGGTGTAAACCCTAAGAGTAAGCGCTTGCAATGATATTGCGCATGTGATTTCTTGGCGTGATTCTTGTAGAAAATATTGTATATATGCACCCAAGGGAAATACTGCATATATGATTTGAACCCGCAGAAAGTGCTCCATAAATAATTTTGAACCCGAAGAAGGATACTGCAGACGTACTTGAGCTCCGCATAAAATACTGCGTATATAATTTTGAACCCTCGAAGAAAATCTGCGTGTGCGCTTCGAACCCGTAGAGAATACTCATATGAATTCCGAAGAAGAATACCGTATATGTGCTTCATATGACTTCGAACCCGTAGGAAATATTGCATATATGAATTTCGGTCCTGGAAGAAATATCACAGCGTGCGCTTTGAACCCGTAGAAAATGCTCCATATATAACTTGAACCCGAAGAATGATACTGCGTGTATATTTTTGAACCCGTAGAAAATGCTCCATATATAATTTGAACCCGAAGAATGATACTGTGTGTATATTTTTGAGCCAGTAAAGAATACGCCCTCTTTTTTTTTTTTTTTTTTTTTTTTTTTGTTGTTGTTGGGTGCGATTATGTGTCGTGAGATAATTTCGTCTTTCTTCGTATGCGTATATCTCGTTACTAAACTCACAGGAAGAAATCCGATAAGATGTTACTGAACAAAATTTCGCCTCATCAAGGATGTTCATAGTTCTAAACCAAACACGGATGATGAATTCTTCGCCCAAAACTTGTCTCTGCTCGGAAAAATCACCCAGGTTTCGTGCCAATTTTGTTAACCGGTGGTGAAGATGAAAAGAAGACACGTTGGTTCCTCGGAGAACACCATACGGTTCTCGTCTTCATAAAGGGGTATATTCCTCTTCCAACATTGATTTCTGGATGTGTCAAAGCCCATTGCGTTCTTTTGATAGATGGGTTGAGTTCATGGTGAGTAAGGAGAACATAAGCACCAACCCGACTCGAGCGCAGATTATTGATGTTTGTGGTGAGGCTCGCCGGTATCAACGGGTGAGGAGCAACGGTTCTTGGTTGGAAATGTAATCGGGAGAGACTACATTATCGTGGTAACAAGGTAGGTTGGATGATATAGCGAGCAAACTTTGCAGAAGGAGTGGCGTTGAAGCGAACGTTGAAGCGAAGCCGCCGCCGAGAACACCGATGCGTAGCTACTTCTGGAGAGAACGTTGATGCGGAGCTACTTATGTAGAGAATGTTGGAACGACGTCTTGCAACTTTTAGAGCCTTGACGGTTACCATTTTGAAGTCGGGGTCCGCGTCACGTTCTGTCAAACTCGACATCCCTTAAGAGAACAGAGGTTAGGGGTCCCGCCCATCTATCGATCGTGCTTTCTAGGAGAGGTTGGGGTTTGGGAACGGCTTCCCGGCCGGAAGCTCCCCGCTTTCCCGATGCAAGTGCAGTTGAGGGGTGCAAATATGTCTTGACGCCACGCCTTGAGAAACATAGAATCTCACATAACCTGTCTCATCATAGACCGCATTTACTTTGTGAGCGAAGTTCCCATTGTGCGGGTCCTGACGGGGAGAAGGGTCTCCGTGAACTCGGGAGAGTTGTTGACTTCCCTTGCTTTCGATTTTTGAGAAGTCTATCCCGATTTTCATGTGTGACAAAATTGGATTGCTTATCCCCTTCTCTATCAAGCGTCCAAGAGCAACGCGAGCCTCTTCATCTATAAACGCATGTCCTCAAATGAAGTATCTTTTGTCTTTTCATCAAATCAACAGTGCTAAAAGAAGGTCGACTTCTTCCGGATCTTCTAGTATCTTGCCCTGATGGTAGAGTAGCGTCTCTGGTGACGGTTGAAGATGCCATGCTTGAAGAACCGTTAAGGTGGCGGAAGCGGCTCTGTCCGTGATCGTAAGTGTATCGTGCGAGATGACACGGTTTGATCACGAAGTGCTGGAGCCATGGCGCTGTTTCGAAGGGCAAGGATGGTCTTTGGAAGGGCGCAAGATGTTAGCGCTGGAAGGATGCAAACTGTTAGCACAGAGTGTGGTACTGCGGCTGGCATGCGTGTGCGGCATGTGTGCCTGACATGTGCGTCTGGTAAGCATGTCTGGTAAGCACGTCTGGTAATCGTATCTAGCAAGCGCGTCTGGTAAGCGCGTCTGGCAAGCGTGTCTGGCAAGCGCTTCTTTTCTTTCTTCTTCTATTTCCTCTTTTGAAAAATGTCTAACTCAAGTTCCGAGGAGGAATC
The DNA here is from genome assembly GCA_023531295.1 of Papaver armeniacum. Taxonomy (NCBI): domain Eukaryota; kingdom Viridiplantae; phylum Streptophyta; class Magnoliopsida; order Ranunculales; family Papaveraceae; genus Papaver; species Papaver armeniacum. Next base: position 45,246 of record JAJJWW010010790.1, on the reverse strand, counting down.
CGATTCGGAGGATGATTCTGGGGTAGAGCCACACGAAAACTTGCCTTTTGTGACCAGGTGACTTGGAGATGGGCGTTAGCCAATTGTCGGCACGTATGTGGTTCAAACGGTGGATGATTCTCTCGATGGTTGCTGCCGTAGACATGGAAGAAGACCTCTCATGAGTCGTGAGGCCAGGTGCGAGCGCCATTTTGATCCCCGTACTTGGTTCCTTATCCAGGTCATGTCTTTGGTTGGCGGCTTCAGCGTCTTGGGCTAAGCATGAGGCGTTGTACACCAGAATCTTCCATCAAGGATATGCGTGAGGTGACTGGTCATACCGTTTCTGAAGACGTTATTGCCGACTGGGAACACCATCACGACGTGTGTGTAGAAAAGGAGTTCAACACTTCGTGGTTTGTCGAAGGCCTTGTTGAGATCCAAAAGTTCAAAGATGCAGCAATCGAAAGCCTTTCCGCCGAGGAGATTGCACGACAGGAGGTGGAACTCGAAAAGCTTTCCAAGATGTTAACTATGAAGAAAGCGGCTCTTGAGATGCAAAGTTTACTTTCTCAAGAAAAGCAGACTTTGTCGGATGATTTTCCTTGAACGTTTCTTTCATAGGTTTTGTGAACACGCCCCTCTCGTGTAAAAGGCGGCTTTGCTTGGTAGCATCGCCGATTAGTCCCCAATTGCTGGTAGCATCTTCAACGAGTCTCCGCTTTTTCTGTAGTTTTAACAATCGATAACCGGTTGTCAGGCAGTTGAGTCGGATTGAGTCGCAAGTCCCCAATCGCTGGTATCATCTTCAACGAGTCTCCGGTTTTCTGTGTAGTTTTAACAACCGATAACCGTGTTGTCTGGCAACTTGAGTCGACCGAGTCGCAAGTCCCCAATCGTGCGGTAAAGATCTTCAACGAGTCCCTCGGTTTTGGTGTAGTTTTAACAACTCGATAATCGGGTTGTCTGGCAGTTGAGTCGGACTGAGTCGCAAGTCCCCAATCGCTGGTAGCATCTTCAACGAGTCTCCAGTTTTCTGGTGTAGTTTTAACAACTGATAACCGGGTTGTCTGGCAGTTGAGTCGGACTGAGTCGCAAGTCCTCAATCGCTGGTAGCATCTTCAACGAGTTCCCAGTTTTCAAGTGTAGTTTTACAACTGGTAACTGGGGCGTCTGGAAGTTGAGTCGGATTGAGTCGCCTTCCCATACCATGTTGACATCTAGGTCGAAGAACGAGATCGACAGTCTGACATTGTAGCCGATAGATCAATCCTCCCGCTGTGGTCGCCAATTGTTTATGGTTAAAAATCGTTTCTCGCCGATTTCGGTAAATTCGATAGGTGAGTGAGAAACTGGTTCAAACCCTAAACAAATGTGTGCTGCACGTGAGCACTTTATAGATTCGAGAGATCAATCTGTACAAGTCCGGCCTAAACCAAGAAATGGCCGTTCCAGACTTGCTTCGGTCACAAAGTGGAGGAGAAGGGTTGATTTGGGGAGGGAAGCAAAGAAAGGTGTTGAGGAGAGTAGTATCTCGACTTGTATTAGAAAGTGAAAGCTTAGGAAGCTTGCAAGAGATGAAAGCTTTTTGGGAGAGCTTGCAAAGTTTCCTTTCTGAGAGTGTAAGTGTAGTATATTTCTCCGACCGAGACTTGTTGTCTGGTGGAAATAGGTAAGACCTATTTATACAAGTCGAGATTGAAACGCACCGGCCTCATTAAGGAAGAGAGTAAAGGGTGAAATAATGGGAGGAGGTCGAATCGCATGGTTTAATGGGCGAAACGTTTTTCTCCATTATTTCCTCTTTTATTTGACCGCTTTATTCCATTTCACGCTTTCTTAATGTGAGCGTAGTGTACGCCGCATCATGTGACCGCCAAACCAAAACCCTAAAGAAGCATCCCCACTTTGTGTTGATGTCTCGAGTGTTGGTTGCATCTTGAGTGCAAGTGGCGCCGCTAGTGGCGCGTGTGGCATGTGCCAATGGCATGTGCGGAATGCCTTGGTGGTAGTTTGCACGGTTTGCAAGTTGGGCTACCAGCGTGTGTGTTGGCATGTGCCAATGGCATGTGCGGAATACCTTGGTGGTAGGTTGCACGGTTTGCAAGTTAGGCTACCAGCGTGTGCGTTTGGCATGTGCCAATGGCATGCGTGGCCATTAGGGCCGTGACCTTGATAGGGAAACCAGCTAGCGAGCATGTTGGCATGTGCCAATGGCATGCGTGGCCGTTAGGGCCGTGATAGGGAAAATAGCTAGCGAGCATGTTGGCATGTGCCAATGGCATGCGTGGCCGTTAGGGCCGTGATAGGGAAACTAGCTAGCGAGCATGTTGGCATGTGCCAATGGCATGCATGGTCGTTAGGGCCGTGATAGGGAAACTAGCTAGCGAGCATGTTGGCATGTGCCAATGGCATGCGGGGCCGTTAGGGCCGTGACCTTGATAGGGAAGCTAGCTAGCGAGCATGTTGGCATGTGCCAATGGCATGCAGGGCCGTTAGGGCCGTGACCTTGATAGGGAAGCTAGCTAGCGAGCATGTTGGCATGTGCCAATGGCATGCGGGGCCGTTAGGGCCGTGACCTTGATAGGGAAGCTAGCTAGCGAGCATGTTGGCATGTGCCAATGGCATGCAGGGCCGTTAGGGCCGTGACCTTGATAGGGAAGCTAGCTAGCGAGCATGTTGGCATGTGCCAATGGCATGCGGGGCCGTTAGGGCCGTGACCTTGATAGGGAAGCTAGCTAGCGAGCATGTTGGCATGTGCCAATGGCATGCGGGGCCGTTAGGGGCGTGACCTTGATAGGGAAGCTAGCTAGCGAGCATGTTGGCATGTGCCATTGGCACATACGGCCATGTTGACCTAGTTGCGTGTTTTGCAAGCCTAGGGCGCTATGTTTGGCGTGGGCCAAAGGCATACCGGCTTGGAAGTATGGCTTGCAACACGTGTTGGCACGTGCCAATGGCACGTGCGGCCATGTTGACCTAGTTGCAAGTCTTGCAAGCCTAGGGCGCTATGTTTGGCGTGGGCCAAAGGCATAGCGGCTTAGAAATATGGCTTGCGGCACGTGTTGGCATGTGCCAATGGCACGTGCGGCCATGTTGACCTAGTTGCAAGTCTTGCAAGCCTAGGGCGCTATGTTTGGCGTGGGCCAAAGGCATAGCGGCTTAGAAATATGGCTTGCGGCACGTGTTGGCATGTGCCAATGGCACGTGCGGCCATGTTGACCTAGTTGCAAGTCTTGCAAACCTAGGGCCCTATGTTGGGCGTGGGCCCAAGGCATAGCGGCTTGGAATTTGGCGTTGTTGCCATGGTGCGCAGGGTGCGGCTTGGTAATATGGCTTGCGGCATGTGTTGGCATGTGCCAATTGCACATGCGGCCATGTTGACCTAGTTGCAAGTCTTGCAAACCTAGGGCGTGGGCCAAAGACATAGCGGCTCGGAATTTGGCGTTGTTTCCATGGTGCGCAGTATGCGGCTTGTTTTGGCATGGTTGCCATGGTGCGCAGAGTGCGGCTTGGTTTGGCATGGTTGCCATGGTGCGCAAAGATGCGGCTTGGTTTGGCATTGTTGCCATGGTGCGCGATGATGCGGCTTGGTTTGGCATGGTTGCCATGGTGCGCAGATATGCGGCTTGGTTTGGCATGGTTGCCATGGTGCGCGATATGCGGCTTGGTTTGGCATGGTTGCCATGGTGCAGATGCGGCTTGGTTTGGCATGGTTGCCATGGTGCGCAGTATGCGGCTTGGTTTGGCATGGTTGCCATGGTGCGCAGTATGCGGCTTGGTTTGGCATGGTTGCCATGGTGCGCAGTATGCGGCTTGGTTTGGCATGGTTGCCATTAGCACATGCCAAACGCACACGCTGGTAGCCTAACTTGCAAACCGTGCAACCTACCACCAAGGCATTCCGCACATGCCAAACACACACGCTAGTAGCCTAACTTGCAAACCGTGCAACCTACCACCAAGGCATTCCGCACATGCCATTGGCACATGCCAAGCACACACGCTGGTAACCTAACTTGCAAACCGTGCAACCTACCACCAAGGCATTCCGCACATGCCATTGGCACATGCCACACGCGCCACTAGCAGCGCCACTTGCACTCAAGATGCAACCAACACTCGAGACATCGACACAAACCGGGGATGCTTCTTTAGGGTTTTGGTTTGGCGGTCACAAAAGATGCGGCGTACACTACGCTCACATTAAGAAAGCGTGAAAAGGAATAAAGCGGTCAAATAAAAGAGGAAATAATGGTGAAAACGTTTTCGCCCATTAAACCATGCGGTTACCACCTCCTCCCATTATTTCACCCTTTACTCTCTTCCTTCATGAGGACAGGGTACGTTTTAATCTCGACTTATATAAATAGGTCTTACCTATTTCCACCGCATCACAGGTCTCGGTCAGGAGAAATATACTACACTTACACTCTCAGAAAGGCAACTTTGCAAGCTCTCCCAAAAGCTTATATCTCTTGCAAGCTTCCTAAGCTTTCACTTTCTGATACAAGTCGAGATACTACTCTCCTCAACACCTTTCTTTGCTTCCCTCCCCAAATCAACCCTTCTTCTCCACTTTGTGACCGAAGCAAGTCTGGAACCACTAGTGGAAAAGAGCCGTTTTAAGATAGTTGGAAAGTGTCGTATTAGAGACATATACGACACTATGGACCCGCCTCTGAAAGTGCCGTAGATTTAGTGTCTTTTTCTGGAACGACACTTTCAAGTTGACTCAGAATTACGATAGTTCTGGACTGTCTCTAGGTTCGACACGTGGGTTATGTCGTAGATTTAATTATATAATACAAAAAAAAAAATTCAGACCTAGCTGACTGATTGCAGTCATTCTGACTGGCCTGAAATATTTTTTAATCAGACTCAAACTGCACCAAATGAAACTCAAATGACTGCTCAAATTCAAATGGAAAATGAAATACAAATAGCAATCCATCCACACAAAATGCCAAATCAATTATGTTGAACTGTAAATTTAGTTCAAATCATACAAAAAAAGCTTTCAATTCTTAAGAAGTGCTACAAGTCCTAAAGAAAAAGCTCAATCAATTTACAAGGATCCTATAATCAATTTGAGTGATTATGACCTGGGCACAAGCTTATCAGATATGCCAGGATTAAGAAATGGATCATCCATATTCCTGCTGCACGTTACTTGAACCCTTGCACCTGTTTTCACAAGCTCAAAGTTAGTGGCTTTCAACACAACAATTGCAGCAAAAACCCCATATATATATATATATATGTATATATATATTCGGCAAGTACAGATGCAGCAAGTGAAGTCTGCCCCATTTTAAGCAGAGCTTCTAAGTATGTACTCAAAATTAATGCAAGTGAATTTAATTCTCACATCAACGACCACAAAAAAAACACAGATAATGGCCTAGATAAGCATTTATCAACTCTCAGGTGTCAATTATCGTGGTACTTAAACAATACAGTCTAATATTCATCCAGTTCACTGTCATACGAGCACAGAAAATGTAGTTCAAGGTTGAACTGCAACTCGTACTACTCATAAACATTTTACTCACGGTATCCTCATAAAAAGTGGCTCACAATCTTAAGAAACTATAGATACACTTAAAATCACAGAATTCTAGCATACCCAACGAAGCAAAAAAAAAAGCAATCAGCTTGATAATACTACTCGTAACAGCCAACATAAGGTTTCAAACGGCATTTTTCATATGCAACAACTTAAACTACAATAGCAGGTTCGAAAATAAAATATGCAACCTCTAAATTGGTAGTAAAACTCGTACACTGATTTGCAGGCATCCCTAGCCGTACACCTTCTTCTTTAGCTGCTCATTATCCTCTTCTTCCATAATGAATTGGCCTTTCTTAAGACCAACCTGGACCGCTTTACATAAGATAACTACACATTAGATAATAGCCAAACTGGAATTCTTAATGATCAACATAAAAACAAGAAAAAGAAAAGGAAACTAATAGACACAAAACAAGAGAGAGAGAGTATAAAATGACTACATAGTCATACGACACCACTAGTTCAAAAGGATGTGGTCTTTAACATTAATGTAAATTTTTCAAAGATTCTTAGCTAAATAAAGGACCTAGGTATATTCAGTTACCTTGGTCAGCAGTAGTGTGTGGCACTATACAAAGGGCAATGAGGTACTCTCCTAGGTATTACCGAGTAATTTGATCGTGTGTGTATTTTGAAACCAAAATCTGTATTTTTGGAGGGTGATTCTACTGCAAAAAGAAAATTCACAAGAAAAATTACATTACAAACAATTTAAATATTAACCATTTCAAACAAATGATTTCTTGAACTGATTTAATAAGACCCTAATACTGTTAAATAAATTTGATAAATGAAAATTCTGAGTAGCAAATTCTCTCTGAAAAAGAGAAGGATTGATAATCTAGTGCAGACTCATCGATACCATTCATCTGCTTAGAGAACACAATGAGCAATTAAGAGACTGACTGGATTAGATACCAATTATGGCCAGAAATTGTCTCTACCAACACTGAAGCCTACATGCTCCATCAATAATCAAGCCTAGATGCTCTGACAGAAACTATGGTACATGGCAAGCATGGGAGAACCCATATTGGTGGTGGCAAAACGTATTCAAAATGGATTCATTTTCTTGTACGACAACCTTATAGCTCAAGTTACAACAAATAAATGTATAAAGAATTTTAAGCTCACCTTCATGCCATTCATTGCAGAGCCAATCACAACACCACAATTAGCTTGCAGGCAACATCGGTTGCAACTGACCTTCAATATCTAAGCCTGCTTATCCACACCCTGCAAAACAAGTAGTTTAAAACTTCAAACATACATTGACAACATACTTAGCAGCTCTGGATACATGACTGCAACAAAGCTTGGTAGTGTTACCTACGCACTCCCCGTGTAAGGCATTCATTTTGCCCACTCCTTACAGTATCCTCAAGCTTTGCCATATCTGACTTGTCAACCCTATTGCCATGGCTTGACATCCAATAAATTTGATCACTTCCCAGCTGAAGGAACAAATGCAAAACTAAATACATGTTAAATTTAATAACCAAACAAGTATAATTTGAATCAAAACATAAACAGAACTCTATGAACCGAGAGGAACTAGTATAACTAAGTCTAATAGTTTAAAAAGAAAACCAAGTATTCAAAAAGGAAACCCATTAGTTAGGGTCGGAGTATAACTCTAACACTACATCACTTTTATGTTGAATAATGTAGTCAAGAATTGATACTAAATTTAGGAAGCAAGCATGTTGGCAGTCTATATAACATTAAGGGTTAAATGAAATTGTAGGATTAATCATTCTTTAACGAGAAAGAATTATCTCTGGATCTTTGTTGAAGGTCCTCGGCATCAATGACAAATGGAACTTTCCCGTCCACTTACGTTATACTCCATATGTTTTTGTAGTCGAAGGAAACAGTCTAAATTGCTTGCAAATGCTAGAAGAGAATCAAACCCATCATGCGCTTTAGATCCTAACCCTAAACAAACACATAGAATTAATGGAAGCCTCGGCAGAGAATCTACAAACTCCAAAACTGAGATCCTTACCAAGCAGACTTTGCCAGTTTCCACTCGTATGGCGGTCTACAACAGCATCCTTTAAGATTTTTATACACAAAATTAAAATCCACCTGCAAAAAATCCAAAAATATGGATTCAAAACAATAACATCAACAACACTTATAGTTAAAACAATCCAACCATGTGTCTGCAGGTTTTTGTTAAGTCCCACTTCCAAGAAAATCTCGATGACCAACGTTTACTTTACCAAAATATCCCTTTGTAAGCTTTCTTTCAGAGTTTCAGTGAACCAAGTTTCCACAAAGATGTGTAATAGAAATAATTGTCAGTCACGTATATATAGCCGCTTCAACTGGCTCAAGTTTCAACTCACTTAAACCTTAGGTCATACCCATGAAACATAATCTATTATGAATTAAAAACAGGAATCAAACTCATTAGTACAGTTCTAATTCCATTTTCATTCACAATTACTATGTAAGTTTCAGTCAAAATTTTCAAGATTCTCAAGTTTTAGTCACAATTGCTAGGCCAATAAATTTTGACATAGCAATTGTCTTACCAGTTCAGCCCATACAACCTCCAAAAGACCCATTCACCACCACAAGTTCACTCCATACAACCTCTACACTAGCAGCGAGCTAGTTACCAGCACCACCAAAGCTTTATTGAACTCATTGATTCCCTCCAAGCACCCATTCACCGCCACCAGTTCGGTTCATACAACCTCTACAACCAACTCTTTCTTCAAGTTAAACACCCATTTACCACCACCAGTGGTTCCTCATTTTCTTTCATCAAAATTCCCTGCAACAAAAATTGTTCATACAAAATCAAAAATTATGAAGACAAGCTTACTAAACTAACAAATCAAACCCATTAACAGAAACATAAAATACAACATAACTCGTACAATTCTGTGGGACAAGACCTAACCCATTACAGATTCAAAATCCAATATTGAGAAGACCTAATTTTGTTTGACAAAAATTATGGATGACTTCTAATTACTTCATTAACACAAGAGTAGCACCAAACGATTTCAAACAATTTCATTAACATCAAATCCAATTGAAACAGGTAAAAGTAAGGGAGAACTTATACCGAAGAATGAAGATCTTCAAAAAAATGCAAATCAAGATGTTGAATGTTCTTCTAGCAATTGCTACAATAAAAAAACGAATAATAATTAGAACCACGACAACAAAATCAAACCTAACTTGATAAACGGGGCAAAATTGCAAAGCCTAACTTATACCTGATACATTTAGAAGAAAATCAAACTCCCAACAGCTATCATGAAAAGGAATTGGTGAAAAAAATAATGAAATTGGGTTTCTTTCAAACATGAAATTAGTTACAGAACAATTGAAAATGGGTTTTTTTGTGTAAGGTAAGGGTTTCAAAGAAATGTTTTAGAACAAGAGAGTTTTCCTTTCTGGTTCATGGTGGTGTTTTTAGGTTCATTTCAATCTATTTCGGTGACTAGCAAATGGATCCGGAGAGATGAAAAAGAAAATTGTTTTTCTTTCTGGTTCTTAATAGAGAGATGAAGATGAGAAGATTTGACAAAATAGGGTTCCATCTGGAGAGGAGAACCAAATAAGGAGAAGAAAGAAAGGAATAGCTCGAGTATGAGATTTCTTTCTGGATCTCAATGGAAAGGATGTGACGGATAAGGAGAGAGAGAGAATGAGCGTAACGATAAGGCAAAGAATAAAGATAAGATTATTCGATTTTTCTGATTAAAAAAACAAGATTATTCAGGACACATGGCGCTATATTATAAAAGGTGGATAAAATTAAATTTCAGAATCAATACTACCAAGGTGTCCTCGTATAAGTCAACTAAAGTCCATCAACAACGTCATCTTGACTTTAGTCAGCGTCAAATCAAGTAGTGTTGTTGTATAAGTCAACAAAAGTCACGAAAAAACGGCACTTTGACTATAGTCAACGACGCTTTTCATACGTGGTTAGATCGCAATATTTTATTTGTGTCGTATCATAGTGTCTCTAATAGCCCATTTTCCACTAGTGAACGGCCATTTCTTGGTTTAGGCCGGACTTGTACAGATCGATCTCTCGAACCTATAAAGTGCTCACGTGCAGCACATTTGTTTAGGGTTTGAATCGGTTTCTCACTCACTCACCGAAATTACCGAAATCGCCAGAAACGATTTTCACCCATAAACAATTGGCGACCACAAATGGAGGATTGATCTATCGGCTACAATGTCGATCGTCGATCTCGTTCTTCACCCCGGATGTCAAGATGGTTGGGGAAGGCGACTCAATCCGACGCAACTACCGGACAACCCGGTTACTAGTTGTAAAACTACACGAAAAACTGGGACTTGCCAAGATGCTACCACTCGATCCGACTCAATCGCCCGGCCTTGCTTACCGGTTGTAAACTATACCAAAACCGGGGACTCGTTGAAGCTGCTACCAGCGATTGGGGACTTGCGACTCGGTCAGACTCAATCGCCAGACAACCCTTGTTATCGGTTGTTAAAAGTACACCAGAAAACCGGAGACTCGCTAAAGATGCTACCAAAGAACGGGGACTAATCAGCGATGCTACCAAAGAAAGCCTCCTTTTACACGGAGAGGGGCGTGTTCACAAAACCTATGAAGTGAGTAAATTTAGATCTACAAGTAAGATATACGATCTATTTTTAGGTTCCTAGTAAAACCGTCATACTTCTTGAGTCTTGTCCCTATTGCTAGCACACACTCTCATAGAAGCAATATTCCTTTCCAAAAACATAATCGAGTCATATTATAAAAACCATTCGTCCCAGAAATAATCCAATACCCTAAAAGCTACCAAATGTCTATCAAAGGTCAAGCTTTGAACCCAGGACATCCAATATGTCTTTCAAAAAAAAAAAAAAGAAGAACCTAAATGAAAGATTAACAGAGAAACGTTCAAGGAAAATCATCCAACAAGTCTGCTCTTCTTGAGAAAGTCAACTTTGCATCTTCAAGAGCCGCTTTGTTCATAGTCAACATCTTGGAAAGCTTTTCGAGTTCCACCTCCTGTCGTGCAATCTCCTCGGCGGAAAGGCTTTCGATTGCTGCATCTTTCAACTTTTGGATCTCGGCAAGGCCTTCAACAAACCACGAAGTGTTGAACTTCTATTCTACGCACACGTCGCGATGGTGCTCCTAGTCGGCAATAACGTCTTCGAAAACGGTGTGACCAGTCACCTCACGCATATCCTCGATGGAAGATAAAGCCTCTTCCACACGCTTAACCAAAGTGCAAATCGACTAGTGACTTTCTTGGTTGTGGCCATATGTCCGTACTTCTCTCGGTTCTCGGTGTACAACGCCTCGTGCTTAGCCGGCCTGCGAAGCCGCCAACCAGACACATGACCTGGATAAGGAACCAAGTACGGAGGATCAAAAGGCGCCTGCACCTGGCCTCACGACTCGCAAAGGGTTTTCTTCCATGTCTACGGCAGCAACCATCGAGAATCATCCGCCGTTTGAGCCACATCTGTGCCTTGCAATTGGCTAACGCCCATCTCCAAGTCACCAGCGGTGGTGGTCACCAAAGGCAAGTTTTTGTGTGGCTCTACCCTTAATCATCCTCCGAACCTGTTCCTCTGCGAACTTGAGATTAGACATTTTTCAAAAGAAAAACAGAAGAAGAAAGAAAAGAAGCGCTTGCAAGACGCGCTTACTGACACACGCTTACTGGGCGCACATGACAGGCACACATGCCACACGCGCATGCCAGCCAGACCACACTCGTGCTAAGAGTTTGCATCCTTCCAGCGCTAACAACTTGCGCCCTTCCAGCACCATCCTTGCCCTTCGAAACAGCGCCATGGCTCCAGCACTTCGTGATCAAAACCATGTCATCTCTGCACGATACACTTACGATCACCAGAACCAGAGCCGCTTCCGCCAACCCAGCGGTTATTCAAGCATGAAAACTTCAACCGTCACCAAGAAACGCTACTCCACCATCAGGGCAAGATACTGGAGGATCCGGAAAAGACAAAAGACAAAAAATACTTCAGCAGGACGTGCGTTTATTTAGACGCCCAATAGAAGGGGATAAGCAATCCAATTTCGTCACATATGAAGATCGGAAAGACTTCTCCAAAATCGAAAGCAAGGGAAATCAACAACTGTCCCGAGTTCACGGAGACCCTTCTCCCGTCAGGACCCGCACAATGGGAACTTCGCAGACAAAGTCGTATGGGTCTATGATGAAACAGCTTATGTGAGATTCTATGTTTCTCCAAGGCGTAGCGTCGAGACATATTTGCACCCCTCAACCGCACTGCATCAGGAAAGCAGGCGCTTCCATCCAGGGAAGCCGTCCCAAACCCCAACCTCTCCTAGAAAGCACGATCGATAGATGGAACTGGGGACTCCTAACCTCTGTTCTCTTGAGGGATGTCGAGTTTGACAGAACGTGACGCGGCCTCCGACTTCAAAATGGTAACCGTCAAGGCTCTGAAAGTTGCAAGACGTCGTTCCAACATTCTTTCCAGAAGTAGCTCTGCATCAACGTTCTCTCCAGAAGTAGCTACGCATCAACGTTCTCCAAGTCTGCAGTAGTCAACGAGTTTGGATTTGAAGGGAGGGGAACGACTAGGTCATCCTCGTCGATAACAGTAACGCATGCTCCAACGGGATATCTCTGCGCGATAGGGAAATTTTCCATTCATCAAGCAAGCGGTGAAGCGTACAAGAAGAAAACATACCGGTATGATTTTCTTAACCCGAATAACCTTTGTTGGGATGCTTCTGCAAGAGTCAGACCTCGCGCCTTCACCTGGAGAATCTGGCTGGTTAGAAGATGACTCATCTTTGTGTGACATGACAAAGAGAGAAACTCAACAAGAAGAACCCTTCTCAAACGAGGGAGATGATGCAATTACGTTGGGTGTGAATACGGAACCTTAAAAAGGAAAGGAAGCAATGAGGGACATAACGTTTCCAGATTTTAGCATAGACAATGCCCTGATTGAAGCCGTGCATGAAGGAAGGCGAAATAAGGAAACTTTGCTAGTTGTGGAAGCACCTGCTCCCTCCTTGTTTATACCGACTCCACCAATTGCGCCCAACTTCCCAACGTCGCCCAAGTCACGCCTGCAAGCACGCACAGCTTCCACACCTTGCGCCGGTCCCACCAGTTAGCACGCTCAGTCGCCCAAGTCACGCCTACAAGCACGCAAAGCTTCCACACCTTGCGCCGGTCCCACCAGCTAGCACGCTCAGTTTCCCAACTCCCGCCAACTTCTCAACGTTGCCAAAGCTGCACCGGCCCCACCAATTGCATCGACTTCCCAATGACCGCCCAAGTCACGCCTGCAAGCACGCACAGTTTCCACACCTTGCGCCGGTCCCACCAGCCTAGCACGCTCAGCCGCCCAAGTCACGCCTGGAAGCACGCAAAGCTTCCACACCTTGCGCCGGTCCCACCAGCTAGCACGCTCAGTTTCCCAACTCACGCCAACTTCCCAACGTTGCCAAAAGCTGCACCGGCACCACCAATTGCATCGACTTCCCAATGACCGCCCAAGTCACGCCTGCAAGCACGCACAGCTTCCACACCTTGCGCCGGTCCCACCAGCTAGCACGCTCAGTCGCCCAAGTCACGCCTGCAAGCACGCAAAGCTTCCACACCTTGCGCCGGTCCCACCAGCTAGCACGCTCAGTTTCCCAACTCACGTCAACTTCCCAACGTTGCCAAAGCTGCACCGGCACCACCAATTGTATCGACTTCCCAATGACCGCCCAAGTCACGCCTGCAAGCACGCACAGCTTCCACACCTTGCGCCGATCCCACCAAATAGCACGCCGGTCGCCTGTCACGCCGAAGCACGCAGAGCTTCCACACCTTGCGCCGGGTCCCACCATTAGCACGCCGGTTTCCCAACTCACGCCAACTTCCCAACGTTGCCAAAGCTGCACCGGCCCCACCAATTGCATCGACTTCCCAATGACCGCCCAAGTCACGCCTGCAAGCACGCACAGCTTCCACACCTTGTGCCGGTCCCACCCGGCCTAGCACGCTCGACGCCCAAGTCACGCCCGCAAGCACGCAAAGCTTCCACACTTGCGCCGGTCCCACCAGCTAGCACGCTCAGTTTCCCAACTCACGCCAACTTCCCAACGTCGCCCAAGTAGCACCGGACCCACCAATTGTGCCAGCCTCCCGATTTGTGCAAAACTACCGAGGCAAGGATTCCAAATCCTATTCATAAAAGGTCGACAAGCCTCCTCAATTCTCTTTTACGGTTTCTTTGTTGATAGTTTGTCACCATCTTATGCTTACCTTGCAACAAAGCCCTGCTCCGAGCTAAGCAGGGGACTTAATGTTGATGGTGGTCTTTAAACAAGGGGTAAAATCGTAAAACCACATGACCTAGTGTTACCCGCAACACATTAACTAAGAGAATTTAACTCAGGTGTAAATAATTAATAGGGGTATTTTTTCAAAATACCAGATTAGGGTTTTCGACATAGAACCCTAATTCCAAAACCAGGCCGCACACTACGCACCATGGCAACCATGCCAAACCAAGCCGCACTCTGCGCACCATGGCAACCATGCCAAACCAAGCCGCATATCGCGCACCATGGCAACCATGCCAAACCAAACCGCATATCTTTAGCAACATGGCAACCATGCCAAACTAAGCCGCATATCTTTAGCGCACCATGGCAACCATGCCAAACCAAGCCGCACTCTGCGCACCATGGCAACCATGCTAAACCAAGCTGCATATCGCGCACCATGGCAACCATGCCAAACCAAGTCGCACTCTGCGCACCATGGCAACCATGCCAAACTAAGCCGCATATCACGCACCATGGCAACCATGCCAAACCAAGCCGCACTCTGCGCACCATGGCAACCATGCCAAACCAAGCCGCATCTTCGCGCACCATGGCAACCATGCCAAACCAAGCCGCACTCTGCGCACCATGGCAACCATGCCAAACCAAGCCGCACTCGCGCACCATGGCAACCATGCCAAACCAAGCCGCATCTCACAAGCACCATGGCAACCATGCCAAACCAAGCCGCACTCTGCGCACCATGGCAACCATGCCAAACCAAGCCGCACTCGCGCACCATGGCAACCATGCCAAACCAAGCCGCACTCTGCGCACCATGGCAACCATGCCAAACCAAGCCGCACTCGCGCACCATGGCAACCATGCTAAACCAAGCCGCATACTGCGCACCATGGCAACCATGCCAAGCCGCACTCTGCGCACCATGGCAACCATGCCAAACCAAGCCGCACCCTGCGCACCATGGCAACCATGCCAAACCAAGCCGCACTCTGCTCACCATGGAAACCATGCCAAACATGCTCGCTAGCGGCTTTTCTACCAAAGCCACGGCCCTAACGGCCCCGCATGCCATTGGCACATGCCAAACATGCTCGCTAGCGGCTTCTCTACCAAAGCCACGGCCCTAACGGCCCCGCATGCCATTGGCACATGCCAAACATGCTCGCTAGCAGCTTTTCTACCAAAGCCACGGCCCTAACAGCCCCGCATGCCATTGGCACATGCCAAACATGCTCGCTAGCGGCTTTTTCTACCAACCCCACGGCCCTAATGGCCCCGCATGCCATTGGCACATGCCAAACATGCTCGCTAGCGGCTTTTTCTACCAAAGCCACGGCCCTAACGGCCCCGCGTGCCATTGGCACATGCCAAACATGCTCGCTAGCGGCTTTTCTACCAAAGCCACGGCCCTAACGGCCCCGCATGCCATTGGCACATGCCAAACATGCTCGCTAGCGGCTTTTATACCAAAGCCACGGCCCTAACGGCCCCGCATGCCCTTGGCACATGCCAAGCATGCTCGCTAGCTAGCTTCCCTATCAAGGTCACGGCCCTAATGGCCACGCATGCCATTGGCACATGCCAACATGCTCGCTAGCTAGTTTCCCCATCACGGCCCTAACGGCCACGCATGCCATTGGCACATGCCAACATGCTTACTAGCTAGTTTCCCTATCACGGCCCTAACGGCCACGCATGCCATTGGCACATGCCAACATGTTTACTAGCTAGTTTCCCTATCACGGCCCTAACGGCCACGCATGCCATTGGCACATGCCAACATGCTCGCTAGCTAGTTTCCCTATCAAGGTCACGGCCCTAATGGTGACGCATGCCATTGGCACATGCTGGTAGCCTAACTTGCAAACCGTGCAACCTACCACCAAGGCATTCCGCACATGCCATACACACATCTTTGGTACCCTAACTTGCAAACCGTGCAACCTACCACCAAGGCATTCCGCACATGCCAAGCACACACACCGGTAACCTAACTTGCAAACCGTGCAACCTACCACCAAGGCATTCCACACATGCCATTGGCACATGCCACACGCGCCACTAGCAGCGCCACTTGCACTCAAGATGCAACCAATACTCGAGACATCGACACAAACGGGGATGCTTCTTTAGGGTTTTGGTTTGGCGGTCACAGCATGCAGCGTACACTACGCTCACATTAAGAAAGCGTGAAAAGGAATAAAGCGGTCAAATAAAAGAGGAAATAATGGTGAAAACGTTTTCGCCCATTAAACCATGCGGTTACCACCTCCTCCCATTATTTCACCCTTTACTCTCTTCCTTCATGAGGCTGAGTACGTTTCAATCTCGACTTGTATAAATAGGCCTTACCTATTTACACCAGACAACAGGTCTCGGTCAGGAGAAATATACTACACTTACACTCTCAGAAAGGCAACTTTGCAAGCTCTTCCAAAAGCTTCTATCCTTGCAAGCTTCCTAAGCTTTCACTTTCTGATACAAGTCGAGATACTACTCTCCTCAACACCTTTCTTTGCTTCCCTCCCCAAATCAACCCTTCTTCTCCACTTTGTGACCGAAGCAAGTCTGGAACGGCCATTTCTTGGTTTAGGCCGGACTTGTACGGATCGATCTCTCGAACCTATAAAGTGCTCTCGTGCGGACATTTGTTTAGGGTTTGAATCGGTTTCTCACTCACTCACCGAAATTACCGAAATCAGCGAAACGATTTTCACCCATAAACAATCACACCATGGCAACAATGCCAAACCAAGCCGCACCACGTGCACCATGGCAACAATGCCAAACCAGGGCCACATCACGCGCGCCATGGCAACAATACCAAACCAAGCCGCACCCTGCGCACCATGGAAACAATGCCAAACCAAGCCACACCCTGCGCACCATGGCAACAATGCCAAATTTCCAAGCCGCTATGCCTTTAGCCCACGCCAAATATAGCGCCCTAGGCTTGCAAGACTTGCAACTAGGTCAACATGGCCGTACGTGCCATTGGCACATGCCAACACGTACCACAAGCCATATTTCCAAGCCGCTATGCTTTTTGGCCCACGCCAAATATAGCGCCCTAGGCTTGCAAGACTTGCAACTAGGTCAACATGGACGTACGTGCCATTGGCACATGCCAACACGTATCGCAAGCCATATTTCCAAGCCGCTATACCTTTGGCCCACGCCAAATATAGCGCCCTAGGCTTGCAAGACTTGCAACTAGGTCAACATGGCCGTACGTGCCATTGGCACATGCCAACACGTATCGCAAGCCATATTTCCAAGCCGCTATGCCTTTGGCCCACGCCAAATATAGCGCCCTAGGCTTGCAAGACTTGCAACTAGGTCAACATGGCCGTACGTGCCATTGGCACATGCCAACACGTATCGCAAGCCATATTTCCAAGCCGCTATGCCTTTGGCCCACGCCAAATATAGCGCCCTAGGCTTGCATGACTTGCAACTAGGTCAACATGGCCGTACGTGCCATTGGCACATGCCAACACGTATCGCAAGCCATATTTCCAAGCCGCTATGACTTTGGCCCACGCCAAATATAGCGCCCTAGGCTTGCAAGACTTGCAACTAGGTCAACATGGCCGTACGTGCCATTGGCACATGCCAACACGTATCGCAAGCCATATTTCCAAGCCGCTATGCCTTTGGCCCACGCCAAATATAGCGCCCTAGGATTGCAAGACTTGCAACTAGGTCAACATGGCCGTACGTGCCATTGGAACATGCCAACACGTATCGCAAGGCATATTTCCAAGCCGCTATGCCTTTGGCCCACGCCAAATATAGCGCCCTAGACTTGCAAGACTTGCAACTAGGTCAACATGGCCGTACGTGCCATTGGCACATGCCAACACGTATCGCAAGCCATATTTCCAAGACGCTATGCCTTTGGCCCACGCCAAATATAGCGCCCTAGGCTTGCAAGACTTGCAACTAGGTCAACATGGCCGTACGTGTCATTGGCATATGCCAACACGTATCACAGGCCATATTTCCAAGCCGCTATGCTTTTGGCCCACGCCAAATATAGCGCCCTAGGCTTGCAAGACTTGCAACTAGGTCAACATGGCCGTAAGTGCCATTGGCACATGCCAACACGTATCGCAAGCCATATTTCCAAGCCGCTATGCCTTTGGCCCACGCCAAATATAGCGCCCTAGGCTTGCAAGACTTGCAACTAGGTCAACATGGCCGTACGTGCCATTGGCACATGCCAACACGTATCGCAAGCCATGTTTCCAAGCCGCTTTGCCATTGGCCCACGCCAAATATAGCGCCCTAGGCTCGCAAGACTTGCAACTAGGTCAACATGGACGTACGTGCCATTGGCACATGCCAACACGTATCGCAAGCCATGTTTTCAAGCCGCTATGCCATTGGCCCACGCCAAATATAGCGCCCTAGGCTCGCAAGACTTGCAACTAGGTCAACATGGCCATACATGCCATTGGCACATGCCAAACACACACGCTGGTAGCCTAACTTGCAAACCGTGCAACCTACCACCAAGGCATTCCGCACATGCCGTTGGCACATGCCACACACGCCACTAGCAGCTCTGCATTACCACTTACGCTCGAGGTGCAACTCGCAACGAAGGCATTCCGCACATGCCACCGGCACATGCCACATGCGTCCCTAAGCAGCACCACTTGCACCCAAGATGCAACCAACACTCGAGACATCAACACAAACCGGGGATGCTTTTTTAGGGTTTTGGTTTGGCGGTCACAGCATGCAGCGTACACTACGCTCACATTAAGAAAGCGTGAAAAGGAATAAAGCGGTCAAATAAAAGAGGAAATTATGGTGAAAAACGTTTTCACCCATTAAAACCATGCGGTTACCACCTCCTCCCATTATTTCACCCTTTGCTCTCTTCCTTCATGAGGCCAGAGTGCGTTTCAATCTCGAATTGTATAAATAGGTCTTACCTATTTCCACCAGACAACAAGTCTTGGTCAGGAGAAAAATACTACGCTCTCAGAAACGCAACTTTGCAAACTCTCCCAAAAAGCTTTCATCTCTTGCAAGCTTCCTAAGCTTTCACTTTCGGATACAAGTCAAGATACTACTCTCCTCAACACCTTTCTTTGCTTCCCTCCCCAAATCAACCCTTCTCCTCCACTTTGTGACCGAAGCAAGTCTGGAACGGCCATTTCTTGGTTTAGGCCGGACTTGTACAGATTGATCTCTCGAATCTATAAAGTGCTCACTGCAGCACATTTGTTTAGGGTTTGAACCAGTTTCTCGCTCACCTACCGAAATTACCGAAATCAGCAGAAACGATTTTTACCTATAAACAATTGGCGACCACAGCGGGAGGATTGATCTTTCGGTTACAACATCAAGTTCTAGCTCCCATCCGCAAATTTCACGCAAGCATGGTCGGCTATTAGGCAATCTCCACAAACATTGATCCCGCCCAAGGTCATGATAACTCCTCAATTTATGGAAGCAACACCACCAATGGAGAGGTCCCAAGACTGGTTGACCTGATACGTGTTCAGGAGATCCACGCCAGAAACATGGACCTAATGAAGGACGCGATTACCAGCATACTCGACTTCCTCATCAATCTAGCATCGGGGCCAAGTGATCCATGTTCCCCAGAGGATCAAGAGCAGGGGACTAATATCCCGAATGAGCATGCTCAAATCAACGGTTTCGTCATCGGCGGAAGCCAGCGGACTAGGAGGCGACCATGTTGATAGAAAACTTATGTGAGTTCTTTGCATCTCTCCAAGGACCAGCGAACAAAGACGTTCTCTATCAACCGAATAGCACTAAACGCATCACTAATTCCTACACCCGCGGGGACTCCAAAGATCCCCGGAAGATCCGTCAACAATATTATTTTCACCGATGACGACGTGATGGTAGAATACGGTCACAACCGGGCCTTGCATGTTACGGTTCTCGTCAAGAACATGGAGTTTCGAAGAGCACTCATTGACACGGGTGCATCTTCCAATGTCATCACTCTCAAGACACTCAAAGCTGCCAAGGTGCGACCTAACGAGATCATACGACAACCCACTACGATGACAGATTTCGAAGGCAACCAAACTAGCACATACGGCTACATCAACTTGGAGATGGCAGTAGGGCCAATCCAATCAAGCGTGAAGTTTGAAATAATTGAAAAAGAACCAGACTATCACATGATACTGGGAAGGCCGTGGCTGCACAACCTCAAAATCGTGCCTTCAACATACCACCAATGCCTAAAAACGGTATTGAACGGAGAAGTTGTTCGTATTCCCGCATCACTTTCCCCCTATGCGCCAGTCTACTGTGTAAAAGCACATGGGCCGAAGGAGGGTTCAAAAGGCGTGGCGACCAGGATTCACAGTCTTCTGCTACCAAAATGGACGTCGCTCAGGGATAGCGACAAACTGGAGATACCCCGCAGAGGGGACCACCCCTCCACCATCTCCTCAGAAGGAAGACCCGCCGGTCTTTCGCCACCGGATGTAACCCGTGCCCGCACAAGCGAGAATGCACCCTTACCGCAAGACGGAGCAAAAGGAAAGCTCACACATTATCACCGTGTTAGCAATTAGCGGGGAGACCATGACCCGGTCTCTCCGCCCGAAGGAATGTCTTCACAATGACCGGAGGAAGTTCCGGCGCCCCTCGAAGCTACAAGATGGGACCGACTTAACCACCGACGAACTCGAGACTGTCAATATAGGGAATGATGGATTTTCGCGACCTATCCTGATCAGTTCGACTCTACATCCTGCGGAACACTCAAAGCTAGTCAACCTACTCAAAGAATACCAGGACGTATTCGCATGGACTTACGAATAAATGCCTGGCTTGGATGAAAAACTAGTCACCCACCATCTGCACGTGATACCCGGGTCCAAACCAGTCAAGCATCCTCCAAGACAATTCAGACACGACGTAGAAGAACAAATCAAGGTGGAGCTCCAAAATTACTAGCCGGATTCATCAAGCCTATTCATCATCCTACTTGGTTGGCCAATATCGTTCCGTTAAAAGAAGAATGATCGAGATCGAGATGTTGTGTCGATTTCGAGAGATTTGAACAAGTGCTGCCCAAAGACGATTTTCCGCTACCTAACATTGACATGTCGGTAGACACTACCAAAGGACATGGTATGTTCTCTTTCATGGATGGATATAGCGGCTACAACCAGGATAAAGATGTATGAGCATGACGCGAGTAAGATCATGCTTCCGAACCCCTCTCGGAATTTCTATTACACCGTAATGCCTTTCGGTCTGAAGAACGCTGGCGCTACTTACCAACGCGCCATGACTACCATCTTCCACGATATGATGCACAAGCAAGTCGAAGATTACGTAGATGACGTGGTGGTTAAATCAAAGACTCGAGCGGATCATCCAGAAACGCTGCGACAAGTGTTCGAAAGATGCCGCGAATACAAGTTGAAGATGAATCCTTTGAAATGCGCCTTTGGTGTCTCTTCGGGGAAATTCTTGGGATTCCAAGTGACGGCCGCAGGAATAAAAGTTGATCCAGTCAAAACGCCAGCTATCCTCACGATGCCGCCACCATGAACCGTAAAGGAGCTCTAGAGTTTCATGGGCAAGGTAAACTACATTCGTCGCTTCATACCAGGGTTGGCACAACTCACCACTACGTTTACTCCTCTGCTAAAGAAGGGAGCAAATTTCGCATGGACTACGCCTCGGCAAAAAAGTGTACCGAAGATCCAAAGAAATACTTGTCCTCTCCAGTAGTCATGAAGCCTCCTATGCGAGGGAAACCACTATGTCTCTACACAGCCTTTAGCGATACTCCGTTGGAGCTCTCCTCGCACAAGAGGACGACAAAGGAATGGAATACCCCATATACTATTTCGGTCGAACGTTGAGAGAAGCTGAACTCGAATACCCCAAAGCGGAAAAGGCGTGTTTAGCACTTTGGTTTATTCCATCCGAAGTTCAGCACTACCTCCTCTCCAATAAAGTGGTGCTAGTATCCAAATCGGACCCGGTAAAGTTTCTCCTCTCGAAACCCGCCTTGCGATAGGGAGGCCAGCTAAATGGCTCCCGTGAATCGTCGAGTTCGACATAACGTGCGTTTCCCCAAGGGCCATAAAGGGACAAGCTGTTGCGGACTGTTAGCGGCATTCCGGGAGAAGACACCGTGCGAGACTACGAGAAGATCTCCCAGAGATCTTCCCAGATATCTTTTTAGTCAAAGAGGAAACGTGGCTCTTGTTCTTCGACGGCTCTTCCACCCCCCAAAGACTAATACCGGGAGGAGCGGGTGTTGTACTAGTATCTCCTCTTGGAGAAGTCTTCTCGCACTCTTTCAAGCTAGACTTTCCATGCACCAATAACTCAGCTGAATACGAAGCTTTCCTCATCGGAGTATCATTAGCTAAACAAGTCGGGGCCACGCGTTTGGAGATAAGAGGAGATTCCAAATTACGCATCAACTAGGTAAACGGGATCTATGCATTGAATGAACTAACGCTGGCACCATACAGGGCTGAAGTACAAAAAACTACTCAATTATTTCGCCGAAGCAACCATCACACATGTCGGCCGTAGCAGCAACAAGCATGCCGACTGCTTAGCTACACTAGCCTCAAAGCTGCAGGTCGAAGGAATTGAGGAAACCCTGACAGTAAAACGGCGAACGATAGCTTTAACGTGGCTTTCACAACCTGAGAAAGCCGAAGATGACGACTGGAGAACTCCTATCATTCAAGAACTCAACAACTCACTTTTTCAAGGGAAGGTCGACCTCAAGATTTTGCGGAATTTCTTTATGCTTCAAGGTGTTCTTTATCGCCGAAATCCAGACGGCTCTCTGTCAAGGTGTCTCGGGAAAGAGGAAGCACAGCAGCGGCTTGAACATATTCATGCCGAAGTCTGTGGAATAACATCAGTGGTAACCCTCTACCATCGTTTATAACGACTTGGATACTACTGGACGGAGATGGAAACCCAATCCCGATTGCTCCAAAAAGAGTGTCCAAATTGCCAGGCGCCCCCGTGTCAGTCAGAAATCCTCAACATCAGCCATACTGGGGACTGGCAGGAGCCGTACATCACTTTCCTTCGCGATGGCATTCTTCCTACTAACAAAGAGGATGCGTACAAACTAAGACAGAAGTCCAAAAGATTCGTGTTCCATGATGGCGTTTATATCGCAAGAGTTTCTGGGAGGTCTACTAAGGTGTTTGAACGGCACGAGAGGTCCCGATTATGTTAAGAGAAATGCACGAAGGCGAACACCAAGGAAAAATGTAAATTATTCCCTGGAGATACACGAGAGGTACTGCTCGGCCGACCATGGAAGACGACGCGGATACCTTCGTTCAGAAATGCCGAGAATGCCAGATTCATGGAAACCTCATCCACGCGCCTCCAACACCCTTGCACGCAATAAGCATCCCGTGGCCCTTTTATAGCTGGGGACTCGACATCATCGGGGAAGATCAACCCCCATCCTCAAAACAAAGCATGAGTACATAATAACCACGACCGAGTACTTTACCAAGTGGGTTGAGGCTGTCCGCGCTGAAAGGAACCACTGGAGCCACAATCGCGGCATTCATCAAGGAGCACATCATCTGCCGTTTTGGCGTACCTAAACACGTCATCACCGACAACGGCACACCTTTCGCTAACAAGCAAGTACAAGAACTACTTGAGAGGTACGGAATCAAACAAGTCTTCTCTACCATCTATTATCCTCAGGGAAATGGGAAAGCCGAAAGTACCAACAAGACGCTGATCCGAATCCTCAGCCGAACAGTACATGACAATCTCAGAACCTGGCATGAGCAATTTCCAATGGCTCTCTGGGCGTACAGAACATCTCCTAGAAGCTCCACCGGTGTGTCTCCTTACTCCCTCGTCTACGGTACAGACGCGATCCTCCCGACAGAAATCAAGATCCCGTCCGCCAGAATTGCCACAGCGAGCGGACCCCAGTGGAACGAAGCCGAATCACTCAATGCCAGAATTGCGGAACTGGATACTCTAGACTCCAAAAGATCCTGGGCAGAGGAACATGCACAAATATACGAGAACAGGATTTCATGGCGTACAACGACCATGTAAAACCCGGGGTTTTCAAGGAAGGAGATATAATGCTAAAACCGCCAAACACATCCAAAGCAAGACGCATCGGCACCAAGTTTTCTCCCAAATGGGAAGGGCCGTACATAATCACTAAAGCATATAACAAAGTTACTACAAGGTCATCAAAGAAGATGGGGAAAGCTAGAGACGCTTATCAACGGAAAATGGCTTAAGGCGTACTACGCCTAATCATTCCCTGCAACATGCTACATCAAAAGTGTGAACGTCCAGGCATTTTCTCCGCTTTTACTTTCTTTCTTACCGATTATCGAATTTCAATACAAAGCCAACGGATTAACGAGAATCTCTTTATTTTCTTCAAAAAAAAAAAGAGAGAGAGAAAGGGGAGCCTTCGAATCTCATAATGCAAATCAGAAAAGCCCATCTAGTAAATTATAATCCCTACAAAATATCATCTTCAATCGGCCATGATATCTTTCAGTCCTACTCTTCAAATCTCGAGTTAACTCTTCAATCTTCCGAGACTCCAGGGCCAAAACTTCCTCTTCTTCCAGCATGGCTTTCGTGGCAGGAATCACACCAGCAAGAATACCACCTGACGACCTTCACAATATTGAGGCGGTGCGCCGCACTAGCTAACGTTAAACTCCAAAGATTCGCGAGTAGACACCATGTTCTCCCACTTTTGGATGGTGACTCTACAACAACATGAATGGACACATTCTCCATCTCAACAATCATTGGCAAAAGACAGTTCACTACGAAACCAAAGCGGACGAACAAACACTTCACCACGCTCTCCGGTAGCAATATGGCCGTACGTCTTCCATATCCTCGTATAAAGGGCTACGAATTCTTTCCGCACCAAGAAACCACCAACATTCCGATAATTGGAGGAGAGACACCTCATACGAGTCCCAAACGATAAACCCGCGAAGGGTATTCATGACAAGAGAGCCCTAAATCAAGATTCTCCAAATCTGCAGACGATCAACAAGGTCGTACTTGAAGGAAGAGGAACAACTAGGTCATCCTCGTCGATAACGATGACGCATGCTCCAATAGGATATCTATGCACAAAAAAGGAAATTTCCCCATTTACACAACAAGCGTTAAAGTGTGTGTCATCCCGCCAAAGAAGAAGAAAACATACGGGTATGATTTTCTTAACCCGAATAACATTTGTTGGGATGCTCATGCAAGAATCAGACTTCGCGCCCTCATCCGGAGAACCTGACTGGTTAGAAGATGGCTCGAATCTGCGTGACATGACAAAGAGAGAAATCCAACAAGAAGAATCTTTTCTCAAACAAGGAATATGATGTGGTTGCATTTGGTATAAATACGGGATTTTAAAAGGGAAAGGAAGCAATGAGGGACATAACGCTTTAAGATTTTAGCATGAACAATGCCCTAATTGAAGCCGCACGTGAAGGAAAGCAAAACAAGGAAACTTTGCTATCCGAAAAAATGCCTACTCCCTCCTTATTTACATAAGTCACGCCTGCAAGCACGGCTTCCAAGTTGCACCGGCCCCACCAATTGCGCCGACCTCCAAATGGCCGCACAAGTCACGCCTGCAAGCACGCAAGACTCCCATACTTTGCGCCGGTCTCACCAGCTAGCACACTCAGTTTCCCAACTCACGCCAACTTCCCAACGTCGCCCAAGCTGTACCGGGCCCACCAATTGTGCCAGCCTCCCGATTTGTGCAAAACTACCAGAGGCAAGGATTCCAAATCCTATTTATAAAAGGTCATACAAGCCTCCTTCACTTTTCTTTACGGTTTGCTGTTAATAGTTTGTCACCATCATATGCTTACCTCGCAACAAAGCCCCTGTTCCGAGCTAAGCAGGGGACTTAATGTTGATGGTGGTCTTTAAACAAGGGGTAAAATCATAAATCCCCATGACCTAGTGTTACCCGCAACACATTAATTAAGAGAATTTAACTCATGTGTAAATAATTAATAGGGGTATTTTTTCAAAATACCAGATTAGGGTTTTTCAACACAGAACCCTAATTCCAATCCAAGCCGCACCCTGCGCACCATGGCAACAATGCCAAACCAAGCCGCATACTGCGCACCATGGCAACAATGCCAAACCAACCCGCATACTACGCACCATGGCAACAATGCCAAACCAAGCCGTATACTGCGCACCATGGCAACAATGCCAAACCAAGCCGCACCCTGCGCACCATGGCAACAATGCCAAACCAGGCCGCATCTATCACGCGCGCCATGGCAACAATGCCAAACCAAGCCGCACCACTGCGCACCATGGCAACAATGCCAAACCAAGCCGCATCTCATGTAGCACCATGGCAAAAATGCCAAACCAAGCCGCACCACCCTTTGGCACGATGGCAACAATGCCAAACCAAGCCGCATACTGCGCACCACGGCAACAATGCCAAACCAAGCCGCACCCTGTGCACCATGGAAACAATGGCAAACCAGGCCGCATACTGCGCGCCTTGGCAACAATGCCAAACCAAGCCGCACCCTACGCACCATGGCAACAATGCCAAACCAAGCCGCACCCTACGCACCATGGCAACAATGCCAAATTTCCAAGCCGCTATGCCTTTGGCCCACGCCAAATATAGCGCCCTAGGCTTGCAAGACTTGCAACTAGGTCAACATGGCCGTACGTGCCATTGGCACATGCCAACACGTACCACAAGCCATATTTCCAAGCCGCTATGCCTTTGGCCCACGCCAAATATAGCGCCCTAGGCTTGCAAGACTTGCAACTAGGTCAACATGGCCGTACGTGCCATTGGCACATGCCAACACGTATCGCAAGCCATATTTCCAAGTCGCTATGCCTTTGGCCCATGCCAAATATAGCGCCCTAGGCTTGCAAGACTTGCAACTAGGTCAACATGGCCGTACGTGCCATTGGCACATGCCAACACGTATCGCAAGCCATATTTCCAATCCGCTATGCCTTTGGCCCACGCCAAATATAGCGCCCTAGGCTTGCAAGACTTGCAACTAGGTCAACATGGCCGTACGTGCCATTGGCACATGCCAACACGTATCGCAAGCCATATTTCCAAGCCGCTATGCCTTTGGCCCACGCCAAATATAGCGCCCTAGGCTTGCAAGACTTGCAACTAGGTCAACATGGCCGTACGTGCCATTGGCACATGCTAACACGTATCGCAAGCCATATTTCCAAGCCGCTATGCTTTTGGCCCACGACAAATATAGCGCCCTAGGCTTGCAAGACTTGCAACTAGGTCAACATGGCCGTACGTGCCATTGGCACATGCCAACACGTATCGCAAGCCATATTTCCAAGCCGCTATGCCTTTGGCCCACGCCAAATATAGCGCCCTAGGCTTGCAAGACTTGCAACTAGGTCAACATGGCCGTACGTGCCATTGGCACATGCCAACACGTATCGCAAGCCATGTTTCCAAGCCGCTATTCCATTGGCCCACGCCAAATATAGCGCCCTGGGCTCGCAAGACTTGCAACTAGGTCAACATGGCCGTACGTTCCATTGTCACATGCCAACACATATCGCAAGCCATGTTTCCAAGCCGCTATGCCATTGGCCCACGCCAAATATAGCGCCCTAGGCTCTCAAGACTTGTAACTAGGTCAACATGGCCGTACATGCCATTGGCACATGCCAAACACACACGCTGGTAGCCTAACTTGAAAACCGTGCAACCTACCACCAAGGCATTCCGCACATGCCGTTGGCACATGCCACACACGCCACTAGCAGCTCTGGCATTACCACTTACGTTCGAGGTGCAACTCGCAACGAAGGCATTCCGCACATGCCATTGTCACATGCCACATGCGTCCCTAGCAGCACCACTTGCACCCAAGATGCAACCAACACTCGAGACATCAACACAAACCGGGGATGCTTTTTAGGGTTTTGGTTTGGCGATCCACTGACATGCGGCGTACACTACGCTCACATTAAGAAAGCGTGAAAAGGAATAGCGGTCAAATAAAAGAGGAAATAATGGTGAAAAATGTTTTCACCCATTAACACCATGCGGTTACCACCTCTTCCCATTATTTCACCCTTTACTCTCTTCCTTCATAAGGCCAGGGTACGTTTCAATCTCGACTTGTATAAATAGGTCTTACCTATTTCCACCCGGACAACAAGTCTCGGTCGGAGAAAAATACTACACTCTCGGAAAGGCAACTTTGCAAGCTCTCCCAAAGCTTTCATCTCTTGCAAGCTTCCTAAGCTTTCACTTTCGATACAAGTCGAGATACTACTCTCCTCAACACCTTTCTTTGCTTCCCTCCCCAAATCAACCCTTCTCCTCCACTTTGTGACCGAAGCAAGTTTGGAACGGCCATTTCTTGGTTTAGGCCGGACTTGTACAGATTGATCTCTCGAATCTATAAAGTGCTCACGTGAGCGTAGTGTACGCTGCAGAAATTACCGAAATCAGCAGATTCGAGATTACCGAAATCAGCAGATTCGAGATTCGAGAGATCAGGGTTTGAACCAGTTTCTCGCTCGCTGCACGTGAGCAATTTATAGATTCGAGAGATCAATCTGTACAAGTCCGTCCTAAACCAAGAAATGGCCGTTCCAGACTTGCTTAGGTCACAAAGTGGAGGAGAAGGGTTGATTTGGGGAGGGAAGCAAAGAAAGGTGTTGAGGAGAGTAGTATCTTGACTTGTATCAGAAAGTGAAAGCTTAGGAAGCTTGCAAGAGATGAAAGCTTTTTGGGAGAGCTTGCAAAGTTGCGTTTCTGAGAGCGTAGTATTTTTTTTTCCTGACCGAGACTTGTTGTCTGGTGGAAATAGGTAAGACCTATTTATACAAGTCGAGATCGAAACGTACCCTGGCCTCATGAAGGAAGAGAGTAAAGGGTGAAATAATGGGAGGAGGTGGTAACCGCATGATTTTAATGGGTGAAAACGTTTTTCACCATAATTTCCTCTTTTATTTGACCGCTTTATTCCTTTTCACGCTTTCTTAATGTGAGCGTAGTGTACGCTGCATGCTGTGACCGCCAAACCAAAACCCTAAAAGGCATCCCCCAGTTTGTGTTGATGTCTCGAGTATTGGTTGCATCTTGGGTGCAAGTGGTGCTGCTAGGGACGCATGTGGCATGTGCCAAAGGCATGTGCGAATGCCTTCGCTGCACAGTTGCACCTCGAGCGTAAGTGGTAATGCGAGATGCTTGTGGCGTGTGTGGCATGTGCCAACGGCATGCGCGGAATGCCTTGGTGGTAGGTTGCACGGTTTGCAAGTTAGGCTACCAGCGTGTGTGTTTGGCATGTGCCAATGGCATGTGCGGAATGCCTTGGTGGTAGGTTACACGGTTTGCAAGTTAGGCTACCGGCGTGTGTGTTTGGCATGTGCCAATGGCATGTGCGAATGCCTTGGTGGTAGGTTGCACGGTTTTGCAAGTTAGGCTACCAAATGTGTGTTTGGCATGTGCCAATGGCATGTACGGCCATGTTGACCTAGTTGCAAGTCTTGCGAGCCTAGGGGCGCTATATTTGGCGTGGGCCAATGGCATAAGAGCTTGGAAATATGTCTTGCGGTACGTGTTGGCATGTGCCAATGGCACGTGCGGCCATGTTGACCTAGTTGCAAGTCTTGCGAGCCTAGGGCGCTATATTTGGCGTGGGCCAATGGCATAGCGGCTTAGAAACAAGGCTTGCGATACGTGTTGGCATGTGCCAATGGCACGTACGGCCATGTTGACTTAGTTGCAAGTCTTGCAAGCCTAGGGCACTATATTTGGCGTGGGCCAAAGGCATAGCGGCTTGAAATATGGCTTGCGATACGTGTTGGCATGTGTTAATGGCACGTGACGGCCATGTTAACCTAGTTGCAAGTCTTGCAAGCCTAGGGCGCTATATTTGGCGTGGGCCAAAAGCATAGCGGCTTGGAAATATGGCTTTCGATACGTGTTGGCATGTGCCAATGGCACGTATGGCCATGTTGACCTAGTTGCAAGTCTTGCAAGCCTAGGGCGCTATATTTGGCATGGGCCAAAGGCATATCGGCTTGGAAATATGGCTTGCGATAGGTGTTGGCATGTGCCAATGGCACGTACGGCCATGTTGACCTAGTTGCAAGTCTTGCCAGCCTAGGGCGCTATATTTAGCGTGGACCAAAGGCATAGCGGCTTGGAAATATGGCTTGTGGTACGTGTTGGCATGTGCCAATGGCACGTACGGCCATGCCGACCTAGTTGAAAGTCTTGCAAGCCTAGGGCGCTATATTTGGCGTGGGCCAAAGGCATAGCGGCTTGGAAATATGGCTTGCGATACGTGTTGGCATGTTCCAATGGCACGTACGGCCATGTTGACCTAGTTGCAAGTCTTTCAAGCCTATGGCGCTATATTTGGCGTGGGCCAAAGGCGTAGCGGCTTGGAAATATGGCTTGTGGTACGTGTTGGCATGTGCCAATGGCACGTACGGCCATGTTGACCTAGTTGCAAGTCTTGCAAGCCTAGGGCGCTATATTTGGCGTGTGCCAATGGCATAGCGGCTTGGAAATATGGCTTGCGATACGTGTTGGCATGTGACAATGGCACGTACGGCCATGTTGACCTAGTTGCAAGTCTTGCAAGCCTAGGGCGCTATATTTGGCGTGAGCCGAAGGCATAACGGCTTGGAAATTTGGCATTGTTGCCATGGTGCGCAGGGTGCGGCTTGGTTTGGCATTGTTGCCATGGTGCGCTGCGGCTTGGTTTGGCATTGTTGCCATGGCGCGCAGTATGCGGCCTGGTTTGGCATTGTTGCCATGGTGCGCGGGTGCGGCTTGGTTTGGCATTGTTGCCATGGTGCGCATGATATGCGGCTTGGTTTGGCATTGTTGCCATGGCACGCAGGGTACGGCTTGGTTTGGCATTGTTGCCATGGCGCGCATATCACGGCCTGGTTTGGCATTGTTGCCATGGTGCGCAGGGTGCGGCTTGGTTTGGCATTGTTGCCATGGCGCGCAGTATGCGGCCTGGTTTGGCATTGTTGCCATGGTGCGCAGGGTGCGGCTTGGTTTGGCATTGTTGTCATGGTGCGCAGTATGCAGCTTGGTTTGGCATTGTTGCCATGGTGCGCAGTATGCGGCTTGGTTTGGCATTGTTGCCATGGTGCGCAGGGTGCGGCTTGGTTTTGGAATTAGGGTTCTGTGTTGAAAAACCCTAATCTGGTATTTTGAAAAAAAATACCCCTATTAATTATTTACACCTGAGTGAAATGCTCTTAGTTAATGTGTTGCGGGTAACACTAGGTCATGGGGATTTACAATTTTACCCCTTGTTTAAAGACCACCATCAACATTAAGTCCCCTGCTTAGCTCGGAACAGGGGCTTTGTTGCGAGGTAAGCATAAGATGGTGACAAACTATTAACAAAGAAACCGTAAAGAAAATTGAAGGAGGCTTGTCGACCTTTATAAATAGGATTTGGAATCTTTGCCTCTGGTAGTTTTACACAAATCGGAGAGGTCAGCACAATTGGTGGGCCGGTGCAGCTTGGGCGACGTTGGGAAGTTGGCGTGAGTTGGGAAGCTGAGTGTGCTAGCTGGTGGGACCGGCGCAAAGTGTAGAAACCATGCGTGCTTGCAGACGTGACTTGGGCGACATTGGGAAGTCGGCGCAATTGGTGGGGCCGGTGCAACTTGGAAACCGTGCTTGCAGGCGTGACTTGGGCGACATTGGGAATTCGCACCCTTTGTGGGCCCGTTTCTTACACGCGTGATTTTGGTAAAAGGGAAATCCTTCCCTATTTCAAAGTCTTCACGCATATATATATATATATATATATATATATAAAGCCCCTTTCTCCCATCCTAAGACCTCTTTTCATACCAGCGGCAAAGAGAAACCGGCTTCCAGGTATGTTTTCCAAAGATTTTTCTCCCTTTTGTTTTTTTTTTTTTTTTTTACGTAGGTGTAAACCTTAAGAGTAGGCGCTTCCACAATCCTTGCATATGATTTCTTGGCGTGCCTCTTGTAGAAAATATTGTATGTATGCAACCAAAGGAAATACTGCATATATTGTTTGAACCCGTAGGAAATATTGCATCTATGAATTTTCGGTCCTGAAAGAAATATTTGAACCCCAAGAAAATATCATGTGTGTATTTTGAACCCGTAGAGAATGCTCCGTATATAATTCTAAACCCGAAGAACGATACTGTAGGCGTATTTTAGCCCGTACGAAATACTGCGTGTGTACTTCGAACCCGTAGAGAACATTGTATGAATCCCAAAGAAGAATACTGTGCATACGCTTCATATGACTTCGAACCCGCAGGAAATATTGTATATATGATTTTTGCTTCTCAAAAGAAGTACCACGCGTGCAGTTTTTGAACCAATAGAAAAATGCTCCATATATAATTTTGAACCCGAAGAAGGATACTGTAGACACTCTTGAATCCGTATGAAATACCGCGTACATAGTTTTGAACTCCGAAGAAAATACTCATGTATATAGTCTTGAAACCGAAGAAAATACTTTGTGTGCGCTTTGAACCCGTAGAGAATACGCCCTCCCTTTTTTTTGTATTTCGGGTTTTCCTTTTGTCGGGCGCGGTTATGTGTCAGTGAGGTAATTTTGTTTTTTCTTTTTGTGTGCATATATCTTGCTACCAAGTTGTTATTAAGAAATCCGACAAGATGTTACCTGAACAAAATTTCACCTCATCGAAGGATGTCCATAATTCCAAACCAAACACGGATGACGACTTCTTCGCCAAAAAACTTGTCTCTGCTCGGAAAAATCACCCAGGTTTCGTGCCGACTTTGTTAACCGGTGGTGAAGATGAAAGGAAGACACGTTTGGTTTGCCCAGAGAACACCATACGGTTCTGTCTTCATAAAGGGGTATATTCCTCTTCCAACATTGATTTCAGGATGTGCCAAAGACCATTGCGTTCTTTTGATAGATGGGTTGAGTTCATGGTGAGCAAGGAGCATATAAATACCAACTTGACTCGAGCGCAGGTCATTGATGCTGTCAAGACTTCATAAATCTCCGTTTAGGAAGGATATCCTGTGCTTGGTTGCTTTCATCTCCGTATGGTGTTCGGACACCCATACAATCATGTGTAGATGGGGCGAGATAAATTTCTCCTTGGAGAGTGTGGCTCTCTTGTCAATCTTCCTGAATCGGGAATCTTAAAATCCAATTATCCGAAAGTGAGGTGAAGATGCGGGATGACCCGGCCGCTAAGTTGGGGATTTTGCTCGGAAAGACTCCATTGCGAAGTCGAAGGATTCTTCCCCGAAAGAGGATGAAAGGTGCCCTTACGGTTGGTGGATATGTCAATGGTTTTCTGACGAGTTGGAGCCCGAATGTAAAAACAAAGATCTTCATGTCGCAAAGATTTTGGGCTCTCTGGTTGTCCAGAGACATTTTTGATGACGGTTCTGGCAAGAAAGGAATAAGACCGGAGTTGTTAGCGATTGCTATGAAGTTGGCAAAGGTGAAGTTCTTCCCATTGGAAAGTTGTTCCTTGGTTCCCTCGTATGTGCATCCGGATCACCTAGTTGCGAACATGCAAGTTTCAATGGTTTCATGAAAGTGGATTCATATGTGCACGTTGCTTTTCGCGCAAGTCCGCTATGGGAGCACTTCGAAGTATGCTCCGAAACCGCCGCCTTCGCTTCCCCGTGAGTTGGGGGCTCTCGAATTCTTCGATGGGTGAACAGCGCCCAAGAGTTGGCGTGAGCTTGGTTAGTCTTCTTGATAAGTTGCATGAAATCAATTTTCGTCCATGGGGGCCGGTCCATAGGTCATTGACTCAAATTGACACCTTTGCTTCTGCTCCGCTCATGTCTTTGTCTTCTGATGACGATTTGAGCGTTGGTGAAAACTTGTTCACTCAAAGTTGCTTGCCCGGTTATATACCGTCTTTCTTCGTGGGGTCTTTCCAGATAGCTGCTTACAATATTAACCGTGCTGCTCGTCACATGGGTTTCGATCAAGGGGTGCCTCTTGTTTACCGGCCGGTGATCCCTAAGGATTTATTGCGTGTCTCCCTTGACGCTAGTGCCCTTGAGCCGGGTATCCATCTTCCCTTCTTTCAAATGGGAAGAGTAACTTCGACGACCTTCGGCTATAATGAGTTTTGGTGCGACGAGTTTATTATGATCCGAGATTTTATGAATAACGTGGTGGAGAACGTTCATTGCAAACCTTCCCCGCAGTTTTGAAGAAGTATCCAATGTTGAGAGATCCCAATCGAAAGTTGCCTAGCAATTCGGAAATTCCCAGGCCAAGGAACGGAGAACGAAGAATCGTGCTGGCGGGTTCCGAACGGTTTCACAAGATCCTCCCACGGCTCTTGTGTCTTTCGGTTCTTCCAATAACCAGTATGTGTCGCCTCTTCATTGGTTTGTCTCAAAACACGTGAATTTCGGGCCGAGAACATGTGTTTTGTTTCCTTCTGTGGCTTCGGAGTGTTAATGCTTTCTCGCCCTTGCACGTTGCCAGAGACGGCAATTTCTTCAAAGAACTCCAGCAGCATTGAGCCTTCTCATAGCGATGATGAGTCGAGAGAGAAGAAGGTTCAACAAGTGAGAGTGATTCCTCCTAAGAAGACTGTTTGCTTTCGGAAGTGGTTCGGTGAGTTTCGCACTTCTTTTCTTTCTTCTTTTGTTTCCTCTTTTGGGAAATATCTAACTCAAGTTCGCAGGAGGAATCCGGTTCGGAGGATGATTCTGGGGTAGAGCCGCACGAAGACTTGCCTTTGGTGACCACCGTTGGTGACTTGGAGATGGGGGTTAGCCAACTGTCGGGCACAGATGAGGTTCAAATGGTGGATTATTCTCGGACGGTTGTTGCCGTAGACATAGAAGAAGACCCTTTGCGAGTCGTGCGGCCCGTTGCAGGCGCCACTTTTGATCCCCCGTACTTGGTTCCTTATCCAGGTCATGTGTTGGTTGGCGGCTTTCAGCTACCGCTAAGTATGAGGCGTTGTATACCAGGATCTGGGAGAAGTATGGACATATGGCTACAACCAAAAAGGTCACTAGTCGATTTGCGCTAGTTAAGCGCGTGGAGGAAGCTTTATCTTCCATCGAGGATATGCGCGAGGTGACTGGTCATACTGTTTCTGAAGACATTATTGCCAACTGGGAGCACCATCGTGACGTGTGCATGGCAAAGGAGTTCAACACTTCATGGTTTGTCGAAGGCCTTGCTGAGATCCAAAAGTTGAAAGATGCAATAATCGAAAGCCTTTCCGCCGAGGAGATCGCACGACGAGGTGGAACTCGAAAGGCTTTCCAAGATGTTGACTATGAAGAGAGCGGCTCTTGAAGATGCAAAGTTGATTTTCTCAAGAAAAGCGGATCATTTGAATGATTTTCCCGAACGTTTCTCTCAAACTTTCATTTAGGTTCTTTCTCTTTTTTTTTTTTTTTTGAAAGACATATTGGATGTCCGGTTCAAAGCTTGACCTTTGATAAACAAATGGTAGCTTTTTAGGTATTGGATTATTTCTGGGATGAATGGTTTTGATAATATGACTCTGATTATGTTTTGGGAAAGGAATATTGCTTTTATGAAAGTGTGTGCTAGCAATAGGCACAAGACTCAGTAGTATGACGGTTTTACTAAGAACCTAAAAATAGATTGTATATATCTTGCCCAAATCTGAATTTACTCACTTCATAGTTTTGCGAACACGCCCCTCTCCATGTAAAAGGCGGTTTTTTGCTGGCGGTTTTGCTGGTAGCATCGTCAGCAAGTCCCCAATCGCTGGTAGCATCTTCGGCGAGTCCCCAGGATTGAGTAATAGCATCTTTGGCGGTTTTGCTGGTAGCATCGTCAGCAAGTCCCCAATCGCCGATAAAGCATCTTCTACGAGTCCCCGTGATTGAGTAAAAGCATCTTCAAAGAAGTCCCCAGCTTTCTTGTGTAGTTTTTACAACTAGTAACCGGGTCGTATGGTAGTTGAGTCGGATTGAGTCGCCTTCCCTACCATCTTGACATCCGGGTCGAAGAACGAGATCGACAAATTGATATTGTAGCCGATAGATCAATCCTCCCATGTGGTCGCCAATTGTTTATAGGTAAAAATCGTTCGCTGATTTCGGTAATTTCGGTAGGTGAGCGAGAAACCTGTTTCAAACCCTAAACAAATGTGCTGCACGTGAGCACTTTATAGATTCGAGAGATCAATCTGTACAAGTCCTACCTAAACCAATAAATGGCCGTTCCGTACTTGCTTCGGTCACAAAGTGGAGGAGAAGGGTTGATTTGGGGAGGGAAGCAAAGAAAGGTGTTGAG
Source organism: Papaver armeniacum (assembly GCA_023531295.1). Classification (NCBI taxonomy): domain Eukaryota; kingdom Viridiplantae; phylum Streptophyta; class Magnoliopsida; order Ranunculales; family Papaveraceae; genus Papaver; species Papaver armeniacum. The sequence continues at coordinate 9,044 of JAJJWW010010790.1, read as the reverse complement.
GAGAGTAGTATCTCGACTTGTATCGTAAAGTGAAAGCTTAGGAAGCTTGCAAGAGATGAAAGGTTTTTGGGAGAGCTTGCAAAGTTGCCTTTCCGAGAGTGTAGTATTTTTCTCCCGACCGAGACTTGTTGTCTCGGTGGAAATAGGTAAGACCTATTTATACAAGTCGAGATTGAAACGTACCCTAGCCTCATGAAGGAAGAGAGTAAAGGGTGAAATAATGGGAGGAGGTGGTAACCGCATGGTGTTAATGGGTGAAAACGTTTTTCACCATTATTTCCTCTTTTATTTGACCGCTTTATTCCTTTTCACGCTTTCTTAGTGTGAGCGTAGTGTACGCCGCATGTCAGGACCGCCAAACCAAAACCCTAAAAAGCATCCCCGGTTTGTGTTGATGTCTCGAGTGTTGGTTGCATCTTAGGTGCAAGTGGTGCTGCTAGGGACGCATGTGGCATGTGCCAGTGGCATGTGCGGAATGCCTTCGTTGCGAGTTGCACCTCGAGCGTAAGTGGTAATGCCAGAGCTGCTAGTGGCGTGTGTGGCATGTGCCAACGGCATGTGCGGAATGCCTTGGTGGTAGGTTGCACGGTTTGCAAGTTAAGCTACCAGCGTGTGTGTTTGGCATGTGCCAATGGCATGTGCTGAATGCCTTGGTGGTAGGTTGCACGGTTTGCAAGTTAGGCTACCAGCGTGTGTGTTTGGCATGTGCCAATGGCATGTGCGGAATGCCTTGGTGGTAGGTTGCACGGTTTGCAAGTTAGGCTACCAGCGTGTGTGTTTGGCATGTGCCAATGGCATGTACGGCCATGTTTACCTAGTTGCAAGTCTTGCGAGCCTGGGGCGCTATATTTGGCGTGGGCGAATGGCATAGCGGCTTGGAAACATGGCTTGTGATACGTGTTGGCATGTGCCAATGGCACGTACGGCCATGTTGACTTAGTTGCAAGTCTTGCGAGCCTAGGGCGCTATATTTGGCGTGTGCCAATGGCATAGCGGCTTGGAAACATGGCTTGTGATACGTGTTGGCATGTGCCAATGGCACGTACGGCCATGTTGACCTAGTTGCAAGTCTTGCAAGCCTAGGGCGCTATATTTTGCGTGGGCCAAAGGCATAGCGGCTTGGAAATATGGCTTGCGATACGTGTTGGCATGTGCCAATGGCACGTACGACCATGTTGACCTAGTTGCAAGTCTTGCAAGCCTAGGGCGCTATATTTGGCGTGGGCCAAAAACATAGCGGCTTGGAAATATGGCTTGCGATACGTGTTGGCATGTGCCAATGGCACGTATGGCCATGTTGACCTAGTTGCAAGTCTTGCAAGCCTAGGGCGCTATATTTGGCGTGGGCCAAAGGCATAGCGGCTTGGAAATATGGCTTGCGATACGTGTTGGCATGTGCCAATGGCACGTACGGCCATGTTGACCTAGTTGCAAGTCTTGCAAGCCTAGGGCGCTATATTTGGCGTGGGCCAAAGGCATAGCGGCTTGGAAATATGGCTTGTGGTACGTGTTGGCATGTGCCAATGGCACGTACGGCCATGTTGACCTAGTTGCAAGTCTTGCAAGCCTAGGGCGCTATATTTGGCGTGGGCCAAAGGCATAGTGGCTTGGAAATATGGCTTGTGATACGTGTTGGCATGTGCCAATGGCACGTACGGCCATGTTGACCTAGTTGCAAGTCTTGCAAGCCTAGGGCGCTATATTTGGCGTGGGCCAAAGGCATAGCGGCTTGGAAATATGGCTTGTGGTACGTGTTGGCATGTGCCAATGGCACGTACGGCCATGTTGACCTAGTTGCAAGTCTTGCAAGCCTAGGGCGCTATATTTGGCGTGTGCCAATGGCATAGCGGCTTGGAAATATGGCTTGCGATACGTGTTGGCATGTGCCAATGGCACGTACGGCCATGTTGACCTAGTTGCAAGTCTTGCAAGCCTAGGGCGCTATATTTGGCGTGGGCCAAAGGCATAGCGGCTTGGAAATTTGGAATTGTTGCCATGGTGCGCAGGGTGCGGCTTGGTTTGGCATTGTTGCCATGGTGCGCAGGGTGCGGCTTGGTTTGGCATTGTTGCCATGGCGCGCAGTATGCGGCCTGGTTTGGCATTGTTGTCATGGTGCGCAGGGTGCGGCTTGGTTTGGCATTGTTGCCATGGTGCGCAGTATGCGGCTTGGTTTGGCATTGTTGCCATGGTGCGCAGGGTGCGGCTTGGTTTGGCATTGTTGCCATGGCGCGCAGTATGCGGCCTGGTTTGGCATTGTTTCCATGGTGCGCAGGGTGCGGCTTGGTTTGGCATTGTTGCCATGGCGCGCAGTATGCGGCCTGGTTTGGCATTGTTGCCATGGTGCGCAGGGTGCGGCTTGGTTTGGCATTGTTGCCATGGTGCGCAGTATGCGGCTTGGTTTGGCATTGTTGCCATGGTGCGCAGAGATGCGGCTTGGTTTGGCATTGTTGCCATGGTGCGCAGGTGCGGCTTGGTTTTTTGGAATTAGGGTTACGTGTTGAAAAACCCTAATCTAGTATTTTGAAAAATACCCCTATTAATTATTTACACCCGAGTTAAATGCTCTTAGTTAATGTGTTGCGGGTAACACTAGGTCATGGGGATTTATGATTTTACCCCTTGTTTAAGATTACCATCAACAGAAGGATTTTCGAAAAAACTCATTTTGGGGCAACCTATAATCGGGAGGTTGGGTAACCTATTTGTCTTCCGATTATGGCTAAATCCAAATCACGGACCACATGGTTATGGTCGGCTCTGCACCCCTCAGAACCTAGGGAATTTGGCCAATGCTCAATTTGGGGCTTCCAATAATCGGTAGGTTATAAGTAACCATTTCTACCGATTTTGGGCTACTCAACAATCGGTAGCTAATTAGGTGGTATTACCTACCGATTAATAACCGTTTGACAGATAAAACCAAAGTCAACCTAAATTCAAATTCATTTCATTTTCTTTTCAACTTCAACTTCAACTCCTCTTTCCTTCGGATTGCAGAGAGGAAAACTCTCCCCCTCTCCTCGCTATACATCGTTCATCGTCGAATCGAATCATCGTCGATTATTCTCTATAAAGATGAAAGAAACGGAACGTAAGAAAGCTCGAACCAAAAACATAGTGCGCGGTGAGGATCTGAATATTGGATTGCATGCCCATAAGAAAGAGGTTTTAACTCACGAACCCGAAGAACACGAAGAAGATGAAGTCCCTCATGTAGGCGATACTGATAGCCAAACTCTACGGAAACTTCAAATGGCGCCGATTAGGTAAGATTCTACCATTAATTTGGTTTATATTGCTTCAATTGGACGAATCCATGTTTATTTATTTTAGGTTTTTCGGTTATTACCCAGAATCGGTAGGTTAGGTATTGTTATAAACTTCCGATTGTGGTCGAACTCTTCATTTCACGAGAAAATTTGTCATATTCGGGTGGTAAAAATTTAGGTATCCTACCGATTATATAACGTTTTTCATTACTGAGGCCTAAATCGATCATAATCGGAAGCTAATTGTGATTTTTCCTTCCGAATATACTAGGGAAGAACAAGTATTAGAGACGCAATAATCGGGTGATATATTTTGTAATTTCTTTCCGATTGTTTATGTTGAACCACTTGAGTAGTTTCTGGACACAAAGTGACGCATATTCGGTAGACATTAGTTTTGTGAGGCTTCCGATGTTTATGCATTCGGTAGGTGGACTTTTTATGCCTTTGACTATTTGTATTCGGAGGGTTATGTTGAACTTTAGCTTCCAATTATTGTGTGTAGATAAACATATTCGAACACCAAAATTTTTATTTTGTTTCCGATTATACGTATTCGGTAGCTTTAGGTGAACTGATACTTACGATTGAGAGTAATCGGAGGCAATTTGTTAAATCAACCAACCGAATATTCAGTTTCATAACCTGTTGTACTTTTTTTTTTTTTTTTTTAGGGATAGGCGAGGTAAAAACATCCAAGATGCAATTGTCTCGGCTAGTGCAAGGAAGGATAGGCGTCGGAACCTCGACGCCTAGTGCTAGGAGATCTAGGATCGCTAACTAACGCCGCTTCAAGTGCTCAAGATGGAACTCAACAAGCAAGCCAAGAAGTCATGTTCAACCTAGTGCCCCTCAATCGAACCTGGTTCAATCGGGTGTTCAACCAAGTGCCTCTCAATCACAACCAATCCAAGAAGGTGTTCAACCAAGTGCCTCTTAATCACAACCAATCCAAGAAGGTGTTCAACCAAGTGCTCCACCATCACAACCGAGAAATTGAACTAGAAGCACCAAGAAGTAGGACAAGCCGAAAAGAAAAATCCTCCTCGAAAGAAAGCGAAACACCTTGTCCGAGATGAACTGAAGGTGAAGGATATTCCGAAAGGTGTAATCCTTGGGCTGCCGGGAGGATGGAGGACAATTTTTATTTGTATATAAAGAATCCTGGGCCAGAGAAATATATGAAACTGAGGTAATGATCGTATCCATTTTATTAACCTATTATGTTTTTTCTCCGTAATAATTTTAAGGGTTTTAGTTTTAGGTTATTCTAATTTTATTTTTTAACTTGTCATGTGTTTAATAGTATCATTCCGATGCGGTTCGTTTACTCAAAGCGACCGCCGCACCAACAAAAATGCTAGATTGGCCTTTGGAGGGTGAATGTGAAAGGTTCAAGACCATTATTGCAAATTCAGGGTTGGCTGATGTTGCGGGGAACTCAATGTTGGAACATGACCGGGTGGCTATATCGGCGTTTGTGGAGAGACTTTATCCTGAGACCGACACCTTCCATATGCCGTTTGGGGAGATGACGATAACCCCAGATGATGTTGAGCAGATTCTTAAACTCCCGTCCATGGCAAGGGTGTTAGGGCCGAGTTCACTAAGCGGTTGGAATGGAGGAATCTTTATGATCGACTAAGAAGTGTTTGGGTTGGGATGAAGAAACATCAACAACCGAGTTCAAAAGATGCATGAAGTATAGAACTAGACAGTTCAACATGGGTACTCATGGATATGTTCAAGGGCACCAAGGATAAAGAAGAAAAAGAACTTTAACTGACGAGCAAGTCAACCACGCGGCCACCGCATATCTCCTATGTGTATTGGGATGTGTCATTTTCCCAAATACCAGTGGCAATCGGGTCGACGCCAACCTTTTACAACTTATGGATCCTCTCGATAAAGTGCATGAGTACTCTTGGGGTACGGCATGCCTTGCGTGGTTGATGGAAGAGTTGAGAAAAGCGTCGAGGCTTGGAATTAGCCAAGTGGTCGGGAACGTGAGTCTGCAACAGGTATTGTTTATTAACTCCACATACTTGGTTATTTTTTTATTTTTTTTTATACTATTGAAGAATCAATTTCCTAATACTTGCCAAAATGACATTATAGACTTAGATCTACGACCACTTCCCTATCTTGGGATTGGCCATTGAAAACCCGGCGTGGGAGAAAGGTGACCCTATAGGAAGAAAGTACGTCTTCGATGACAACCATTCTAGGACGAAGGAGCATCAGCTGATTCGTTTGAGGGAGATTTTGGACTCACTTAATGCCCAAGACGTATGCTTTGATCCATACAAGGAAGACCGAGCTCATTGACATATCGCGGGTCGGTCCGATTTGGCACTTTATTTTGGACCGTTGTGGCACCCCACAGGATATGTGATGTACAATGCCTCAAGGGTGATGCGACAACACGGTTTTGTACAAGGTATACCAAAGGAGGAAATCCATGGCAATTTCACTTTGGATCTGGAGCACTGCGAGTCTGATAAAGATTCTATCACGGTGGTTCACAAGGGTTCACCATCCTGTAAATTCCATTGGGATAGAAGGGCGCATTACTTGATCAACCAAGGAAGGGCAGCCAACCAAGGTTTTGAAAATGCTCCCAAATATATGGATTGGTACCGCAATGTTTCTCATATTCGTGTAATCCGTGATCTTAAAGCAAAGCCGGCTTCGTACAAGAGTATCCTCAAAGAGAAGCCTGCAGGTTTTGATAGATTGGTACGTATTGTTTTGTTAATTTAGTTTAATATTATGGGTCAAAATAGAGTAATAACCGTTTGATGGTATGCTATGTTTTAAAACAGATGAACAGGTTCAAGCGTTTGTCGAAATGGTGCACTGATTGTATAAAGTCCGGAGAGCCTGTTTCAATTGAGAAGATAAAAAAGCACCAACAGTTGATTGATAACGTTGACAATGAGGAGTATGCATCTCAGTTCGGGGAAAAATTGCAAAAGAAACCTACAACCAAGGTGAACAAAAGAACTCGGGCGTCATCAAGCACTCAAGTTGATGAAACCAATGATGATGCTGGTCCAAGTCGTAGAGCTGGTAAAGGTCGCAAAATCAAAGCAAAAAGGAACAAGTAAACTTTCGATGTTGTAAACTATCGATGTTTTTCGTTAACTTTATGGATAACTTTGTTTATGTTGGATTATGTCGGATTATGTCGTTTTCAAAGTTTGTGTCGGAATATTAGTTGTTACGTTATGTTTATGGATTAAGAATAGTTATTTTACACATTTTATGCATTTAACTATGACTCGCAAGCGAATCACATGAAGAGACATGAAAGTCTTGAATTTTGGAACACAATCGGAAGATAAGTTTATATATTAACCTACCGATTCTGGGGATGTTCCATTTTTTAGTCAGAATCGGTAGGGTTATACGTTATTAACATACCGATTCTGGGGATTTTGCAAAATATTTGGTCAGAATCGGAGGATTGTTAATATACTTTTCTCTCCGATTATCATGTGTAAAGAAAACTTGTCTTCGGTATACAAACAACACCACAATCGGAAGGCAAATGTGCACCTTCACTTCCGAATAACAATAATCGGTAGGTTTATTTGTAATGTTCCTTCCGATCGTTATATGTAAAAACTTTGTTCTCAGAATTAAACAACACCATAATCGGAAATTAATTGAGCACCTTGACTTCCGAATATTTTTAATCGGAGGTTTGTGGTTTTGCTAATTTCCGATTATTCTACCAAAAAACAACTATGGTTTCTGTAACCAAACAACACCGTAATCGGAAGGTAACTTTTCACCTTGACTTCTGAATATTGTTAATCGGTAGGTTTAGTTTTTGTTGGTTTTCGATTATTCTGTGTGAAATAACCAATGTTTCCTGGAACCAAATAACACCATAATCGGAACCAAAAATGACATATAATATAACGAATAAGTTAATCGATAGTTTGTTTAACAAAATAAGCTTCCGTTTATTTATAATCGGAAAGTTGTTGTATTAATAATCCTCCGATTACATCCATTACATAAAGTTCAAACGACCTTAACCTTACAATTTCGTCAAAAGCACCTAAATCCATATTCCTAATTGACCATAAAAGTATTAAGAAAGATCATAACGTCCAAACACCACAGAAATTGTCCCTCTTGATCTTGTAACATCCTTCATGTTCAAATCGTTTCCCGTAGAGGTCAATATACCGACGATCAGCAAGATTTCTCTGAAATGACAAATGAGTAACAAGTTAATACTAACTTATGTTAATGTGAGTCGGAGTTATAAAGATACTTACTCGTTTTTTCATACGTCCACCAAGAAAAAGCGTCCCTAACAAATTTTTCTTCATCTTCAAGTTTGTCAATCTCCTTGTCGACCGCATCCTTTATCATCTTAATGTCATTGGACGATCTTCGAATTCGATTACCATCTAACGCCTCAAATACCATTAGAATACGGTTCCATAACTGCTCTTCGGATTCCCGTTTGTGGAGCTTGTGAACACGATCATGAGCAGTTACCACAACCCACGCTCTATAAATAGCACAATCTTCTTCTTCTTCGGCAAAAGCAATATCCATGTTTTTGGTTTTCAAAATTAGAACTCAAGAGAGGAAAGAGTTTGGTGCAATTGGGTTGATAGATATGAGTTTCTTTACATAGGTTTAGGGTCCAACGACTCTTTTTCTTTTTCCCAAAAACTACAACGGTTATTTCTTAAAGTTGGTTTAAACTGCAACGGCTAATTTGACGTAGGTGATATCTTGGAAAACCAATAATCGGTAGGTATGTAAGTTAGTAAATCTACCGATTATGGTAGCTTTCAAAATTTTAAAAAAAATGATTTTTGAAAAAACTCATTTTGGGGCAACTATTAATCGGTAGTTTGTGGAACCTATTATCCTTCCGATTATGGCTGCATCCAAATCACGAACCACATGGTCATGCCTGGCTCTGTGCACTCAAAACCTATGGAATTTGGCAAGGGTTCGATCCGGGGCTCCTTATATTCGGTAGGTTTTAAGTTGTTAATGCTACCGATTATGGTATATTTCAAAATTCATCACAGGAAGGATTTTAGAAAAAACTCATTTTGGGGCAACCCATAATCGGATGGTTTGGTAATATATGTAACTCTCGATTAACGCCGCATCCAAAACGCGAACCAACTGGTTATGGCTGGCTGTGTACACTCAAAACCTATGAAATATCGCAAAGGTTGGATCTGGGGATCGATATAATCGGTGGGTTATATAATTATATACCCTACCCATTATGGTAGATTTCAAAATTCATTACGTGAAGGATTTTAGAAAAAAACTCATTTTGGGGCAACTTATAATCAGTAGTTTATGTAACCTATTAGGCTTCCGATTATGGATACATCCACAGCTCAAGCCAAATGGTTATGGTTAGCTCTGCACCCCTCGAAACCTATGGAATTTGGCCAAGGTTGAATATGGGGCTCCTTATAATCGGTAGTCTTACAAGTTGGATAACCTACCGATTATAAAAGGGATTATTAGCCGAAGTATCTACACAATAATCGGTAGGTAAAATTTCAATTTAACCTATCGATTGAATGTTTACCTACCGATTATGGTGTTGGCTACCGATTATATAAGGGTATATTGGCCATTTCGAAAAATCGAAGATAAGGGGTAGCTTAGATTTACATTTGGGTGACCTATTTTGTCTTTTAGTGTCGCCCCTGATTCTTTTGGGGTCGCCCCTAAAGTGCCAGGTTGAAGTCTGTGGTTTTCGGTCCTTTTTTT
>JAJJWW010010789.1:0-82375 GCA_023531295.1 Papaver armeniacum | reverse complement strand
GACAGTGTAACTCAAATTTCATACGGATGGTTAATTGGTTATAACTTCTGGGTCTCCGGGTTTGGCGTATTATTTTGTCTGACAATTCCAAGATGGAGATGAGTTTAATACCAAAAGGAAAGGGAAGGATGTTGAGAATTGGTCTGGTGGATGGAGAAATCCAAGGGATAAAAAAAAAAAAAAAACATTCGACCACAAAAAAATCCAGCAAAAGAATATGGGGGATCAGTTAAAAGTCTCTGGTTCATCCTTAAACAATGGAGCAGAAAGAAAAACTATAAAATGAGACTGTCTGAAACCAAAATTTTTTGTCTTCCACCATTAAAAGAAACACAAAACACCTAATACATTTTCTTTCATGAAGAAGGCCTCTTCCTCCTCATCATCAAAGAGAGTGCAAGAAGATTACAAAATGAATCATTGAGATTTTGTTTTGTTTTCTGATTGTATTTTTCGAGTTTTAACGGTCCTTTAGGTACATAAGGAGGCACAGCTAGCACTCTCCTTCCATATATCTGCTGCTGTTGTCAATCATGGCTAACAAGAACATTAGCTTGGAAGAAATCAAGAATGAGAACATCGATCTTGTACGTTTTTTGTTTTTGTTTTTGTTTTTGTTTTTGTTTTGTTTTTTTGATTGGTTGATTTTCTGTCTAACCACTACGCTGTGTTTTTGATATATATATCCTTTAGGAACGCATTCCTGTTGAAGAAGTATTTGAACAGCTTAAATGTTCAAAAGATGGTTTAACGACTGAAGAGGGGGAGAACAGAATCCAAATTTTCGGTCCCAACAAGTTAGAGGAGAAGAAGGAAAGCAAACTTCTCAAATTCTTGGGTTTTATGTGGAATCCTCTATCATGGGTTATGGAGATTGCTGCCATCATGGCCATTGCTTTGGCAAATGGAGGGGTAAGTCTCTTTGTTAATTATTATCTCTGATTGTCGAACTAGACGGAAAGATTATAAATAATAATCTAATTTGTTCTTTTGATTAAAAAAACAGGGGAAACCCCCAGATTTCCCAGACTTCATTGGTATTGTAGTGTTATTGGTAATTAACTCAACAATCAGCTTCATCGAAGAGAACAATGCTGGTAACGCAGCAGCAGCTCTGATGGCAAGTCTAGCTCCAAAAACAAAGGTATTAAGGGATGGAAGATGGAGTGAACAAGAAGCAGCTATCTTGGTACCAGGTGATATTATTAGTATCAAACTGGGTGATATTGTTCCAGCTGATGCGCGATTACTCGAAGGTGATCCTTTAAAGATTGATCAATCGGCACTTACCGGTGAATCTTTACCTGTAACTAAGAACCCTGGTGATGAAGTTTTCTCTGGTTCCACCTGTAAACAAGGTGAAATTGAAGCCATTGTTATCGCTACTGGTGTTCATACTTTCTTTGGTAAAGCTGCACATCTCGTTGATAGTACCAACTCTGTTGGTCATTTCCAAAAGGTATATTTTTTATTTTATTTTTATTACTAGTTTTAAATTGAAGATCATTTTGGAATCTGACGATGATGATTTTCTTAGGTGTTGACTGCCATTGGTAATTTCTGTATCTGCTCAATTGCAATGGGAATGGTGATTGAGATTATTGTCATGTACCCAATTCAACACAGGAGATACAGAGATGGTATTGATAATCTATTGGTTTTACTCATTGGAGGAATTCCAATTGCTATGCCAACAGTCTTGTCAGTTACCATGGCTATTGGATCACACAGACTTTCAGAACAAGGTGCTATCACTAAGCGTATGACCGCCATTGAGGAAATGGCTGGTATGGATGTTCTCTGCAGTGACAAAACTGGAACTTTGACCCTTAACAAGCTCACTGTTGACAAGAATCTTATCGAGGTTTTCTGCAATGGTGTCGACAAAGATGGTGTTGTTTTGATCGCTGCAATGGCTTCTAGGGTTGAAAACCAGGATGCCATCGATGCTTCCATTGTTGGTATGTTAGGAGACCCAAAAGAAGCTAGAGCTGGAATCACCGAAGTTCATTTCCTACCATTCAACCCAGTCGAAAAGCGTACTGCCATTACCTACATTGATGGCCAAGGAAACTGGCACCGAGCTAGCAAGGGTGCACCTGAACAAGTAAGTAGAAATTAATAAACATCGGATTATTAAGGAACACTACATGTAACTAACATTTCATTTTCCTTCCCGTAGATCATTGATCTCTGCAACCTAAAAGGGGATGTGAGAAACAAAGCTCATCAAATCATTGACAAGTTCGCGGAAAGAGGTCTCAGATCTTTGGGTGTCGCAAAACAAACTGTCCCTGAAAAGACAAAGGAAAGTGCAGGAGCTCCTTGGGAATTTGTTGGTCTCTTACCACTTTTCGACCCACCAAGGCACGACAGTGCTGAGACCATCCGCCGTGCTCTCCACCTCGGAGTCAACGTCAAGATGATCACTGGTGACCAACTTGCTATCGGTAAAGAAACCGGTCGCCGCCTTGGTATGGGAACCAACATGTACCCATCGTCTTCCCTCCTTGGTCAATCCAAAGACGAGTCTATTGCTTCAATTCCCATTGACGAACTCATTGAGAAAGCCGATGGGTTCGCTGGAGTCTTCCCAGGTGAAAATTCAAATTAGTCAGTCTTAATAGTTTATCTTTGCAATGATCATTCATTATACAATTAAACTAATGGATCTGAAAATGCAGAGCACAAATATGAGATTGTGAAAAAATTACAAGAAAGGAAACACATTTGTGGTATGACTGGAGATGGTGTCAATGACGCACCTGCATTGAAGAAAGCTGATATCGGAATCGCAGTGGCTGATGCAACTGACGCAGCTCGAGGTGCATCCGACATTGTATTGACAGAACCAGGGTTGAGTGTCATCATCAGTGCGGTGTTGACGAGCAGAGCTATTTTCCAAAGAATGAAAAATTACACAATCTACGCAGTTTCCATCACAATTAGAATTGTTTTGGGTTTCTTGCTAATCGCTTTGATTTGGAAATTTGACTTCTCACCTTTCATGGTTCTCATCATTGCCATTCTCAATGACGGAACTATCATGACTATTTCCAAGGATAGAGTTAAGCCATCTCCACTTCCAGATTCATGGAAACTCAAGGAAATTTTCGCCACTGGAATTGTTCTTGGTACTTACCTCGCCGTCATGACTGTTGTCTTCTTCTGGGTAGCCGCTGACACGGATTTCTTCACTGTAAGTTATTTCCACAGTTATACTAGTATATGTACTACAACACGACTTACTTACACAATTAATTATGATGAAATGTTTTGCAGAAGAAATTCGGTGTACATTCAATTAATGGCAACAAAGAAGAACTCACCATGGCTCTTTACTTACAAGTGAGTATAGTGAGTCAGGCTTTGATTTTTGTCACTCGATCCCGAAGCTGGTCCTTTGTTGAACGACCCGGTTTGTTACTTGTGAGTGCTTTCTTGCTTGCTCAACTTGTTGCTTCTCTTATCGCGGTGTATGCCAACTGGGAGTTCGCCAATGTTAAAGGAATTGGATGGGGATGGGTAGGAGTGATTTGGATCTACAGTGTCATCTTTTACTTCCCTCTTGATGTTCTCAAGTTCATAATCAGATACACATTGAGTGGCAAAGCATGGGACAATATGATTGAGAACAGGGTATGTCATATATACAGCCTTAATATTAGTATATATAAGACTGGGTTTTCAGCAAGTAGTACAGTTTAACATTTTCTTTCTTGTCTCTAAATTTATGTGGTTGTTAACATGACCAGACTGCTTTCACAAGTAAGAAAGATTATGGAAGGGGAGAGAGAGAAGCACAATGGGCATTGGCTCAACGCACACTCCACGGCTTACAACCACCAGAGTCCCAAGCTCTGTTCCAAGACAAGAACAGTTACAGAGAGTTGTCTGAGATTGCTGAGCAAGCTAAGAGGCGCGCTGAGGTTGCCAGGTAATACTTGGTACTGGTCGGTTAAAAGATAAATCTGTTTAGTTTTCTTCATTGATGAAACTGAGGGTACTTATCATTTGGAAACAGGCTGCGGGAACTTCACACATTGAAAGGACACGTTGAATCAGTGGTGAAGCTAAAGGGACTTGACATCGAGACCATTCAACAACACTACACAGTGTAAGTGAGAAAAGAGACACAGAATGCTAGGGGGCACAGCAGCAGATACATGGAAGGAGAGAGCAAGGAATAATATGCAACACAATGACTGAAAAAAAAAATGTTCATGGATAATTAATTTTACTTTTAATAATTTTCTTGTGTTGGAGATTCAAATTCTTACAATTTGTATTTTAATGGAAATAATAACTAGAAGGTGCAACTTTGTAGCCCTAAGATGTTACTAAAGGCTGAGTTGTTATGGAATACCTGTAAATCAGGCTCAATGTTTGGGCATATTTTATAAATAAAGAGATGAAATAATAGTAGCTTCTTTGGTTTTCCATCTCTTGGTTGTTTTATTTTAAATTCTTAATCATAGTACTATTGGGTGAATGTAAATAAAACATTATATGTATAGACTACTAGTAAATGGATGGTGAAGATGAAATGAAATTTTGAAAAATAAGTTTGAAAAATAAGGAAAGCATTACATCAACATCCATTTACATCTGATGGTGGAAATATTCAGTAAAGAGTTAAAAGAGATCCATTCCGTGATAGTAATGATAATTGCATGGCATTCTTGAAATTGAAAGCAATATAAAGTCTTTAACTGTCTCAATTAGATATAAGTTATAATCAGTTACAAGACACTGAATAATCTAAGGAACAGCGCGAGTAGAATACTTACGATTAGTTGGTACATTATCAATGCAGTTAACATCATCACAATGAAGTTGTGCAGGCAAAACAAAAATCTACACGGTAGAAATTTAGTGAACTGTAGTAATAATTCAACGTAGGAGCCAGAAAATATGCAAATCCTTGGATTCTACCTTTCTTTTCGGTACTAGAGAACCATCAAGCTTTACGAAGAATAACACGTCTTTCTCTCTTGTATTCAACTTCCTCTCTCTGGTGCATAATCAACAGAGCTCTTCTCACCTGAAATGGGTAATTATGAACATTAAAGACAAGTTCATGGGCACTATTATAGTATCATTTCTCAGTGGCACAGGAAAATAACAAATATGCCAAGAAGAAGATCCACATCATAAACTTAATGGAAGCATAAAACTAAACTGATAAAGAGAAAAATCCTTACAATGGAATCATTCAGTCCCATTCTAGCAAGCTCGTCAATAAGACGCCTCTCTGATATGTGGCTTCCAATTCCCATTCTTCTCTTTATCTGTGTCTCAGCTTTCTGCATACATTGATCAAGGTTAGACAAGGAGGCCATAACATTTCACAAGGAAACTGGTGTCAGAAGTAAAACGTGAAGGATTAGGTCTGGTTTTGACTTGACAAACCTTTATTTCGCTTGCCATCTCAGGAGTCAGATTAATGTGTTGATTAATACCCGATTTGGCAGCATCCATCGTGGAAACGTTAAAGAGTCTGATTGCTTCTCTTACGTTTTCCTCGGTTGCAACATGGGAGCTGATTTTAGGACAAAGAAAAGAGTGCAATGATTTCAGCCTCTTTCATTTGTTTTACTTTTTTGACATTGCTAATGTTAAATAATAACCAATTTACAGGTATTAACAATGGAGTGAAGTGTATCAAAGAAGTCAGTGGCCATAAATGTGCATTATCAACACTTTCAAGAAGGAAATGGAAAGAGAAAAATTATGTAAATGAATGTATGCAAGGTTCCGACTGGCAACCTGAAAATTGGCATGGTAGGAACAAGGAAAACTCTGCACTAAACATTGATCATAATTCGCATTTTGTTATGTATCTAAGAATTTTCACATAACAAAATTGAGAGTGTTCGGGAGCTAGTGTTTGATTTTGATTGTGGGTTGCACTTAGCCTGAAATTTAAGGCAAAAGGTTGCTAAATTTTTCATCACTTCCACAAATGCAGAAAATCATTTAACTGCAGAGCTTAGGAGTTGAAAATATTACTTACAGTCTCATCCTAGCGAGTGCCTCGCTTAACCTTATTATAGCTTCAAGCTGCCTTACAGTAATTGGTATGGCAGCCGATTCACCCGATTCATTTGCCTGCTGCCTCATTTCCTGCAATAATCAGCAAAAGTCATCCAATTAGCATGCAAGAGTTTGTTCCACTGAAAAGGCCAAAAAAGTCTTTACATGTCTATAGTCTATTGATGTCAGTGTTACAGTTGTTTCATTAGATTGACTTGTGCTTAGTGACTTCCGATAATATAATTTACATAACTCATCATAACAATTTTGATTCAGGAGGCAATACCTGCCAAACAGTCAGGTTTTTCAATGTAAACAAGGGACTGTCAATGGGTATAGGGGGGACGCTGATGGGAACGCACATGTGGATACAATAGGTACCCACCAAAGACGGCTTACAAAATGTTGTTTTTTGTTCTCATGCTATCGAATGACAATCAGCTAGGTCATGCAATAAGAAACAATGAACTAAAAATTCTGATTAAGAACAGAATTAACTATCCTCATTCCTTTACTTCGGAGACCACTAAAGACAAATGAAAATAAACTCTACCTGTCTAATTTGAATATAGCTGTTCTGCAACACAGTGGCTGCAGATTCTGAAAGCCGAGGATAGCAGTTTTTTTGCAATACTGAATGTACCTGGTGAGATACATAACATGTTCTGTTTACTTAGTTCCAAAAACAAACTACCATACAGTACATACTACCAGCACAGGTTCAGAAGATTGCCTCTTTAGCCAGTTATCTTCCTTTGAGGTTCTAGTGTCGTCAGAAGCTGCTTCAGCAGTGGAATGAAGCTTGATAACATGGCTAGCTATAAGCTGCGAAGAGAGAAGACCGCCAGTCAACTCCACGATATTGGTGACTAGATAATAAAAAATAGTCAAATGCAGCAATCATTACTTACCTTATCCTGACTGTACAGCCTGACATCCTTCACAATGAATATAAGATCAAATCGGGAAAGAATTGTTGTCTGCAAATCAATGTTATCCTGTGCTGTCTGAAATAGGACATTATCTACTAAGTTTTCTCCATAGAAACTCTTATAGAGTCGAATGCCTAAGAAGAGTGAGAGAGACAGAAAAATATATCGACCTTAAGATCATCATAACGTCCTGATGGGGGATTAGCAGCTGCCAGCACAGCAGTCCTAGAGTTGAGTACTGTTGTTATTCCAGCTTTGGCAATGGATATGGTTTGCTGCTCCATAGCTTCATGAATAGCAACTCTGGTGGGACAAAAATAAGTGAAAACTTGGATTCTGCAGAAGGAACCACAACTTTTTGAAGAAAAATACATCAGCAGAAATAAATGGCCTGGCCATTAATACCTGTCTTCTGGCCGCATTTTGTCAAATTCATCTATGCAGACAACTCCGTTATCTGCCAAAACCATGGCTCCTCCTTCTAGATAAAATTCACGCTGAAAAGTTGTGTATAGGAAGATTAAATTGTCAATATTTTCTAGAAAATAGTGAGAAGACAATCTACTCAGTAAACATTAGAGGAAAATAAAGTAATTAAAAACTACAGCAGAGCAAGAGGATGTGGTCACAAACTTACAGAGCTGTTATCACGAATAACAGAAGCTGTAAGTCCAGCAGCAGATGACCCTTTTCCAGACGTATAAATGGCTATAGGAGCGGTTTTATCAACAAACTTGAGAAACTGTATACAATAAAAATTCAAAGGTACTGATATGGTATTTTATCATGGAAGAAAGTAAACGCACAAAATCAAGGATGCAAAAATACCCAGATCTGTACCATTCAATTTAGCTTTAAGAGTGACAAAATTATAATTAGACTAAAACATGTGAACCCAACCTGCGATTTAGCTGTAGAAGGGTCCCCCAAGAGCAAAATGTTGATATCACCTCTTAACTTCGCCCCATCAGGCAACTCCTGCATTTTGAAGGAAATTGAATATGTTATCTTCACACTCAACAGAATAATGTTCGTACTAAACCTTTTTATTTCAGAAAAAGAAAAAGATACCTTCCTAGAACCTCCAAACAAAAGACAAGCCACAGATTTCTTTACATCTTCATGGCCATAAATGGAAGGGGCGACCTTGGAGCATATATTTTTATAACAATCTGCTTCTGAAGCGAATTTTTTGAATTCTTCCACCTGCAACCCAAGTTGAATGTGCCAAAATGAAATGAAAAACCATAGTACTAGATGATGCTTATTATCCAGTAGGAAGAAAAATATATATAAGCTGAAATGCAAACAACTTCTTTCGGCAAGAACCACATCTACTTGTAAGTGTTCAACAATTGAGTTCGTCGGGCTATTGTACCTGGGCATGTAGGTAGCAGACCTAATCTTACAAAAGAGGTTTTTCGTATTGAGAAAAGAAAAAGACTTCTTATTTAGTTGAAAAACTAGCACCACTTGTATGATCATCATTTGCTTTGACGACCAAATTGCATTAGTTAATACCTCGCATAAGTCCCTATGTACAGGGTAAAAACACCAAGATTGACCAGAATCCAGTTGTTAATACCTAGAAAAAGTCTCTAGGAAAGGGAAAAATACTAGACTATGTACTCCGGGTGCAGCTGCAACCATGCATATGCAGTTTGTATGGTGACCATGGAGTATCCTTTTTTCTCTTTACAGTACAAAATACGAATTAGATATTCAGGAAATGTCATCTTTTCTTTTTTCTTTTTTGCTCAATTTGAAATTTGAATCCTACAGCTACGACAATATATATATGAATGGGCATGTAAGTTCAGGTTGTCCTTCATCAAGCCTCACCTCGTCGGCAGTGAAGACAAATTTCCCGCTAGAATTGGAGTCACTGCCGTCCTCTATACCGACAACCCTGATATAAGGTTGTCTCACTGCAACAGCTCCTCTCTGGCTGAAAGATAAATACCCAATCGCACATACCAAAAATCAGTATTTGCGGGACTACATTAAATGATGGAAAATTTATGGATCAAGTCTTACCTAGTTGCTGAATTCCCTGCTTGAAAGATACTGTAAATTCCGATGATGGTCAGCCTTGTCCCAGGTACAATAGTTTGAACTAGATGACGATCCACAGAGAGAAGCATGTTTCTTGGAAGCTCTCCAGTAGGCACATCCTTCATTTTTGGAGAAATACAAACTGATCAGATAGGCTAAGAAAAACATATACTTATCATTCATTTCATAGGATTCCATGTTATTCATAGGATTCCATGTTATTCACCGAATAATGCTTATTACCTCAGGATTCTCTTGTAGCTTAACGGTTTGTTGATCAACATACTTGCTTTTATCAGGAACCACAATCCAAGGATCAATAGGGCATGGTTCCTCTCCTGCAGTCTACACCAATATCAAACAATTTTATTATTGAAAACAGTAAAAGAAAAAGGCGCAAAATTTAACCAAAATGGAAGTGGATTTTTCAGGTGAGTGATATACTTGAGGCACATGGTCACATGACCGCGGCACAATAGCTCCACCAAGCCCAGGACGGCAAGGAATTTCCTTAATGTTCTTGCAATTTCTACAGAGTAATGTGACATAAGTAGCTTTAGCTTTTGTTCTCGATGCAGCAATGGTAATCCCAGATATCTTGATAAGCTTCGATATACTCTGAGCCTAATTTCATCAAACATTAAAACAAATAAATAAATAAAATCTAGAAACCCAAATTTATAAAACCCTAAAAATAAATTACTAACCCCGAGTGCTCGCATAGAGACAGGATCCTCCTTAGAGGTAAGTAAGATCTGAATTTCAGCAGCAGTTGGATCTTCAATTTCACCAGTTTCTCCGGGTACTTTTGATTTCAAACTAGAAAGAACTTGAGCCGCAGCGGTTTCAAACTAACCAAAAATGAACAAATATTTAGAAACCTAAATAAATTAAGAAACAAAATCAATAAAGAGAATAGCAATTATATATAATACCAGAGGTAGATAATCTGATGGAGCTGAACGAAGTAACGAAGGGAGTTGACAATCAAAAGCATTGAGATCTTCAATATCAACAAGTAGTGATTTAGAAGGAGTATCATAATTTTGAACGAGGTTTTCTCTATATGGAAAAACATTTGGTTCTGATTCAAAACTTCGTATGAATTCTTTAAACTTGATCTGGATTGAATGAGGACTTGCTGATGATTTATCAGCATCTTCTCCTCCACCTGGTGGAAACTGTGCTTGATCACTGTAATAAACACCTCCTTCATCCCAACCAGACATCTTGATTCTTTCGTTCTTTCACTCTCTTTGTTTTCTTCTCCTTCTCTCTCCCTCTCTGATGGGGGCTGAATGATACTGGTGGTGGTTATAGACTACGGCGCCCTAATGTAATCGGGGTTTTGGCGGGAACATTGCAAGATTTGGCGGGAAGTTCAGTGAAGCCCAAGCCCCTAGGAATTCTACTTGACAAACGTCTCTGGGGCCTGGGCCCTTAACTAAGGCGAACGGCATATCTGGGACTGGAATCTGCGACCCTAAACTAATTAGGGAGATTTCTTATGAACGGTTTTTTGGGACCATGGTTCTGACATTTCGAAGTAAAGTGGAGCCATTCCTTACCTAAATATTTATGTTAATACCAAAATTACCTTTCCTAATTAAGTTTGTGTAACATTAGTTAGTATAATTAAGTTAGGTTAATTAGTGATTAGTGTAAGATGAAGTCAATATTATTTTTCTTAAAATTAAGTTATTGAGAGGAAGAAGAAGGAGAATATAAGAGTTGGAAAAACTCAATTATATTTTTATTAATCCGAACCTTCAAGCCACCTAAGCATACTTAAAATTTAGTTTTTTGTTGCTTGATTTGGCCAAAATTTTCTGAAAATGAGAATTTTTAAAGCTTGATTTGTGCTAAGTCAAACAAGTTCGGCTACAAGATCTGCAAAACAGGTTGAAAAGACGAGGGTACCCAAATATACCTCAATCTAAAACTTTTCCACCTATAAGTCCTTTCTCCGAAAGTGATTGTTTATGGACTGAGTCGAGACAATACAACGAATCGGTTCACACTTCATGTGATCGTCTATGGATACGAGATCGAGACAATACGACAACAAGATAACTTGTGTGATTGACTATGGATACAAGATCGAGACAATACAACAACGAAGTATGATTACTTGATAATAGGTTCGGACTTAACCAAACATTATATGATTGCTATCAAGTAATTAGGAATTAACGTTTGTGTAATTTACTTTAAATTGTAATAAAGACAATTATAATTGCGGAAAATAAAAGTAAATGACACAACAAGATTTTGTTAACGAGGAAATCGCAAATGCAGAAAAACCCCGGGACCTTGTCCAGAATTGAATACTCTCAGAATTAAGCCGTTATATAAAATCTAAACCAACTTCGTATAGTTGAGACCAAGCAACTAAACCTATAGTTCACCTAGTTCCCTCAGTATCCCTGCGCCTCCAACTTGCAATAAGTCACGTACATGGAACAATTCCTTTGGTTCGTATTCCATACAGTAAAGGAACAACAAATCTATTCGGTAACAACTCTTTTCAAACAACGTGATATGAGTTCGACAAAAGGCTCTTTCGTTTAACCAATAAATAAACTCCATTGTCGGGTTCTTAGATCAATCTATTCATCAACTAAAGTAATTGCTTAGACTATGCAATCAATACTATGCATCACAAAGAAATGTATTGATGCCGATCTACGCAACTAATCAATCCAATCTATCAAAAGATAAAGTCGATCAAGTTTTGTGCACACCAAAGATTATGAACTCAAATAAGAAATCTTATTTGTCTTCAAATCTTCTTAGATCTTCAATAAACACCTGCACACAAACAACTTGAATTTCTTGTGATCAATCACACACAGCACGGAACCTGTTAACGATGGATTATCACAAGACGTCTTTAGATCTATAAACAGTCTAAAGATCCCCGTCGATACTTCGATCTAGTTTGAGTGAATCTTATATCAGAAGAGAAGATTCTCAAGCATAAACAAACTAGGTGCAATCAAAGATCAACAACCGTTAGTCAATCAAATCAATCGAAAACTAATAATAAACTGCAATCATTTAGTTTCCCACCAACGGTACTCGTAGAGCTTCTCAATCCCAAAGAAGTCTTTAAAACGAGCGGTCGTAAGAGATTTCGCCTAATTAGGTACTTTCCTCTCCGAATAGACGGCTCCACCAGTAATAACATAACTAGGTAGTGTTCTTTGGCTCGAGGATTAGTTTGCTCGAAATGCAAACTTCAATATTTATAGACCAATGAAGTTTGGACACCAAGGAATTTTCAAAACCGAATATTCTCAAAGATATGCAATAAAGCCAAAATTGGTTTTCATAATTCCTGGAAATGCTCTTTCCAAATATTGACCGAAATATCAGTAGAAAATCTCCAATTAGTAAATGCACATTACCAATTTTTATTTTATAAAGATATGCATTTAATTGCTGAAAATTAAAAGCATGTAAAATTAAAAGATTCTCAATTTATTTCGATCCGAGATTCTCCTTTAGTTATTAAGGAATATCTTTGAAAAATAATAGATAAGAATTACTGCACATGTTCAAAGTATGTCGACATCTTTACTTTGTAAATCCTTTTTCATATTTACAATCTTGGAACCGATTTGCCACACTTCCAAACGAGTTTAAAATTGGTTCATCTGATTTCCAAGAACTATGTAATTGATCAAAAAAACATTCAATCACCATTCATCGGTTTAACGGTTCTACCAAACACAAAGTTTGGTTCCACCTCCAAGTGGCTACTAGGATCGGTTACACTAGTTTCCATAAAATGGCTAACTAAGTACCAGGATCGGTTACCACTTCTTTATGGTATTACTTGTGATCGGTTG
The DNA here is from genome assembly GCA_023531295.1 of Papaver armeniacum. NCBI lineage: Eukaryota > Viridiplantae > Streptophyta > Magnoliopsida > Ranunculales > Papaveraceae > Papaver > Papaver armeniacum. The sequence continues at coordinate 69,498 of JAJJWW010010789.1, read as the reverse complement.
CACAAGTTATAGGATCGGTTACATCGATTACTAAAACTTGTTAACTGATAAGCACGCAAGTGCTACATTTTATACCCATATTTATATTAGCTAGGACTCGATATTTGGCTAATAACACTATTTTAGTGCTTTTGTAGAAAGTACATACGAATCCGATCAACCGTGGAATACATAGCTAAATGGAGCTAAAATGGCATTTGCAACAACAATCACCAATATCACTCGCAACACCCAAAGAAGAAAACTTAATTATTGAGATTGTGGGCTGCCAAACATACTTAACTTAGTGGCACCATATAACCAATACACGGCCAGAGTTTGTGGATTTCTTTATTCCACTCAAGCAGGCACATGAAAGTCCACCAAAAAGTGTAAGAAATGTGGGTGACGTGTCAATGTATCCAACCACATTTATGCATTGGTTTGTGATAAATATCAAGTAGCATCTTCATTTCTTTTGGACAGAAAAGGATGATTTTGGTAGAAAAACTTTGCAGAGAGAGAACGATGAGAAAAAGGAAATGATTAGAGATTTTTATTGGCAAGGGATAAAGATGTTCATTACTGCAGCAGTGCGTTTGGCTGGTTTGGTTCGGAAGGAGAGTCAAATTCCTAGAAGGATTTGTCGGAGCTTATACAACAAGTAGTACCGAGATTGGAAGTTCATGAGTAGTGGACTTATTGAATTCGATTGAGACATGAAGTTGCAGCAACCAAGTAGGATCTGTTCTCGGCAAATATGGGTGTTTTTGAGGGTTTAATTTGGTAGCGACAACACAAGGAGCTGAGTTGCAGCTGTGGTGGTGGTTTGAACCTGCTGGTATCAAGAGAAGAAAAGAAATCTTATCCACTACAAGCTTTGAATCATGGAGCTGTATAATGGAGTCTCGGTCATTCGAAATGTTGTTTACTGCAGAAACAATGAGAGTGGTGGAGATGTATGTCGATTGGAGTTGGTAGATGTTGTTGCCGAGATGGAGAAAGGTTTGTTGTGGCCTGATTTGATGTTATACGTAGGAGAGGAAGAAGTTGGCAGTAAACAAAGAAAAGAAGGTGTTGGCTCGAGCTGAAGTTGGACGGACAAACAAGCAGTGGCCGGACTTAGATGATGGAGTGAAAGATACTGGTCGAGACTCGAACTCAAGTTTCCTAGGTTAATGATATTAAACTCGATTAAAGCGGTGCAGAGAAGAAAATGGCTGCTGCCATTAACAGTCCATGGTGAATCAGATGTCCAGGGAGATGCCGTTTGAGCTTCAAACCATTTCGTGCAGCAGCAAAACTAGGTGAAGATGGACTGTATGTTAGCTGAGGATAATGTGGAGATCATAGGCTTGAATGGAGATGGCAGCGACGAGACAAGTATTTCTGGTGCTGAATGTATGGAGAGTTGGACGTAAATGAGCAATAAGGAAATAAGATGGTTGCAATGGATGCTTAATATGAGATACATATGGTGGAATACAACGGCTGAAATCAATAAGGAAGTAAAAATGGGGATGGTTGAGCTGTTACTGCCGGTGAAGTTCTCACTCGTCAGGAACGGACAGAGTGGAAATGGTTTGGTTGAGCTGTAACTACTGGTGTATGACGTTTGCCGATATGGAGAAGAATATGGAGATCGAGCATTGCTGCTGGTGGTTGTCATTCCAAGGCTTTACAACAAAGATCGTCGATGGAGATTCTTTGGCTCAATTACAAGTCTTGTTGAGATGATCAAGACAGAACCGTGCTTGGCATCTAACTGGCGGTGCTATATAAGATTCGTGGCATTTGATCGTGATCAGACAACAAAAACTCGTGGCTTTAGTTTGTTGTGCAGTCGAGGGAGCGAAGATGGAGATGGAATGAAGCAATGAACTAATGATTGGAGCTGGTTTGTGGTAGTACGAACTGATATATGATGATGAATGGGAATGAATGGAAAGTGGCAGCAGTCGGACAGTTAGTTGGTCAGCCAAAGGAAACTATAACCGAGTTCGTTTTGGAAGGAGTCGGTGCTACAGCTGGGAAGAGATTTGATATCGGGACTCATTTGGAATTTTTGTTCAAAACATGGAAACAAAATCTCTTGATTTGAATGAGTACAAAATGAATTGAATTGGGAATACGGTGTCAGAAGGGATGATGTGGTGCACTCTCATTGGTTGGTAATATTTTTGTGACGTGAAGGAAGAAAGAAATAAAAAGAAGAGGACTCAAAATCGGAAGAAAAAAAAAAAGGTCGTCTGGAGAGCGCGGCTACAGTGCCGTGAAGGGAAGAAGATTAGGGTTTGGAGTTTCGTTTTTTTTTTTTTGGATTCCATTTTTGATTACCTAATGATTATATATTTGTTTATGGTTTTTGAGAAAGCCATGTCTAGATAATTCATGTTAGGGTCTAGATAGAAGCCAATTTGATTTTATGAACTCTACGATGATATTTCTAATAATGATTCATTGATTAGTAGTTTTTCTTCATATAGCTTGGTATTTAATTGCTCATGTGATTTTCTTGATTATTTATGCTTTTGAATTGATATTTCGTGCTTTCCTAAGGTTAAATCCCTAGACGTGGTATGCAAGGATAGATAGGTAATGCTTTAGGATCGCTACATACGGGCGAAGGAAGTTCTGAATGAGAAACCGTATTTTAGAATTTAACATACCATTTTCCGAGACATGAGATTGATTTCGATATTTGTCTTGAGTGATAAATAGAAATTAGTAGAGTTTTATATGATTGAATTGGTGGAAATCGAAGACCCTAATAACCCATTCCTACTTCGTTTTTATCACGATTATTTGTTAATTTGTTTTGTTCCGAAATTCTGAAAATCATCTAAACATCTTCAATTTGGTTACTTAGTTTTTTTGGTATTAGTTGGTAGAGTATTTCACACTCCTCGTGGGAACGACCTATACTTGCCATTGTTCTACTAGTTAGACGTTGTGCACTTGCAGTATTTTATTGTAGGTTTTCCGACCTATCAAGTTTTTGGCGCCGCTGCCGGGGAGTGGTTGCATAATACCCTCTGATTGATATCAATTTTTCTTGTACATAGCTTATTTTTATTTTATTTTTGTACATAATTTATTTTTATTTTTCTTTTAGATCCTTTTACGCAGTTTGTTTAATTTTTTTTAGGTACCTTAGCCTGAAGTGTTGTGGGCGAAAAGAAAGTATGCACTCGCAAGGCTTTTGCAGGAGCTACTCGGAAGATCCATTAGAGGTTTGCTTAGCTCATTTTGGGTATGATTTTAATGATGATAGTGTTATTTGTGAAGTCAATGCCTTGTTAGACTCCACACCGCTGTTAGACACTAATAAATGGAAACCCAAACTAGAACCTCAAATTCTGCCCGAGTCTCGACTAGTTCCATCAGTCGATAAAGCTCTGACCTTGACTCATCTTGATAATATTTATAATGAAACCGTTAAAAATGATACTGGGTCTATGAGTCATTATATCATTGCTCCATTGAGTCATTGTTCAGCGAGTGAATTTGAGACAATATCAGTCACGAAAGTTATTTCTGCTGATTTAGAGCCTGATTTAGGGCGTGCACCTCAACAAGAAGCTATTGAACAATTTTTACCTCTCTGTGTGAATGATTTACTTATCCTGACAATGCACTACTTGATTATTAAGGATTTCTTTGTATGGGGAATGGATTCACATATATTTTTGGATGATTGTAGTGTTTGCAGGTGCATGTTTTTAGCTGATAGAATTAGTTAGGTTGATCCCCAACTTTTCAGACTCCATATATATGATTGGCAGCTTACTTTGAGGTACTCACCTCACCTCGTTTGAGAACAGGCTACTGGTAAAAAGGGAGACAAATACCTTTCGCTTCATGGGAGTCAACCCATCAGATTTGTTCCCTTCACTCTATCTTTTATTTTTATTTGTTTAGTTTTTGCATATTTCATTTTAGGAATTTCCCATCTTAATCTTGGATGACTCAATTACATTGAGGACAATGTAATGTTTAAGTGTGGGGGAGTGATATTTTCGTTAGGCTTTCTTAAAAAAAAAAAAAAAAAAAAAAAAAAAAAAAAAAAAGACCAGCTGTTTAGCGGGTCTTTTTCATTCGTTTTCGTATTTTTCATTTTATGGCCAGCTGTTTAGCAGGTCTGCATTAAAAAAATAAAAAAAAAAGAAATTAAAAATAATATCATGACCAGCTGTGTAGCGGGTCTATTGTAGGGTTCTTATGACCAGCTGTTGAGCGGGTCTATATTCCGTTTCATGACCAGCTGTAGAGCGGGCCTTAAAAGAAAAACATGACCAGCTGTTTAGCGGGTCTTTTTCATTCATTTTCGTATTTTTCATTTTATGACCAGCTGTTTAGCGGGTATACATTGGAAAAAAAATGCATAATATGATCAGCTGTGGAGCGGGTCTAATTTTTTATTCTATTATCATCTAATGACCAGCTGTTGAGCGGGTCTATTCTTTTTCTTATCATTTTATGACCAGCTGTGGAGCGGGTCAATTTTCTGTTTTGCTCGAGGACTAGCAAAATATAAGTGTGGGGGTGTTGATAAGCACGCAAGTGCTACATTTTATACCCATATTTATATTAGCTAGGACTCGATATTTGGCTAATAACACTATTTTAGTGCTTTTGTAGAAAGTACATACGAATCCGATCAACCGTGGAATACATAGCTAAATGGAGCTAAAATGGCATTTGCAACAACAATCACCAATATCACTCGCAACACCCAAAGGAGACAGCTTAATTATTGAGATTGTGGGCTGCCAAACATACTTAACTTAGTGGCACCATATAACCAATACACGGCCAGAGTTTGTGGATTTCTTTATTCCACTCAAGTAGGCACGTGAAAGTCCACCAAAAAGTGTAAGAAATGTGGGTGACGTGTCAATGTATCCAACCACATTTCTGCATTGGTTTGTGATAAATATCAAGTAGCATCTTCATTTCTTTTGGACAGAAAAGGATGATTTTGGTGGAAGAACTTTGCAGAGAGAGAACAATGAGAAAAAGGAAATGATTAGAGATTTTTATTGGCAAAGGGATAAAGATGTTCATTATCATAAAGTCACGTTTGGCTGGTTTGGTTCGGAAGGAGAGCCGATTCCTAGAAGGATTTGTCGAGCTTATACAACAAGTAGTACCGAGATTGGAAGTTCATGAGTAGTGGACTTACCAATTCGATTGAGACATGAAGTTGCAGCAACCAAGTAGGATCTGTTCTCGGCAAATATGGGTGTTTTTGAGGGTTTAATTTGGTAGCGACAACACAAGGAGCTAAGTTGCAGCTGTGGTGGTGGTTTGAACCTGCTGGTATCAAGAGAAGAAAAGAAAGCTTATCCACTACAAGCTTTGAATCATGGAGCTGTATAATGGAGTCCCAGTCATTCGAAATGTTGTTTACTGCAGAAACAATGAGAGTGGTGGAGATGTATGTCGATTGGAGTTGGTAGATGTTGTTGCTTGAGATGGAGAAAGGTTTGTTTGTGGCTTTGATTTGATGTTATACGCAGGAGAGGAAGAAGTTGGCAGTAAACAAAGAAAAAAAAGGTGTTGGCTCGAAATGAAGTTGGACGGACAAACAAGCAATGGCCGGACTTAGATGATGGAGTGAAAGATACCGGTCGAGACTCGAACTCAAGTTTCGGTTAATGATATTAAACTCGATTAAAGCGATGCAGAGAAGAAAATGGCTGCTTTGCCATTAACAGTCCATGGTGAATCAGATGTCCAGGGAGATGCCGTTTGAGCTTCAAACCATTTCGTGCAGCAGCAAAACTAGGTGAAGATGGATTGTATGTTAGCTGAGGATAATGTGGAGATCGTAGGCTTGAATAGAGATGGCAGTGACGAGACAAGTATTTCTAGTGTTGAATGTATGGAGAGTTGGACGTAAATGAGCAAGAAGGAAATAAGATGGTTGCAATGGATGCTTAATGTGAGATACATTTGGTGGAATACAACGGCTGAAATCAATAAGGAAGTAAAAATGGAGATAGTTGAGTCATATCGCTTATGGTGAAAGTTCTCACTCGTCGGAACGGACCAGTGGAAATGGTTTGATTGAGTTTGTAACTCTCTTTTGGTGTATGACGTTTGCCGATATGGAGAAGAATATGGAGATCGAGCATTGCTGCTGGTGGTAGTCATTCCAAGGCTTTACAACAACATCGTTGATGGAGATTGTTGGAGCTCAATTACAAGCTGTTGTTGAGATGACTGAAGACGGAACCAGGCTTGGCATCTAACTGGCGGTGCTATATAAGATTCGTGGCATTTGATCGTGATCAGACAACAAAAACTCGCGGCTTTAGTTTGTTGTGCAGTCGAGGGAGCGAAGATGGAGATGGAATGAAGCAATGAACTAATGATTGGAGCTGGTTTGTTGTAGTACGAACTGATATATGATGATGGGAATGAATGGAAAGTGGCAGCAGTCGGACAGTTAGTTGGTCAGCCAAAGGAAACTATAACCGAGTTCGTTTTGGAAGTAGTCGGTGCTACAGCTGGGAAGAGATTTGATATCGGGACTCATTTGGAATTTTTGTTCAAAACATGGAAACAAAATCTCTTGATTTGAATGAGTATGAAATGAATTGAATTGGGAATACGGTGTCAGAAGGGATGATGTGGTGCACTCTCATTGGTTGGTAATATTTTTGTGACATGAAGGAAGAAAGAAATAAAAAGAAGAGGACTCAAAATCGGAAGAAAAAAAAAGCCGGCTGGGGAGCGCGGCTATAGTGCCGTGAAGGGAAGAAGATTAGGGTTTGGAGTTTCATTTTTTTTTTGATTCCATTTTTGATTAGCTAATGATTATATATTTTTTTATGGTTTTTGAGAAAGCCATGTCTAGCTAATTCATGTTAGGGTCTAGATAGAAGCCAATTTGATTTTATGAACTCTACGATGATATTTCTAATAATGATTCATTGATTAGTAGTTTTTCTTCATATAGCTTGGTATTTAATTGCTCATGTGATTTTCTTGATTATTTATGCTTTTGAATTGATATTTCGTGCTTCGGTTAAATCCCTAGACGTGGTATGCAAGGATAGATAGGTAATGCTTTAGGATCGCTACATACAAAGCGAAGGAAGTTACAGCGGAGAAACTGTATTTTAGAATTTAACATACCATTTTCCAAGACATGAGATTGATTTCGATATTTGTCTTGAGTGATAAATAGAAATTAGTAGAGTTTTATATGATTGAATTGGTGAAAATCGAAGACCCTAATAACCCATTCCTACTTCGTTTTTATCACGATTATTTGTTAATTTGTTTTGTTCCGAAATTCTGAAAATCATCTAAACATCTTCAATTTGGTTACTTAGTTTTTTTGGTATTAGTTGGTAGAGTATTTCACACTCCTCGTGGGAACGACCTGTACTTGCCATTGTTCTACTAGTTAGACGCTGTGCACTTGCAGTATTTTATTGTAGGTTTTTCGACCTATCATTAACCTACTACAAGGATCGATTACACATCTTTTAATTAGTCCCACCAAGTTCTAGGATCGGTTACCCAATGACTAGGAATGGTCACACCAATTACAAATATCGATCATACCATCGCATGTGATTACTTAAAATTGTTTTCACTAATAAAAGTCATATTGATACATAAGTCAGGCATTGTGAGTAGTTTTAACAAGATACATAAACAAGTTATGAGCGGTTATACTAAACCCACATATTGGTAATCCAAAGATTTGCAATGAATAACGATACCAATAAGCCTAGCGATTTCCCTTTCGATTCACAAAACAAGTTTATGAATTTAGTTCCTTTAAACGAATGTAATACATTGTTTCTTATGACGAAATCTTCACCCATAACCATACATAATCACAATAGAATTCATACGATTATGTCGATGTCTTATATACGAAGTTCAAAAGATAGGCGTTATAATTCGTATTATAATTCCTTAATACTACGTCTAACTAGAGTATAATCATTCACAGCTTCGCAGTTATGTTTTCAATATAGCACAACTTGAAAGATACGTTAGGAATGAAACATTTCAAGTCAAAATATTACTAACCTCAAGAGGAAGGATTATGTCATCGATGTAGCTCTTTACTTCTTCACATTCTTCAAGTCTTCGAGTAATACTTGTAAGTCTCATATCCTAATAACTTTCTAGCTAACTGTAAGGACCTTCAAGCTCGTCAACGCTATTAGACCAATCAAGACACGATTTAGCCGCAAATGAATCAATTACATTAACACGAACGTTAATTAATAGAATTTAATCTAACAACGATCTAGATATGAAATTAGCATCACTAGATAGATCTCGAAAAGTTATGCGAGATGGATTACTCGAACGTGGCAATTGGATGCTGGACGAAGAAGATGTCATCAGATTTGTAGGAAGGAAAAATAATTATCTTGCACTTTAACCGCCCGGCTGCCCATATCCAAGTGATGGGTGCCTTCATAGATATCCTTGGTCTTATCTCCTAGACCTAATCGAAGAGAACCATTTCTTTTCTTTCTTTCTCTCCTTCTGCTTCTCTGTTCTTTCTCTATGTGTCTCGGTCGATCTCAAATTAGAGAATTTGATCTTGAATCTTGTTCAAGTAAGCTTAGGAGTTGGTAAGAAGGCAGTGATGAAGTTGGTTTAACTTATATGAAGAAGAAACGATGGATCAAGAGAAATAGAAAGTTAGGTTTTTCCGATTTGAGTTCTATATATGGAGGAAGTCATTAACTAAAGGATGATTTGGGTGGTTGGTGATGAAGAACAAGAAGGGTTTGTGTTCAATTGAAATTCTGAAGTTGATTCAGTGATGATATGAAGAGCTAGGGTTTCTCATGAATTGAAGAAAAGGTAATTAAGATTTCTTATTGTCTTTCTTTAAATTTAGATGAAATTGGGTATGGTTTGATGAACTGTGTGATGGGTTTGCTTTGTATTTACGTTAGAAATTGGTGTAGGAGGTTTAATTTTGGTTTCTCATGGAATTAGGATTTTCCCTGTTCTTCCCCAAACTAGCTAATTAGGGTTTATTTTAGTAAATCGAATTTAGGGTCATTGAAGTTGGAATTGTTGTGTTAAGAATTAACAAGAAGAAGATGAAGATTTATTGAAATAGAAATTAAGGTTCATCTTAATGGAAATGGTTTGGTGGTGGAGGAATTGATTGCAAATGAGCCAAGAAAAGGGTGTTTCTTGATGTGTTGTTGTTAGTCAATACAAGATGAAGATGGAATTGAGTTTATGTTGTTGTTGTGGTTTGAGCTACGAACTTGGAGATGGTGATTATTGTGCGAGAGATGGAGCTGCAGATTAAATTTGGTGTTGATATTGTGAAGTGTTAACTAGATTGAATAGTTATATGTATATTAGGATGTTGCAAAGATGTTTGAATTGAGATTCAAAGAAGCTTACAATTACGTGGTCGTGTTCTTGGCTTGAATCTGTAAAGGGGATTGGTTTTAGTTCGGTTGATCAAAAAGTGGCACAGGTTGTGTTAGACTGGTGCAAGTATAGTCTGGCGATGATGACAATCGGATGTATGTATATAAATGGTGATTGTACTGAGTTGCAGTTGAAGCTATTGAGGAGCTCGTGTTGGTAGTGTTCTAATGGTGAATAATCCGAAATGAAGTTGTTGTGTCGATGGAAGGGTTGGAATGAGAAGTAGTTAGATCAAATGCAAGAGGGAAACTAAGAATTGTATTTGAAGTTGCAGGTGTGGTGAACTGATAAATGGTGGTACTTGAGTGTTGAGGATGAATTTGCAGTTGAGAATAATATAAATGAAGTGTTGGAGTTGATGGTGTTGGAAATGAACTACAGGTGATGATACTGGTCTATGAATGCTATACAAGGTTATTTGATAAGAAGTGAATGGTGTTACATAAAAGAGTCTTGCTGGCTGGCTATGAGTGTAGGATTTTGTGTAAGAGATTGAAATGGAGAACAGATGCAAGTACAATTGGGTTATGCCCAGATTATGAAGCTATGTATAGATGTGAATAATATGTTATCTAGAGTTGGGAATCAATGCGTAATGTTTGATGAAAACAAGACTTTGGAGATGGAAGTTAGTTTGTAACTTAGAGAACTGAGTTTAGTTAGAATGTTGTTGAGTTTGTGTGTTTGTATTTGTGTTTGATTGTGCATTAGTTGTAACGTGAGCTTTTGGCTCTGGCCTGTGCAGTATCTTTGGCTTGTTAGTCAGCTGAGTCATCTCAGCTGACTCAGTATATCTGACTGAGTTGAATCGGTTCTACTCGGGAATGCACTCGATGACCGAGTTAACTACTTTGATTAGACTTGACCGGGACTTGACCTTTGACCATGGACTTTGACCTTGACTATTGACCCGACATTAGACGTTGACTGTTAGATGACTCTTTTTGGTCGTCGGTGACCGTTAGTTGACTCTGTTGGACGAACCTTGTGTAATGGGCCGGACTAGTGGGTCATGCTTGGGATTAAACCCATGGGCTTGGGCTTAGGGCCAGAAACCTTATTTTGTATCTTTGGACCACTTATGGTCCGAATTGACTCTTGGTTCCTTCTACAAAGTGGTAGTTCTTTATAAGACTTATCTAATAAACTATAGAACCAACCTAATTGAATTAGTAAACTTTAGATATGATTAAGATGGTTAATGTAAAGGTGTAGAACCATAAATGGGCTTAGAACCATTAGATAGTTCACTTAGCCTATAACTAAAGAATTGTATGAGATTATGTTACGGGCCTTGTATGAGCCTTTCGGCTAATCTTAAGAGTGCTTGTGTGATTAATAGTTAGTCGTTATTAACAACGAACGATCTAAAGAATGAACCAGTGGATTATGGATCTCAAGGTATGCGAGGCTTGTCATCAAAAGAGGTGGGAACCTTATAACCTTCTTGTAATCATTGAGTTTCCTTTGCGAGTATGATGTGCTTTTACTATCTATATGAATGTATATTGTGATTGCATTGAACGATGTTTGTTTTGAATGTAATTGTATGTGTGTGATATGCGTTATGTGTTTTTCCTCGCGAGGAGTGTCTGTGTCTCCCCACAGCTCCTTGCTAAGTTAAGTAGGGAGGTACGCCATCCGTCGACAATAGTATTAGTAGGGCGGTACGCCATCCATCGGCAATAGTACTACATTTCTACTTTTTATGATAGTAGGACGGTATTCCATCCGTCGGCAATAGTACTACATTTCTGCTTATTATGATAGTAGGGCGGTACGCCATCCGTCGGCAATAGTATTAGTAGGGCGGTATACCATCTATCAGAATATTATATATACTATTTTATTTGAGGAAAATCACTCGTGTGCATATTATACTTGATTGTAAATTATTTTCACCATTGTCTCTTTTAAATTACGGTTATATTCTTTTGGAACTGTGAAGCATGTTAGTGATTACTCGAGAGTTATATGTTTTCATTGAGTACCCCTTGGGATGATGTGCTCACTTGTTCCCACTTCAGTTTTCAGTAACCAGGAGAAAAGGTGCGCTCAAAGATGACTGTTTCGTAGCTTAAAGCTTTTATCGTATTAGAGATGTTGCGTAGCTTTTGTATATTTATATTTTTGTTAATCTGTAAAACAACACATTATTATATTTATATCACTCGAGAGATCTTCATTTATATAATATCAGGGTGTATGGGTTTGCCTTTGGGATTAACTTATGAAATTGAAATTCTTAAGATCATTAATCTAGATTTGATGATTCAATTAGGATGTAATCTTTATAGCTAAGAAGGTGATTAGGTTGGGGTGTCACACTAACCTATACGAAGTTGAATCTAGTAAATAATCAAGCGACTATGTAAATGAGTTTTGGTTCACTAAAATATGACAACCAAACTTAACATACCAACACTTGGTGGGTTCAACCGAGCAATGCTCTAACACAGGTAGCGGAACTTATCTGCTAATGTTCATGAACGTGCAGGTAGCCGAACTTAGTTTTAATGGAGTTTTTTGCTTTCAGAGAAAAGTTCGCCTAGGAGAAAAAATTTACGATGTAACCGAACTTATATAGGGAATTCGGTTAGGAGAAAAAATTGCGACGTAACCGAACTCAATATATAGGATTTGACAAACAAGTTCGGTTAGGAAATTAAAAAATTGTGACGTAACCGAACTCAATATATAGGATTTCAGAGAAAAGTTCGGTTAGGAGAAAAAAAAGTTGCAACGTAACCGAACTTTTATGTGAAAATTCGGTTAGGAAATTTAAATTTCGGTTAGGAAACTAAAAAAATCGGTTTGGAAATTGAAAGTTAGGTTAGGAAATTAAAAAGTTCGGTTAGGAACTTGTTTTTGCGAAACAACCAAACTGCTCTTCATGTTCTTCATCTCCAGCAAGATCGGCTAGTTCGACAAAGTTTTTTCACAAAATTCCTAACCGAACATCTCTCCGTAACTTCAATTTCTATGATTACTACTCACTTAATTTATCAATCACAAATGTATAAATAAGACTTGGGTTAGTCGGAAAGTACCTCTAATATACAAATTTCTAAAATCCGGATTTAAAACGATTATGAAAATGTAAGAGAAAACATGAGGACAAGAGAAGAGTTTAAAATGAAATTTGAATAATAGATATGATTGTGTTTTTATGTTTATGAACTTGAGTTTTAATTAAGTTAGTAGATTTAGGAAGGAGGTTATTAGGTTAATCATAATTTAAACTAGGGAAAAGGATAAGTTAGTCATATTCTAACTTTAGGACACCCCTTATAAGTATAGGGAAGGTGGACAAAGTGGACACCCCTTATAAGTATAGGGAAGGTGGCAAAAGTAAAGCATTGTCCCCTCAAAAAAATCATGGTCCCAAAAAATTGTTCTTTCTTATCTAGTTCAAGGCCCATATAATTAGTTTTAGCAGGTCCAATCGTAAAACCCATACTATACACTATATGGACCATACACTAAGAAACTTCACAAAATGGATCCTTCATTTTTAACTCCATACTTTAGGAAAATGCTATTACTACGTCCAAAATATAATTATTTTTTCAGATCTGGCCCATAATTAATTATTACGAATTTAATAATGACAACGCTACCCTTTTGTATATGTAGAAGAGGAAAACAAGAAGATATGTTTATTTCTCTATTTTCTTTCTCCCTCTTCTCCATTCTCTTCCTCTCTCTCAGCATCAACAAAAATAGTTTCTAGGGTTTACTTTTTTGGTTCACGATCTAGTTCTTCGCCGATAATATATAACGAACATTCATCTTATAAAGTTTTTCATTGATCCAAGATCTGATTCGATTTTATTTTGATTTAGTCAAGGATATAAATTCAATCAAAGTTACATTGATCTACAACAAAAGATTCGGTCAGCTATGTTTTTCAATCCTCTGGTCGTGAAGAACTACGTTATCTATTTGTTTGGATCTAGTTTTATTGTTTTTGTTTCAATTTCTTCTTTGATTTACAAATAAATACGATTTTGATAGTATCTCACTATAGATTTGATTTCTCTGTATGATTCCAGAGAGATCTATGTTATTTAATCGTTTGAAATCTCTTTCTGATTATAGCGAAACTGAACTGATTTAAATCTGTTATTCGGCAAATTCGTAGTAACTCTCACTTTCTAGCTATCTAAAAACTGATTTGAGATTCGATACCAACAAATCAATATCTCTATAACTGATCGATTTGATTCAAATTTCATCCACTCTAATTTTTTATTTCATCTAAAACAAATATATCTGGTTTTCATTGTTTTATTTGTTGTTTTGTTTTGTTCATAGTGACAAAGAGGCACTGAAGTAGTTGATGGATGGATGTGCGGAATTGAAAGAGGTTTCAAAAATTAAAGTTTCGTTCTTGTTGTGGTAAGAATTTTCTTCTTAGGAGTATGAAACTCGAACTATTATATGTATCTATCTAATCTGACATAAACAAATGGTTTTCTAACCATCCGACAGTTTTAATGTATCTTTTTGAGCCATCAACGGCTTATTCTTCTCATAATGCAAAAGACAAATCGTGGCTAAGAATAAAGCCCCTTTTTAAGTCCAAATCTGACGGTTGAGATCACTTCTTTCCCTTATTTTCCTCTTCGATTACGAAATCCCATTAAAACGAATCCCATTAATCCCTAAACTGGATTTTCTCTTCCATCAATTTTCCTTCATTGTTCGGCGGTTACAGAAGTCATTATCAAAACCATGGACAATATTCAATCTCGTTGATTCAATTTCTTACGTTACATGAACCCCTTGAAATTTTCGATTACATAGATCTCGAGATAGGTTGTGGCATCTTCCTGGGTTTCTCTGTTTCTTTCTTCAGCATACTTTCTCAAGAATACTAGGTAATTACTATCTTTGTATGGATTAATTTCACTTTAAATTTTTTATTGATTGGTATATTTGATTGAAGCATTGTTATAAAAAATAGTGGTGTTTTTCTTTGTGATCAAAGAGTCAATCAGTGGACACGATTTACTAGGAAGACCCATCTTGTGGTCCCTGTCGTCCGGATGGTGTTTTGACTTCGACGGCAAGGAAAATTACAGTATTGTTACGTGGGCATGTGGTCGCCGTCGGTTATTGTTCGTGTTATACAAAGATTAAAATACTCAATACAGAACTCTCAAAATACCCTCTCTAGAATAAAAAACCTAGGGCGGAATACAAATTTCTTAGATTAATTTGATTACAATTACAATCTTCACGTTTATTGTCTTTCGCCTTAGGTTTAATTTCTGCGGAGGAAGAAAAAGTAGATGCAGAAGAAGAAATCGAAGCATGAGGAACGTATCTGGAGAGAGAGAGAACTAGAATCAATTCAATGAAGGGGGTGAAGAAGCTCAGTTGCATCCTCCGGATGCTTCATGGCCCACCCCAATACCATCAAGGAGAATGTTTGAAACATGAAACTATGAAATGATGACCCCATCGAACTGTATTTCTAATCAATTTATATAATTAAATCCACTAAACGGGAACTAGAGTAGATGGACGGTTCTTCCCGTTAATTGAAAGTTACTTATTCAACTTCAACGCTAATTTGTAACAAAATCAGATCCAGGTATTAGCTTCTTCTTCTTTGTTTAATTTCTCACCAATTATTTTAGATAATACATACCCTATGGTGCTGATCTAATTTTGCGTTGACAATTCCTAAGAAGCTCGGGTCTTTTAGGAAATTGTGTGTATTAAAAATTTAGACTGTGTTATATAATTATAATTAAAAGTGATGAAGTATTCCTTCATTCCACATACATTATGGTCCTGACCTAATATTTGTGGGTGAAAACTGCTTCTGCCGGTTTTGGTAATTTTGTGTGTGTGGATGAGAAACGAGTCTAAACCCTAAACAATGCACTGCACGGGAGTACTTTTGATTCGAGAGATCAATCTGTACAATCCTGGACTAAACCAAGAAATGGTCATTCCAGGATTGCTTCGGTCACAAAGTGAAGGAGAAGGGTTGGTCTTAGGGAGCGAAGTGAAGAAAGTGTTGAGACCAGAATCGTTGATTCTGAAGGTGTGGTTGTTTACGACTTGTATCAGAAAGTAGAACTGGCTAGCAGAATGGAAAGCTATCAGGTGATTTTTGGATATTGTGTTGTTCTCTATGACCAAAACTTGTGGTTTGGTGGAAAAATAGGTGAAACCTATTTATACAAGTCGTAATAAAACGTACCCTGGTCTCGGAAGAAGTGGAAACGATTGAGTGGTGGAAGAGTAACGTGCAACGTCAAGAATTATGCTTCCATAATGAAGGAGGTGGATCCGTTTACACCATTACTAACCTCCCCGCTTTATGACACTTTCTTGTAACGGGTGTATTGCACGCCGCACGCTATAAACCGCCAGACCAATACCCTGATGAGTACCCCCCAGTTTGTGATATGTTTGATGTCTCGAGTGTTTTTGTGGAAAACATGTAGCACTTTGCTACGTGTGGCAAGTTAAATTCAAGGGACTTTCCGCAGGAAAATAACATGTGATGCTATTAGGTTCATCTTGGTTGGTCGCCTAAAAGTTGCTACAAGTCTGCCAGTTCGGTGGTGTAGATGGGGAAAAACGATTTGCTGGTTTTTACGGAATTGAAGAGTCGACTGTGTGGAGACTCCTTGAACCGAGCGAAATGTTTAATCTCACACAGATGCACTGCAAGAAGGGAGTGCTTTAAGTTCGAGAGATCAATCTGTAAGACTCCGGCCTAAACCAAGAACAATGGTCGTTCCAGAGTCAATACGGTCACAAGAGAGGATGGGTTGATCTGTAGGAGGGAAGATGAGAAATGCGTGAGATCAATGGTGATCTGAGACTGTAGGTGTGTTGTGAATTCAACGCGAGAATGCTCTGAATGATTGAATTTTGCTCAATTGAGAGTGAATGCTCAGACGATGAGTTCGTGTAGACGAAAGATTGTCTGTATGAACTTGCCGAAAATTCTTTTAGACGAATGTTCGAGTGTTCGAATCTTGTCCTTTCAATCAGGATTCAGAGACATTTTATAATACCGGCTTTGAAAATACCATGATCCCATGAAGTGTGACAGTTTGCTGGAATCAGAGAGTGGGGAAGTGGGAAATCGTGTTAAAACCAGCTGCTCATCGTGCGGCGACTTGGTTAATTTTCCACCCACTACTTTGCTGACTCTTCCAAATGATTGCACGACTTTCTCACATTCTCATCGTGGGTGAACACACGTGTTGTAGACCCATGAGACCAAAACCCTAGTTAATATCCCCCCATGTGACACGATTGATATCTCGTGATTGTGGAGTCAATTCTTGACTTTGTGGGACGATGAGTCCATGTATTGTTGAATTGAACATGTTTTGCAAATGTTCTGAAATTCATGAATCAAATATGTCTGCTGAGACGAGGTATTATTATGTTGATTACCTAAGAGGAGTAAACTGTGTTGCTAAATTGTCGAATAATATTGATGGTTGAACCAATATTCTTTAATTTGAGCAAATATTGCTGGTTCGAGCAAATATTGCTAGTCTGAGGAATATTGCTAGTTTGAGCAAATATTGCCGGTTTGAGCAAATATTGCTCGTTTGATGAATTGTTGGTAGCAGGACCAAAATAAATATTAATTTAAGATACTGAATACTGGGTCGAGTAAAATAAATAAAATTTTTGATCATGGAATCAACATAAAATTATCAGAGTATTTGAATCTGCTCAAAATCATGTTTCTGCAGAGCTCTGAATTCAAAAACCCTAATTTTACTGAAATGATAATTTATTGCAAATCAATCTGCAAAGTGAAGAAGGGACCGGCTACATGGGATGACGAGTCCACCATGTACGCCTAGATGCTCGAAAGAGCAAAAATACCAAAGTCTCTCAGATGACCAGTTGGTGAAACAATGATTAAATTCTGGTTCAATCATTTATTGAAATAATGTTCGTGTGAGCGACAAATAATAAAACCTGGACATGAACTGAGGAGGAACCGACCAAGAGGTCATGAGACCGGCTCTTGGTGGCCGTGGGACCAATGGATGGTCGTTCAAGCAAAAACTTAATTGTTTGGAAGAAGTTTGAACCTAATATGAGCAATTGAGCAAACAAGGTTAAAATCATTAAAACATGCGGGACCAGCTGTTTGCAAGCCTTAGAGCTACCCTTGGTCGGTCAAGGGGATGTGCTCGTGTCACCATAGTGTCCGTGTCTCGTCCTGAGAATTTCATTATTTTCCGATGCGCATTTGAGCAACATTATGAGAAAATATGCAGAATCTAGGGTTTTGCTGAAACTAGGAAAAATACATGAGATGATGAAAAATAATAAATAAAACAGGGAATTGCAAGGTGTGGGACCGACCACGGCTAGGGCATGGCCTAGTGATTAACAAGCACGATCCCACACTTTCCCAGTTTTATGTAATTTTATGTATTTTCTCGATTTGAGGAAATTCCATGAAACTGGAGAGTTTGCTGAAATTAGGAAATTTCCATGAGATGAGAGATATATAATAATAATAAAATAGGGAATGATGGAGTGTGGGACCGGCAATGGCCAAGGCATGGTCGGCCGGCCAATGGGCACGGTCCCAGAGCACTCTTCCCAATTTTATGTAATTTTCATGATTTTAGGAAATTTTCATAAAATCAGAGAGATTTGTTAAAACCAAGGTATTTTGTTGAAATCAGGAAACTTAAAACAACAAACGATAATAAAATAATAGGCGTGTGGGACCGGCTAGGGCATGGCCGACCGGCTAGATCCCGGTCCCACGAGTGTTTTCCTAATTTTATAATAATTTTCATGATTTTAGAGAAAAATCATAAAATTAGGGAATTTTCATGGTTTTAGGGAAAATTCATAAAATCAAGGAATTTTCATAATTTGAGAGAAATAATAAAATAATGGGGACGTGAGGTGTGGGACCGACCACGGCTAGGGCATGGCCGGCCGGCTGGTGCTCGGTCCCACGAGTTTTCCTAATTTTATAATATTTTTCATGATTTTAGAGAAGATTCATAAAATTAGGGAATTTTCATGGTTTTAGGGAAGATTCATGAAATCAAGGAATTTTTATAATTTGAGAGAAATAATAAAATAATGGGGACGTGAGGTGTGGGACCGGCCACGACTAGGGCATGGCCGGCCGGCTGGTGCTCGGTCCCGCGACACCTTTCCCTAATTTTATTATTTCTTTGATAAAATCATGAGATTAGATAATTTCCTTGAAACGAAGGAGATTAGCTCGAACGAGAGAATTTTCACGAGATCAGGGGAAAATAATAAAATATGAAAAAATATAAAATTAGGTGCGAGACTGGTCATGGCATGACCGTCCAACAGATGAGCCCAGTCCTCTGGCGCCTTTGCTAATATTTTATTATTATTATTTTTCCTTCCTATTTTGCATAGGTTCATCGTTCATTCATATTTTTGAAATGCTCGTTTTCGCATTCAAATGCTGGTTTGTGCATTATTGTTAAGTACACTTGCACCATTTTAATCAGGGCTTATTCGGTGCTCAGATGCCTGCCTCGTTGAATATTTATCACTAACCCGTGGAATTCTGCTGGGAAGAACCACGAATTGAAGTGACGAAATATAACTAAGAAATCGTAGAATATTGCTGGATATTCAGGCAATTATAGATAATTAACTGATGGCTCTATACTAGCAGGGCTTCATATCTGGGAGCATTAATTATCTGAGGGTTGAGCAATATGAACTTGCTGGAGTGTCATATTCCTCTTGTATAGCCATGGAAAATATGGTTGCATCCTGAAGACGTTATTGCTCTATACTAGAAGACATGTTGTCTAGGAGCCATCCAATATTGCGATTCTATACAATATGAGATGCGTCGTGGTCTCAGCTGGGAGACTACACATCTACATCTTCTCTGAGAGACTTTCTCGATCAGTGGTTTTATGGCATGAGCTTTCACGCTTAGAGACATGAGTTTCAATACTCATCGATTCTTAGGATGCGGAGTAATTCACGAAATTGCTCAGTATTCATGAGATGTTCCATGGCCTCGGTGGGAGACTACACATCTACATATACTTTGAGAGACAGCCTTCTCAGTCAGAGATTTATGGCATGAGCTTTCATGCTTTAATAAGAGACTTGGGCCTCAATACTCATCCGATTTCCGGATCCGGAGTATAGTTTTACAATTTTACCCTTTTTCGAAAATCCACCATCTACAGGTGGCGAACTTGGATGGCTGAGATTGCATATCATGAGGAAGGGTAGCTGTTGATTATGGCTACCTTCTGCTGGCGCCTGATAATGGCATAGTGGCGTTTTGGTGTATGCCAGTGACAATGCGACATGGATGACATGGATCGTGCGTGCCAGTGGCACGGTGGTGCAAGTGGCGCCTGGCGTAGCCATGGCCACTAGATTTAGGCGGCTGGTCGCCTAAAACTTGCCACAAGCCTGCTAGCTCAGTGGCGAACTTGGATGGCTGAGATTGCATCTCATGAGGAATGGTAGCCAATGATTATGGCTACCTTCTGTTGGCGCCTGATAATGGCACAATGAAACCTTTAGTGCATGCCGGCGGCATTGCGGCATGGCTGACATGGTTCGTGCATGCCAGTGGCATAGTTTTTGCATGCCAGCAGCACGATGGTGCAAGTGGCGCCTGGCGTAGCCATGGCCACTAAAATTTTTGCACGTTGGTGTTAGACTCAAACGTGGTGTGGCAACATCATTTTCAATGTCCACGTCAATCCCAATGTTCTGTGGAACATTGTTGGCGTAGCAACTTTGCCTAAATTAGGGTTTGGCATGTCGAAACCCTAATTAGCGCATAAGGCATGCGACATGCGGCATGTGGCCGTGGATGGCTGAGATGATTGGCCTAAATTCAATATAAACCATTTAAGTTGGCTAGCCAAGTTGGATGGCTGAGATGATTCACATAAATTTGTGTTAACTCATGAAATTTCGTAATCTGAAAATTCAGATGTGGGACCCTCACTAAAATCGTTGTAGAATTCTCGTACGAACTGGGATTTTGACGGTCCGCCCCTCCATTCTGATCAAAAAAGAATTTCCTATCTCCCCTCTTGGGAATATTTAGGTTTTGAGCTCGTTTAGGAGGTGAAAACAGCCCGACAGTAAAACTAAGGAAGAAGTCAGGAGGGATTCTGTCAGTTTTCAGCCATGACCTAGCTCGCCTTTTATGCTGTATCTCTTAGATCATTACTCCGATTGATTTGAATTTTTAGTATGTTATGCAAGACATCCATACGAAACTTTTGGCATGAATCCCGTACTAAAATTGTTTACCAAAAGTTCCCAGTAGTTTGTACAATCTTTGGGAAGCCAATTTGGCATGGTGACCACTTGACGCAATTCCACCTTTTTTAATATTGTGGCAGGTTTAGAGCAACCTGATTGGTCAATAAAAAGAGGGGGACAGCCAAGTGCGAGTGTGGCCACACTTCTGGTGCGCGTGGTAGGTTTAATGCGACCTGATTGGTCGATGGGGAATAGGGTCGGCAAGTATGGTCCCAACCACAACTCATGGGAGTGTGGCAGGTTTAAAGCGACCTGATTGATCGACAAAGGAGTAAGGGAAAGTTGGGTAGCATGGGGCGTGGCCAAGTGGCGCCGGCTGGCCTATGGCATATCCACGCTTCCTCTCATTGTTGCTCCTACTTTGCGGCTCCTTTATTCTTTGCTTTCTGATTTTGGGTAGGACTTTGCACCTACTAATCCATGGCGGATCAATTGCTTAGTCTTTTGCTACATGCACCAGTCTGGATAAATTTCATGTGAACATATTGAGTTACTCAATAAATATGCCAGTGGAGAGGTTGAACACTCATCACTTTACATGGCTCCATTTCTTTGCAGAGTGACGGCACATAAAATGTAAGGTTTTACAATTTTAACCCTGAATTAAAAACCACCATCAACATTAAGTCCCCTGCTTAACACGTAACAGTGTCATTGTTGCGAGGTAAGCATGAGGTGGTGACATATGAGGATAAAAATAGAAAGGGAAGACATTAAGAGATTGCCAGGAAAATTAGACTAAATTTTTGCAGGAGGCATGAGTAGTCTATGATCCTTGTGTTGGCATACTTCTGGCTTGGCCACAGGGTGCTGATGCCATGTAGTGTTGGTGCAGCGAGCCTTAAATACAAAGATGAGTGTTGAGGTGGTGGAGCCGTCAGCACTATAATGTATTGAGGCAGTATGCATGACAACATAGTTGAGAGTGTTGAGGAATTTGTATGTCTCAACACTAAAAGGAGGATGTGTTGAGGCAGTATTCCTGACAACAGAGTAGCGAGTGTTGAGGATTTTACACGACTCAACACTAAGAGGATGGATGTGTTAAGGCAGTATGCCTTGCAACACAGTCGTGTTGAGGAATTTGAGCGTCTCAACACCAAGAAGAAAAATGTGTTGAGGCAGTTTGCCCAGCAACACAGTAGTGAGTTGATAGGTATAGTAAACACCTTCATATTTATCTGTAGTTTATGCTTTCTTTGTTATGGTTTCTGGTGAATTATGTATTATTACGTTTGTTTTGAGTTTTACAGGTGTTTCAGAGTCATTGACGCAAAAGAGCAAGAAATAGGCACAGAAAGGCAAAAGCGGCATTTCAGAGGCGGGTGATATTGTAAACCGGGCCAAAGATAGGGGGCGACCAGCTGGAGTTCTCATAGAAGTGCTAAAAGCGGACATCCAGTTACTCAGGGCAGCCACGTATCCAGCTGTTGGGCGTCTTAAGCTATACCTAGTTCAGAGAAATCAATTTCTCATTTATTTCTTTCTTCCTCCCAAGTTCAGACAGCTACAGATGAGGTCCGGATTTGTGAAATGGTGAGGAATTGAGATGGAATTAATGATGGAGAAATGGATTGAGGGTTTGAGCAGATGAAATGAGTTGAGTTGTTGGTGGTATTTGATTGAAACATAGAGGAGATGGCGGCTTCACTACATTCACAGAAATTGAGGAGATGAAGATGGGGTTGCTGCTAATGGAAGATTAAAGAGATGGGTTTATGCTTATATTCAAACTCAAGAAGGAATCAGCTGGGAGATGTTGTTGCTGCTGCTGATTTCTAAGGTTTGGAGATTTTACAGCCAAGAAAAAGGGGATATGGGATATGGGTCTGTGTTGGTTGAGTTACTTCCATGAAATGGGTTATATTGAGATTCAAGTGAGAATGAAAAGGTGGATTTCTGTTGATCGAAGTTAGAGTTGGAGGTAGAAGGGTTTGAGCTGTGAAGGCATTGGTGGTGTTGTTGATTGAGATTTGTAGGTGGTAAATGAATGAGTTGAACTTGTTGTTATGTTGGCACTGTTGGGGTTTGACGTGAATCAGAAATTTGCAGTTTACTGGTGATCTGCAATTGGAGCTGTTGTGTTACAGGTGGTGATGTTTTGTGGTGGATTCTGAGATGAACAACCGGAAGTTCAGGGGCTGGTAGAGTTCTGAAGCTGCAAAGCAAGAAGAAGATCGAAGCTGAGAAGAGATTAAGATTTTGAGGTGGTTCAAATGCCTAGAAGAACAAGAGCAGGGATGGGTTTTCACTGCTAAGCTGAAATAGATGGAATTGGAGTTGCTAATGAAGCAACATGATGAAGTTGCAGCTGAGAATTACAAGGGGTACAGGCGGATTGTGAACTTGTATGGCTGTGGTGCAGTTCAGGAAGGATTTGAGCCGTAGGAATATGATGATAAATGAATGGATGGGTGTGATTCAGACTCAGGGAGAAGATAATGGTGCTGGTGCTTGTTTCTGGGTTACAATTGATGGTTGTTTGGCAGCAAGAAATGGAGGAGACATGGAAGAATAATTGTGCTCCTGCAAGTTGCTGCTGGTGATGCTGTGATGCTGCTGCCATTGAGGAGATGCCGCAGATGATGGGTACTGGGTAGAGCTATGTATTGATATTGCAGTGTTGCTTTCAAAGCTAGTGAACATGGTGGTGTTGGCTGAGTTTAATGGTGCAATTTGCTGTAGGTGTTTTGAGACAAGGTTCTGGTGGAGTTGTCGTGCCAATGGTGCTTTGCAACTGCGAGAAATGGAGATTGTTGCTGGTTCGGGTGGAAATGTTACCGGTGCAGTGGAGGTATTGGCGGTACACGAGAATACAATGGTTGTGGTTATGTTGCAGAGCTGGAGAATTAAAGGGAAAGTCTTGGTGTTGTTGGTATCTGAATGTAGATGAAGAACACAGAAATGTAGATGGGGTTATAGCGGGACGAGCAGGTGTTATGTTGTGGATGAAGTGAAGCTGCGAATTCAATAGATGGATTTGAAATTCAGGTGTTGGTGGTATGATGCTTGTTGGTTTCAGGAGCTGAAGTTGATGCAAGGAATTTGAGCAGATGTAAAGGACATGGTGGCATTGGAGCATTGCAGGAAAGAGTTATTGGAGCTGTTACTAAGCAATACATGGTACTGAGAATGGATGCAGCTGTAGACTAGTGTTGTGAGGCATTAGGAAGTGCAGTGAGTTAGCTGGATTTCAAGGACAGAATGGCAAGGGTTAGATGCTAGAGGAATTAAACTGATGTTGCAGTTAAGGTGAACACAAGGTTTGAATGAACGATGGCTCATTGGCCGGAGATAGTTTTCTGGTGACCGGATTCCGGTGATACCATCAGCAATTCCGGCGAACAATTTTGGACGGAGATTTTCACATGGGTATTTTCCACACATGGGCTTGGTGGACCAATTGGAGAGGGTTTTGAGAAGAGGGTATCCTTTTTGGAATTGGAGAAACATATAAATAGAAAATTCTTTCTCTAAACCTAGAGATATCTCCATTAGGGAGAGTTCTGTAGCGCCCCCTAAGCTAGCAGCTGACTAATCCAAGAGATTAACCATAAAATGAGGCACTAACGATTTAAAACATCTATTTAAGAATTAATTTAAAAGTTCTAAATAAAGTTTAACCCGAATCTAAACCCTCTCTGAAATAAATACAAGAACTCCTCTCAAGTGATACATATTTAATAGTGAGTTGGTTTACAAATAGAATATAAACACAAAATAAACATAGCGGAAGCTAACCAACTAACGAAACCAACTCCTCGGAGCCTTTATCGCCACGTGCACATCTTGAATCTGTCTTTGAAACTGAAAGTGGGAATGGGTGAGCACATCATCCCTATAAGGGGTGCCCAGCAGAAATAACAACTAACTTTCAAGTAATCACTAAAATGATTTAAAAACAATACAGGTTTTGCTGAAAACCGATAGAACACGGAAAACAAATAAAGCATATTAAGATAATAAGTTGTACGGAAATATAAAGTTCTACCAACCAATCTTGCGGCACAAATTCACAACAGAAATAATAGTGAAGCGACGCAGTCCTTCGGAGTAGTAAGGCGTGACTCTTGCGGATTCTTCAATGATCATTAAAGCGCCCCGAGGTTTGACGACCCCGTAGTCATATAAGATTTGTACCTTACCAGTACCTTATTATATGCGCACTCTACATAGCAAGTATCTAAAGAGATCTGATGGTGTTAACGTTATAGCCGACGGAAGAACTTTAACACGAAGAACCCTATACCTCTCGCATGTCAAATCCAACAATCAGACATAAGATTCTCAACATCATTCTCTCTAAACAGCAAAACATAATATAATAGCTTTTGAAAATAATTTAAAAGAATAATAAACATCCATGTATGAGACATGCGTTGCCCCCGTACAGAAATATGGAAAATATAATGGCCAAATTAAAACCAGACCTATATAATATTCAACCCAATGAGGTCTATCTAGGTTTGCATAGAATAGGTATAACATTTGGGGGCACACATCTCACACCAATCAAAAGGAAAAAGTTTCCTTACATGCTGACAACAAGTAAAGTTTGTAACTACTTTCCAATCAATGGAAAGAATCACATTTTGGTAAATAAGTAAATACTCCCAAAACACAGATAATAGTTATTTCTAAAGATCCAAGCCCATCCCAAAATGTAAAATAAAACTAGTTTGTAATACACACAAATAATACATGCATACACTATCATATAGTAACAAAGATATGCATGGATTTCACAAAAGATAGATTTGTAAAACAATAATGAATACAAGAGAGTTTGTTATCGATTCCCACCTCTTTTGATGACAAGCCTCGCATACCTTGTGATCCATAATCCACTGGTTCATTCTTTATATCGTTCGTTGTTAATAACGACTAACTGTTAATCACACAAGCACTCTTAAGATTAGCCAAAAGGCTCACACAAGGCTCATAACATATTTTCATACAAATCTCTAGTTATAGATTAAGTGAACTATCCAATGGTTCTAAGCCCATTTATTGTTATACACTTCTTCATTATTCATCTTTAGCACATTTAAAGGTATACTAATCCAATTAAGTTGATTATATAGTCCACTAGATATGTCTTATGATTATCTACAACTTTGTAGAAGGAACCAAATGCTAACTCAGACCACAAGTGGTCTAATTCATCAAAATAGGAAAACTGGACTTAAACCCAAGTCCACAAATCTCGGCCCATTAACCTAAGGCCTGGTCAAATTGGTCAACTGACAGTCACTAACGGTCAACATAGTCAATTAACAGTCGACGTCAATCAAAGGTCAAGTCCAGGTCAAAGGAGTTAACTCGGTCAAGGTCCACTGAGTCAAGTCTGGTCAAAACTGGTTAATTAGTTAACTCAGGGTTAGACTGATTCATCTCAGTCAGATATCCTAAGTCAGCTAAGGGCAGAGTCAGACAGCCAATCTGAGTAGGATGACTAATAGGCCAAATGCCTAAGCCAAACATCTAATGCAAGTTACAAAACACAAAACCAAACATCTCATCCTTGATTCAGTAACACTAAATTCACCATCTCTAATTCTAATTCTAATACATAATCTTATATTTCATAAACCATTACAATCATGTAGCTTCAGTTCAACCAACTATTTCATCTTCATCTCATAACTTGTACTCTCAACCTATTCTCCACCAGTTCAACCAAATACAATAGTAACTCAACTCTAATCCTCCATTGAGTCATAAACTACATCCCAAATCCTGCAATTTCTATCTCCAACACTTATTCCCAGTTTGTAACCACACCACTATGATCACTTGCAACTTACAATCAGCATTACAACCAATCCATGAACTGTGTTCTAATTCTTGTCACCCAACACCTACATCATCCTTCTATGCAAGTCCTGTAACAACAATCTTTAGAACTGCCATGACTTTATTCAACCCGTCAGCATTACCAATTCCTCCACTTACAACAGCACCATCTCAACTTCTCGTTCCATCACAATTCTCCGTCTCAGCGTCAACAACAACAACAACTAAACCTCTAATGTTTCTTAACCATCTACAATCATCAATCTTTGACACAGTTGCTCAATCACCATTCATAATTCCACATGCACCACCGCAGCAATAACATTGTTCACTTCTTGCTTTAACAACACACACCATCTATAATTCTTTGACTCTTCCATCATAGAACAACTTCATCAACACTTGCAATAACAACCCAAGTAACACTTCCCTGTTCTTCTACAACCTTCAGGACTCAAATTCAATCACTTACCTTAGCTTGTAACAACATCAACTACTCTTCCACCTGTGACTTCCAACACAACCAACACTATCAAGTCACATCCTTCTCTTCCATTCTCAATAGCTCTACTATCCTACATAACAACAACAACAACAACAACAACATCTTATTTTGTTCTTCATCTACAGCTTGAACTTCATCAATACCTGTAATACTGATACTTCAACTCAGCCATAACCTCCATCTGTAATTCTCACAACCTTATCCAAATACATCACTACCATAACCAACTTATCTGGCTAGCCAACATCCAGTTCATCTCCATCTTCTAATCACAGCCACCAACAGCTACAAAACCACCACCACTATTACCAATTGAACATCACCTACAACTCCAGCTTAACTATTTCAGCATCAACACAAACATCACCTCTATCTGTTCATTGCCTCCACCAACAGAACATCATATTCATCAGGTTTAATTCAATATCAACCTATGTATACAAAACTAATAACATGTACTTAAATCCCTTCATATGATTCCAATTCTTCCACCACCAACCCAAAATTACAGTAACAAACTCTAACCTCATAAGAACCCTAATTCCTAATTCCTAAAGAAACTCAAATTAAATCCCATGCAATCATCTCTACCTTAAATGAATAGCAACCCCACTTATAATCAATCACTACAAGAAATTTTCATAAAGAAACATCAATCCATTCGAAACAATTTAACATTCAAATTAATGAACCCTAATTTACCTTTTTCTTTCGATTCCTCAACAGAACTGCATCATCTCATCAAATCAACAACAACAAGCCCTCTTCTCTTCATCCATTAATAACACTATATCCTCACCGGTTTTACACATACCCTACTTCAGAAAAACCTAACTTCCATTTACCATTAACATCATCTTCTCCTTCTCATGAAACTCAAACAACTTCAATTCTAACTTCATCTTCTTCGTTTTATCAGGCTACCTAACTTCTATGAATAACTCACACAAAAACAACTCTACACTTCTGAACTGAGCTCGACAGAGAGGAGGAGAGAAAGAACAAGGAAGAAAAAGAAAGAATAAGGAAAGAGAAGGAGAAAAGAGAAATGAGTTTCTCTTCGACACGCGTAGGAGATAAGGCAGAAGTAAATTATTAAGGCGCCCATAAAAAGGATACGGGCAGCCCAAGTCGGTTTAAGAATTACAATTTTGCCCTCCATACTAATCTGATAAAATCTTCTTTGTCTGGTATCCGAATGACACGTTCGAGTGACCCATTGCTCATAACTTTTCGAGACCTATTCGATGGTACTAATTTTGTATCTAAATCGTTGTTAGATTAATTTCTATTAATTAAGGCTCATCTCTAATTAATCGAATTGTTAACGGCTTAATCGTCTCTTGACTGGTCTAATAGCGTTGACGAGCTTGAGGGTCTTTACATTCTCCCCACCTTATACATTTTCGTCCTCGAAAATCGAATCGTCCTTCTAATCTTCAAAACTCCCCACCTTATAGAGAAAAACTATCTCTCGACTAAATGCAAGTACTGCTCAGACTTACAAGGGCGCGAAAATCAACTCATTTTAAATGAGTTCAAAGCAACACGAAATGGTTTTCAAGCCTATGTGGTTTTCTACAACTAGAATCTATAATTTGTAGCTCTAAGTTCCAAAAGACTAATCATATTTCACTACGGTGAATTTGATTCTAACAGACAAGTATGTCTAAGTTCTCCGCGCTAAAAATTATAGTCTAGTATTTAATAATTTATTAATTTGATATAGTTTATCCATATAACTAATCTTACAGTTCAATTAATTTTTAAATCTTACATTTTTACTATTTAAAATTTTAATCAATCTTAAATCATCAGTTATCAAAATTAAATCATTATAAGTTATACAAAGTTACCTGTTTTATTTAATCATTTCATTTTGATATATACTAATACTTTATTACTAACCACATTTTACACATTATCCCTACTTTCACATATTCTATTTAATTTATACTATATTTATTTAAATAAATAAATTTAATTTCTTTATTAAAATGTCAATATCATATTTCATATTAATAAGAACTTGTTTTATCCAAGTAACTAACGCTAATTTGATTCCATGTAAATCTATAATATTTGCTATTTAACTTTTACTGTTATACAATATATATAAATTTTCAAATATTAACTACGCTAAATTTTCTATTAAACATAACTATTGAAATATTATTATCCGGCCTATCGGCAGTGTGTTATTTTCTATATCTCTATTATTGTCGTTATTAGTTTATTGTTAATCCAGTTGGTACGCTAAGTCTTAATTTTCTAAGTATGATTTTACATTCACGTAACAATTACTATAATTGATATGGAGTTTGTATAGTAGCTATATCTTATTATATATTAGCGTTGGCAACTTAAAATTATTTCAATCCGAGTCTACATAAAATTATGAGGTGTTCTGATAGTCTTTAGATTTTCCTATTAATGTAAAGTATCCTATTAATATACGAATTTATTTTCTCTCAATTCTATTGTTGTACTAAGCATCCGAATATTATTACTACTTCTTCACGTATATTTTTTTAATTTCTAATGATTTACTAAATCAGTTATTGCACTAAAAGTAATTTGGGTATAAGATTACTAAGAAATTCAGTCTTTTTATTTTATGCAATATATTCGCACGTTCTTAAGTCTTATCCTAATAAGTCTTATATTAACTATCTGGTAGTTGTTTCAAATGCAAAAGAATATATTCCTAACTTCATTTATTTTACAAAATCTGACCGTAGATAATTACTAATAATTTTGCGTAACTACTTCGTCCTAATTATTATTTTAATCATTATATATTTACTAATAAGATTTTAATTGGATAAAGTTCATTACAGTACTATTTGATAAGTGTTAATATTACTTTTATCATGATTATTAGTGATCCAATTATCATTTATTATTATTAACACTAAGGGTCGAATTATTATCTTAATTACTTTTACAATTTAACTTCATTTCTAATTTAATAGGTAAATGGTTCTAATTACGAGAAAAGGTACTCCATTAGTTTCTAAATAAAATTTGGGATCTATCAGTTTACTAATAGAAGAAAGTCTTCCTAATATGAATGGTAATCCAAGCTTGTAGTTGGCCTGTCCAAGTTAGCAAGACCCGACAATGGTTTCCTACGAACAAAGACAACACAAACACACCAGAATTTCAAACCTCACTATTCTCCAATGCTAGATTATCTAAGTATCATTCAATTGAGACTAACTAATTTCTAGTTATCTATTGATATTTCTAATTTATACTACAATTGGTTTCAGCCTACGATTTTTACTTCATAGATATATACACACAAACCAAGAAGCAAGCAATCAACATATTGAAAAAAATCAATCAATCAATCAATTCAAAAATTATTTTAGTTCTTGATTGCTTTTAGTGATTAAGATTTATCTCACAAACCCAACCCAGTTCTAAACTAATTTAATAATCTATCTGGCACTGGCTATTATCTATTGTTTCCCATGTAAGATCTAATAGTGAGCTTTGATACCAAGTGTGTAGCGCCCCCTAAGCTAGCAGATGACTAATCCAAGAGATTAACCATAAAATGAGGCACTAACGATTTAAAACATCTATTTAAAAATTAATTTAAGAGTTCTAAACAAAGTTTAACCCGAATCTAAACCCTCTCTGAAATAAATACAAGAACTCCTCTCAAGTAATACATATTTAATAGTGAGTTGGTTTACAAATAGAATATAAACACAAAATAAACATAGCGGAAGCTAACCAACTAACGAAACCAACTCCTCGGAGCCTTTATTGCCACGTGCACATCTTGAATCTGTCTCTGAAACTGAAAGTGGGAATGGGTGAGCACATCATCCCTATAAGGGGTGCCCAACAGAAATAACAACTAACTTTCAAGTAATCACGAAAATGATTTAAAAACAATGCAGGTTTTACTGAAAACCGATAGAACACGGAAAACAGATAAAGCATATTACGATAATAAGTTGTATGGAAATATAAAGTTCTACCAACCAATCTTGCGGCACAGATTCACAACAGAAATAATAGTGAAGCGACGCAGTCCTTCAGAGTAGTAAGGCGTGACTCTTGCGGATTCTTCAATGATCATTAAAGCGCCCCGAGGTTTGACGACCCCGTAGTCATATAAGATTTGTACCTTACCAGTACCTTATTATACGCGCACTCTACATAGCAAGTATCTTAAGAGATCTGATCGTGTTAACGTTATAGCCGATGGAAGAACTTTAACATGAAGAACCCTATACCTCTCGCTTGTCAAATCCAACAATCAGACATAAGATTCTCAACATCATTCTCTCTAAACACCAAAACATAATATAATAGCTTTTGAAAGTAATTTAAAAGAATAATAAACATCCATGTATGAGACATGCGTTGCCCCCGTACAGAAATATGGAAAATATAATGGCCAAATTAAAACCAAACCTATATAATATTCAACCCAACGAGGTCTATCTAGGTTTGCATAGAATAGGTATAACATTTGGGGGCACACATCTCACACCAATCAAAAGGAAAAGGTTTCCTTACATGCTGACAACAAGTAAAGTTTGTAACTACTTTCTAGTCAATGGAAAGAATCACATTTTGGTAAATAAGTAAATACTCCCAAAACACATATAATAGTTATTTCCAAAGATCCAAGCCCATCCCAAAATGTAAAAGAAAACTAGTTTGTAATACACACAAATAATACATGCATACACTATCATATAGTAACAAAGATATGCATGGATTTCACAAAAGATAGATTTGTAAAACAATAATGAATACAAGAGAGTTCGTTATCGATTCCCACCTCTTTT
This sequence comes from Papaver armeniacum, assembly GCA_023531295.1. Lineage (NCBI taxonomy): Eukaryota > Viridiplantae > Streptophyta > Magnoliopsida > Ranunculales > Papaveraceae > Papaver > Papaver armeniacum. Next base: position 37,641 of record JAJJWW010010789.1, on the reverse strand, counting down.
GATGACAAGCCTCGCATACCTTGAGATCCATAATCCACTGGTTCATTCTTTAGATCGTTCGTTGTTGATAACGACTAACTGTTAATCACACAAGCACTCTTAAGATTAGCCAAAAGGCTCACACAAGGCTCATAACATATTTACAAATCTCTAGTTATAGATTAAGTGAACTATCTAATTGTTCTAAGCCCATTTATTGTTCTACACTTCTTCATTATTCATCTTTAGCACATTTAAAGGTATACTAATCCAATTATGTTGATTCTATAGTCCACTAGATATGTCTTATGATTATTTACAACTTTGTAGAAGGAACCAAATGCTAACTCAGACCACAAGTGGTCTAATTCATCAAAATATGAAAACTAGACTTAAACCAAAGTCCACAAATCTCGTCCCATTAACCTAAGGCCTGGTCAAATTGGTCAACTGACAGTCACTAACGGTCAACATGGTCAATTAACAGTCGACGTCAATCAAAGGTCAAGTCTAGGTCAAATGGTCAAGTCTAGTCAAAGGAGTTAACTCGGTCAAGGTCCACTGAGTCAAGTCTGGTCAAAACTGGTTAATTAGTTAACTCAGGGTTAGACTGATTCATCTCAGTCGGATATCCTAAGTCACCTAAGGGCGAGTCGAGACACCAATCCGAGTAGGATGACTAATAGGCCAAATGCCTAAGCCAAACATCTAATGCAAGTTACAAAACACAAAACCAAACATCTCTTCCTTGATTCAGTAACACTAAATTCACCATCTCTAATTCTAATTCTAATACATAATCTTATATTTCATAAACCATTACAATCATGTAGCTTCAGTTCAACCAACTATTTCATCTTCATCTCATAACTTGTACTCTCAACCTATTCTCCACCAGTTCAACCAAATACAATAGTAACTCAACTCTAATCCTCCATTGAGTCATAAACTACATCCCAAATCCTGCAATTTCTATCTCCAACACTTATTCCCAGTTTGTAATCACACCACTATGATCACTTGCAACTTACTATCAGCATTACAACCAATCCATGAACTGTGTTCTAATTCTTGTCACCCAACACCTACATCATCCTTCTATGCAAGTCCTGTAACAACAATCTTTAGAACTGCCATGACTTTATTCAACCCGTCAGCATTACCAATTCCTCCACTTACAACAGCACCATCTCAACTTCTCGTTCCATCACAATTCTCCGTCTCAGCGTCAACAACAACAACAACTAAACCTCTAATGCTTCTCAACCATCTACAATCATCAATCTTTGACACAATTGCTCAATCACCATTCATAATTCCACATGCACCACTGCAGCAATAACATTGTTCACTTCTTGCTTTAACAACACACACCATCTATAATTCTTTGACTCTTCCATCATAGAAAAACTTCATCAACACTTGCAATAACAACCCAAGTAACACTTCCCTGTTCTTCTACAACCTTCAGGACTCAAATTCAATCACTTACCTTAGCTTGTAACAACATCAACTACTCTTCCATCTGTAACTTCCAACACAACCAACACTATCAAGTCACATCCTTCTCTGCCATTCTCAATAGCTCTACTATCCTACATAATAACAACAACAACATCTTATTTTGTTCTTCATCTACAGCTTGAACTTCATCAATACCTGTAATACTGATACTTCAACTCAGCCATAACCTCCATCTGTAATTCTCACAACCTTAGCCAAATACATCACTACCATAACCAACTTATCTGGCTAGCCAACATCCAGTTCATCTCCATCTTCTAATCACAGCCACCAACAGCTACAAAACCACCACCACTATTACCAATTGAACATCACCTACAACTCCAGCTTAACTATTTCAGCATCAACACAAACATCACCTCTATCTGTTCATTGCCTCCACCAACAAAACATCATATTCATCAGGTTTAATTCAATATCAACCTATGTATACAAAACTAATAACATGTACTTAAATCCCTTCATATGATTCCAATTCTTCCACCAACAACCCAAAATTACAGTAACAAACTCTAACCTCATAAGAACCCTAATTCCTAATTCCTAAAGAAACTCAAATTAAATCCCATGCAATCATCTCTACCTTAAATTAAGAGCAACCCCACTTATAATCAATCACTACAAGAAATTTTCATAAAGAAACATCAATCCATTCGAAACAATTTAACATTCAAATTAATGAACCCTAATTTACCTTTTTCTTTCGATTCCTCAACAGAACTGCATCATCTCATCAAAAACAACAAACCCTCTTCTCTTCATCCATTAATAATACTATATCCTCACCGGTTTTACACATACCCTACTTCAGAAAAACCTAACTTCCATTTACCATTAACATCATCTTCTACTTCTCATGAAACTCAAACAACTTCAATTCTAACTTCATCTTCTTCGTTTTATCAGGCTACCTAACTTCTATGAATAACTCACACAAAAACAACTCTACACTTCTGAACTGAGCTCGACAGAGAGGAGGAGAAAGAACGAGGGGAAGAAAAAGAAAGAATAAGGAAAGAGAAGAAGAAAAGAGAAATGAGTTTCTCTTCGACACGCGTAGGAGATAAGGCAGAAGTAAATTATTAAGGCGCCCAGAAAAATGATACGGGCAGGCCAAGTCGGTTTAAGAATTACAATTTCGCCCTTCATTCTAATATGATAAAATCTTCTTTGTCTGGTATCCGAATGAAAAGTTTGAGTAACCCATTTGTAGTTGCAGGAAATCCTACACTATACCCCTCACTAGAATTCACACAACTAAGCCATTTGAAGATGAACAACTATGATTTATATTAATTAACTCCTTGAATGTTTACAAGATAAATGGGAAAGAGCTAAAGAAATTACAATCACTACAAACTTTCTGTCTCTTAATAATTTGCCTAACACTTCAAAAAGAACTCTCCTCTCCAATCAGCCTGCTCAACTCTTTATATAGGGTATTACATAATGGATGACAAATAAGTCAGTCCTTTATTTTCGGGAATGACTTGCGAAATATCGCAAGTGTACAAGTGTATGATCTTGCGACACTCCTAAATCTCGCTAAGTCTTCACACCTTTCTCATGTTCTGGCTGTCGTGATTCATTGTGTCATTTATATTACTCTTCTGCGACACCTTCGCAATGCTGTTGTTTATTGATCTCGCAAGGTATTGATGTTGCGATATTCTGATCCTACATCTTTCCTCTTCTCATGTCTTCTCTGCGAAGAAGAGAATGCCATGAGAATTAATGTGTTCAAAGTGCCGCAGCTGTTCATTTTTCATCAATCTTCCGCCGACAAGACTCCGTGAATTAGGGACCACCGTTTACACGTACCCAAAATCTCCTTTTTTACCGGCACATTGAATGTTAACCGGTCACACTTTTCTCGTCTATTTAAGAAAGAATTCTTCATGAGAATGTTTTCTTTCTTTTACTTCGTCTTCTTCATCGTCTGCAACTTTTTACTGCTGCTTTTCTTCATCGTCTTCCTCATCATTTTTCGGCTATTATTCTTCTGCTAATGTTCTTATCTTTACTTTTCTGCTACTGCTTCTATGGAGCCATCAAGGTTTGTTAACTTTGTTGTATTTGATTACTTTGTGATTGATTTCTCTTATTGAAATTGTTTTGTTTAGATACTGTTCTTCTTTTAACAATTTCTTGCTGTTTTTGTTTTAGCAAAAACAAATCTACCACTAAGTTCACCATTGTGAACCCTACTATCTCCATGGACTCGCAGCCGAAAACCACTGTTACTAAAAGAAAGCCTGCGAATAACAAGGTATTTAAGAAATATTTACTCTTTTAATAATTGTTGCCTCCGTTTCTTATCTAACTTGTAATTCGCATGATGATAAAAATGCTGATAGGTCCCCCAAGAGATTTCGTCGTTCTAAACCTGTTGCACCTGCTATTTCTTTTCCTGGATTCAAGCTCACAACTTCTCCTGCAGTATCTTCGCAGGATAAATCACCTTCTCTTGCGATGTCTTCGCAGGATAAATCAATTCCTTCTTTGCAAGATAACCCATCTTCTCCTGCGATATCTTCGCAAGATAAATCAATCCCTTCTCCTATTATCACTATCTCTGGAACTGCCGCTGTCGATATTTCTGAATTTTCCATCAATGAAGTTCTTCAAGATGAACCCCCTTCCACTTTTACCATCAATGCCTCTGTCTCGCCCCCGCTTGTTAATCAAATTTCATCTTCTGATATTTTTATAACCAAAGATGATTTAATTATTCCTTCTCCCTCCATCATTTCCTCTTCATCTGGGTCTATCCCTCTTACCAAAGAAAACCTGGAAGGGATTGATGTTGCTTTCAAAGTTTTATCAGACATCATGAATGATGTCAAGAAGACCTCCATTGATCCCATCAGGTCTAGTGTTTGCGAGTCCTTGAATAAGTATTTCGGTTCTGACAAAATGTCGCAAATGTCTTTGGAACAAGAAATTAAGACTTTGAAAAGTAATCTTCAAAATACCTTGCTGGATCGCGATAATCTTCGCAAGAAGAATGAATAATTAAAAGGTATCACTTCCTCTCAAGTTTTTTTTTTTTTTTTTTGAAGACCTTGTTCGCCTCTCAAGATTTGAATCAGAAGCGTAAATTGGAGATATATCAGTTGGAATCTATTGTGGAAGAAACTCGAATGGAAAGAGATGCTTGGACAGAGCAATATAACCGATTAAATAACCTTCATACATACTCTGTTGACCAGATAGATAATCTTACCCAAGAGAACGCTCATTTAGTTCAGAAACAAGAATCGTTATGTAATGAATTGTCTCATCTCTCATATTCTTTGACTAAATCTAATTTGGAGTTGGAAACCTTATCAGATGAGAATGAAACTCTGTCTCAAGATAAGCGAGCTTTGTTAAATAAGGTGGCGATATCTTCGCAACAGTTTGATGTTTATCAAAAAATATGTAATGAACAGGAACAATTTATCTGTTCATTGAGAAATAAACTCCAAGAAGTCACTGCCGAGAGGGATAAGCTTATTCATGGTAGAATACCCCTAAGTGTGAAAACAAGCCAGCTCAAGGATAAATATACCAAGTTAAAAGAATCCCACTCCTCCCTGGCTAAAGAGAATAATTTACTTATTTCTAACGAAAAGAGTTTACGTTCTCGGTTAAAAAGTCTTGTTGGATATAATTTTGATAATGCCATGGATCATTTGGAGAATAGTTGCTTGGCTCTGACCCAACATATTATCTCGCAAAAGGAAGGTAGTCATAAGATTTGACTGCCTTATCCGTCTTTTTACTTTTCTTATGATATCCTCTCTTACGAACTCTTTGTTTTTATAACTCTGTTGTTCTTTTTCATTTTCGCAGAATCCGAGAAAGTGCTTCGCTCCTCTCTTTCTATTTTGGAATCCAGCTATGCCAAAGTTCGCAAGGAGAACGCAACTCTTGCGACTACTCTTGCCCATTCTCGTGATCGAGCCGAAAGGAGACTTGATTATCACATTCATTCCAAAGATATTCAGAGTATAAATCACCAGAAGGCACTCCTTCGCCAATTTCATCTCAAAGCTGAAGTTATTGTGAATGACATTTTGCTGTCTAAATCTCTTGACCCTGCCTCTATCGAACCTCTGGAAGTGGAAGATGATGAAATTCCTAATTCTCCCGATAGCGATTATGAATACGAAAGCGGCGAGGATGTCGCAAATGAAAAGGCAATTCCGTCTAATAATGAAGCTGTCAATAATGACCCAATTGAAGGGGTTTCTAGCGAGAATCATCCTTCTGGCGAAAATGAGGCTGATAAAGTTGTTGAAGAATGTTTAATATCTCCTGCTGGCGAGAAAAATAATGTAGAGAGCTGAATTTCTTTTGTAATGTTATATCTTCTAGTTTCTTTATCTGTGTAACTTTTTGCATAAGACACTTTTCACTTTCTTCTGAAGCGCACTTTTTGATAAGAACAATTAAGTCTGTTGTTGAACAATTTTCTTATTCCCTCTTTCAATCTTATGAATGACTTTTTCTTGTGTGGATTTCTTTGCATTCAAATGATTAAGCAAATCATTCTTAAAGTGATATTCCACTTCATTGTTGAAATTATGGTTTTTGAATTAATACTTGCAAATTCACTCTCGCAAGCATGTTCGCTTACTCTTTTTGTGTGGTCTTATTTTGCCTTCCTAGTTAAAGGTCTTATTTCGCCACCCCTCATTATTACGACAAAATCGCAGGACGTCTATACACTTTCACGTAAAGACCCATTGATCTTGCCTTATCGTTTTCTTAGTATTATTGCCTCTGCAGGATATTTTTGTTGCGACAATATGACAGGTCTAAAAGTTCTTGCGAATTTAAAGCCCCGTGACATTGTCGTCTTGCGACGAAATCGCATGACGTCTTTACACTTTCATGTAAAGACCCATTGATCTCGTCTTATCCTCGCGTTAGTATTATTGCCTCTTCAGGATCATTGCACAAATATGACAAGCCTAAATTTTCTTGCGAAAATAAAGTCTCATGACATTTGCGTCTTAAGACACTTATCAGCTCCCTAATGGAGGGTGCCGCCCTTATCATATCCCCCCCGGTTGCCCCTTCAAGGAGGCGTACATCGGCCATACAAGACTAGCTCCTCCCATCCGGTCTTAACAACAACCGGTTGTTTTCACACCTCTTATCCCTTATACCTATAGGGTTTATGGTTACGAGACCGCACCCTAAGTGGAGTTTTCTTCGGGCCGAGTGCAGCATGTGCCAAGACTTGCCAAGAATGGCCGAGACACTTCAAATGCCCTGACACTCTTGGCTCAACCGTGTAGCTCGGCGCCTTGGTCATACACTGACTCCTTTGAAGAGACCCTCGGGCATCCAACCAGGGTATAACCTTATATATAGTTGGAAATCCAAGGTATCTCCCCCGGATGGGCTTTATTGACCCCAAATTTCCATGAATCAGGTTCCAGGGGAGGTGTAACCTTTTCCCTGATCCATGTCAAGAGATATCCCCTTATATGACGCACTTTAGGTCTTACATTTGCCTCTTACGAAATATCATTCGCGAACTAGGGTGTACGCCATAAAGGTTCGTCTCATTCACTCATTCTTTCATTTCTGTCAATTCGTTCAATCATTCATTTTTGATTATCTCTTTTTATTTTATTTGCGAGATATTCGCACATTTTTTCTTTATTTTATGCAATTTCGCAATCATTCTGTCGCATATGAATTCATTTCATTTCATCCATTTAATATTTCACAACTCATTATTTCCCTTCCATCTTCTATGAGTAATATTTCTTGAGATATAATCTATTCCATGGTCTATTCAATCTTTGGCCCACATATTTGCCCTCAGGATCCATTAATCTATATGCCCCTGTTCCAACTATCTCCTTGATGATATAAGGTCCATCCCATTTTTTCGCCAACTTGCCACCACTTTCTCGCTGATAAATTGGTGTTTCTCGCAATACTAGATCGCCTGGTTGAAATTCGCGTATCTTGACACGTTTGTTATATTCTCTGGCTAATATTCGCTGATAATTCTCCATATGTTGTAGTGCTCTCTCTCTTTTTTCTTCTAATTTATCTAGTTTGATTAGAATGTTACCCGCACTAAGATTTTTCTCCCAAGCTTCTTTCTTTGTTGTTGGGATCATAACTTCTGTTGGGAGTACAGCTTCAACCCCATATGTTAAACAAAAAGGTGACATTCTTGTAGCTTCTCTCCTTGTTGTATTGTAAGCCCATACTGCATTATGCACTTATTCACACCATCCTCTGTTATGTCCTTTTAACTTCTTCTTCAATATGTCTGCGATTGTTTTGTTTGTTGCTTCTGCCTGACCATTTGCTTGTGGGTATAAAGGGGTTGATTTTCCACATTTTATCTGAAATGCATTAAGCAATAGTTCTATATTTTGTCCTTCAAACTGTTTCCCATTGTCAGATACCAGCTATGCGGGGATTCCGAATCTGCATTTAATATTCTCGAATATGAAAGTAAAGACATCTTTATCACGAATATGTTGTACCGCTTTCACTTCTGCCAATTTTGTGAAATAATCTGTGGCAACAATTAAGTATCTTCTCTGCCCTGTTCCTGGTAAAAATGGTCCCACAATGTCTAAACCCCATTTTCCAAAAGGCCACACACTTGTTGAAGAATTTAATGGCGCCCCTGGTGCATGTATTTTCTTTCCATGCCTTTGGCAATCTTCGCAACGCCTTGATATTTGTTTCGCATCCTCATGCATATACGACCAATAATAGCCTTGCATTTTTGCCTTATGTGCTAAAGATCTTCCGCCACTATGATTGCCAGCATCTCCACTGTGTAACATTTTTAATATTGTTTCTCCTTCCTTTCGTGTTAAACATCTGAATGAGGGTCCATTAAAGGATCGTCGGTATAGTACTCCATCTCTTAATTCATAATTTGTTGCACGGCTTTTTAATTTGTGTGCCTCCAATCTGTTTCTTGGTGTTTCCCCTTTCATCAGATATGCATGAAGTTCTGCTCTCCAATCTTCTTCACAGAATGTTTGTGTTCCATCTTCTATTAGCATCACATCAGTTTCCTGCTCTTCTTCTTTATTAATTGATGGTGTTAGAAGTGTCTGTATTTTTATGTTTCTCTCAGATGGATCTGTCATCATACTTGATATAAAGGCAAAAGCATCTGCGAGTCTATTATTTCTCCTTGATATATGTCTCCATTTTATTTTTGGTATCTGCATCGACAACTCTTCAACAAGTTTCTTGTATTTTTGCAAAGATGGTTCATTTGTAGTATATTCCTCTTTTATTTGGCGAATAGCCAATTGTGAATCCCTGGTAATTCTCACATTTTCCAACTTCATTTCTATTGCGAATCGCAGAGCATGTATTATTGCTTCATATTTTGTTTCATTGTTGGTGGAAGCAAACTCCAATCTGAAAGAAAAAGCTATTTTATTGCCTTCTGGCGAAATCAAAACAATCCCAACTCCATTGCCTTCCCCATTGGATGATCCATCTACCAATATCTCCCATCTGTTTGGTTCGGTTAATAAATCACTTGGATTTCCATGTTCTTCTTCTATATCCATCATTTCTTCTACTGCTTCGTCCTCTTCCAAAGGAAATTTCGCTAAAAAATCTGCGACAACTTGTGATTTTGGTGAAGACAATATTTCATATTTGATTTGCAATGACTTATTTGAGCATTCCATCTCTCAACTCTTCCCGATCTTTTTGAATTTTTCATTACCGATTCAATTGGTATTTTTTCACTATCTTAACTGTATGTGCCTGGAAGTATATGCGAAGTTTAAATGTTGCATAAACTAACGCCAAGATTAGTTTTTCAATTTTTGAGTAATTCCGTTCCGCGGCATTGAAGGTTTTGCTGATGTAATAGATTGGTTTCTCTACTCATGCGTCTATTCGCAATAACACTGCACTTAGTGCATGCAAGGTTGTCGCAAGGTAGATTAATAATTCTTCCCCTGGTTCTGCTTTTTGCAAAATTGATATATCCATTAGATGTTCTTTTATTCCTTGTAAAGCTTTTTCACATTCATCTGTCCATCTAAACTTCGTTCCCTTTTGAGGATGTTGAAAAAATGCTTACATTTATCAGATGATCGCGAGATGAATCTTCCCAGCGAAGCTAATAGTCCATTTAACTTCTGAACATCTTTTACTGTCTCTGGTGTTGGCATATCGCGAATTGCTTGTACTTTCTCTGGGTCGACCTGTATTCCTTCTTTTGACACAATGTAACCTAAAAACTTTCCTGATGTAACTCCAAAGGTGCATTTTTCTGGATTTACTTTGATGTTGAAATGTCTCATTTGTTCAAAATTTTTTTTCAAATCCTGTATATGGTTTTTTGCTTCTTTACTTTTTATTAACATATCATCCACTTATACCTCTAGTGTTTTGTGTATCCATTTCGCGAACACCTTTTCTACCATCCTTTGGTATGTTGCTCCGGCATTTCGCAAACCAAACGACATTTTTGTATAACAGTATAATCCTCTTGGAGCGAAGAAAGCAGTATGTTCTTGATCTTCTTCAGCGAGTGGAATTTGATTGTAGCCTTATTATCCATAAAGAGATAATATCCTTTCATTTCCTGCCGTTGATTCAACCAATTGCGGAATATCTGGTAAAGGAAAGCTATCTTTTGGACAAGCTTTATTTAAAATCAGTAAAATCTATGCAAATTCTTATCCCTTTTTTCTTCTTTGGGACTACGACCATATTTGCTATCCATTCGGGATATTTTGCTTGTCTAATGATTCCTGCGTCCAGCATCTTCTGCAATTCTTCTTCTATTTGGGGATGATATGCTGTTGCGATTTTTCTAATTCTTTGTTTAAATGGTCTTGCATTTCTGTCAATTTCCAATTTATGGCACGCCACAGACGGATCTATACCAGGCATTTCATCCATATCCCATGCAAAAATATCTTTGTAATCTCGCAACAAATCAACGGTTCTTCTTTCTTCATCCGCTTCCATTTTAGTCCCAATTTTTAACATCTTGGGCTCTTCTTCAGTTCCCACTTTCACTTCCTTTGTTTGTTCCGCTGCGATGTAGCTAGCTTTCGGTTCTCCCATTGGCGTTGGTCCTTTCATTTCCTTCGCAAGCTCATTTTCTTCTTCCGAGATTTCACTAGGTATTCCTTTTCCTTCTTTTGCTCTTATCATATAAACTCTAAATTCTTCTTCTTTTTTAGCTGCTTTTGCCATCTTCTTGCGATCTTTTCGCTTCTTCACCTGTTCTTCATAATGTTTTACTTCGACTTGATAATACATTCTTCCTTTATCAATATCTCCTCTGATCTCACCAATCCCAGTTGGCATTGGGAACTTGATACATTGATGAAATGTTGACGCTACAACTTTAATCACGTGTACCCATGGTCTCCCTAATAACACGTTGTATGGCGATTCCATATCCACTACACACAATGTTACCTGTTTTTCAATTTCTCCTAGCAGAATTCGTAATTTTATTTCCCCTTTAGGTTTCGTTACAGACTTACCAAAACCATAGATATAATATGTTGGGGAAATCATTTCTTCATCTTTGTATCCTAATTTTTTGTAAGTATGATAAAACATTATACTCACTAAACTCCCTGTATCCACCAAAGTTCTATTTATCGCCCATTCTTCCACTGCTTTTACTGGTTCTCCTCCTTCTTTGCGTGCATTTATCGTAATCACTAGTGGAGATGTGTGATTCAGACTCTCTCTTGGTATCTCTTTTGCCGTGAATGTTATTTTCTATTTTTCCCAATCTTGCAAAGGTGATATCTTCTCCATGGTTGTAATCTTTTTTCCTTCATAATCTCGTTTATGTATTCTTCCTCTGATTTTCATGAAATTCATTAACCATTGTTTTCGTAATCAAACTGTACTCCGTATTTTCATCACATTCTTTGGTTTTTAACTTCTCTTCTTCATTTGATTTAAAATTTTGTTTCCTCATTTTCTCGATTTGAATGACTTTAATTACAATCTTTTATCTTCAATCTTCCATCAGTCCCTGTTTCTAGCGCCATTATGTAGTTGCAGGAAATCCTACACTACACCCCTCACTAGAATTCACACAACTAAGCCATTTGAAGATGAACAACTATGATTTATATTAATTAACTCCTTGAATGTTTACAAGATAAATGGGAAAGAGCTAAAGAAATTACAATCACTACAAACTTTCTCTCTCTTAATAATTTGCCTAACACTTCAAAAAGAACTCTCCTCTCCAATCGGCCTGCTCAACTCTTTATATAGGGTATTACATAATGGATGACATCTAAGCTGTCCTTTATTTTCGGGAATGACTTGCGAAATATCGCAAGTGTACAAGTGTATGATCTTGCGACACTCCTAAATCTCGCTAAGTCTTCACACCTTTCTCATGTTCTGGCTGTCGTCATTCATTGCGTCATTTATATTACTCTTCTGCGACACCTTCGCAATGCTGTTGTTTATTGATCTCGCAAGGTATTGATGTTGCGATATTCTGATCCTACACCATTGCTCATAACTTTTCGAGACCTATTCGATGGTACTAATTTCGTATCTAAATCGTTGTTAGATTAATCTCTATTAATTAAGGCTCATCTCTAATTAATCGAATTGTTAACGGCTTAATCGTCTCTTGACTGGTCTAATAGCGTTGACGAGCTTGAGGGTCTTTACAACTTCTACTTTCTTTCTAGGGTTTGCATGATAGTCTTATTCTCCAACTTTTATGATGAGCTCCATAAACACAAGTAACTAAGTTTTTATTATTGGTTCAAGATGTAGTTGGATTTTGCAACCAAGTTATTGATTTGATGAATTAGTTTTCTCTCAATATTATCGTTTGATTTCTATTGATTATAAGAATTGCATGATTGATGTATTGCAATATGATTAAATGTTTGTTTAGTTAAGTCTAGAATTAATTGAACTCACATCCATATCTATAGCTAATTTAGGGTTAATCATCGAGCGATAACCTTGAATACGAGTATCATGATATGATTACGGTTTGTAGTGATACACTCTTGTAATCATATGTAGAAATTGACATTTGTCCAAATTGTCATGCACAATGTATGACAATTTCATTGATTAGCCTATTTCACAAATCTTAATGCATCTTTGGGAATTGAACTTGATTAGCGCAAGGCGTCGGGTTATTCTCTGGGTAGTATTCATACTTGCATCATTTTACATGGAAGTCTGATGACTTAGGAAACTTACAGAGTATTATTGCAATAAGGTTTTCTAGGGCTTTTGATGATAGCGAGATTAAATATGAATTCTAATCATACATTCAATACTTGTTTACAATTGAAGATGAAACCTTTGACCAATATTCTCACATCCTTGATTTGCGTGTTTACTTTTTATTGTTTTGCTTAGTTTTTAAAAATCAGAAAATCCTCCCTTTATTTTATATAGGAAACCGAAACATATTGACAACCTAATCCTCTCTGTGGGAACGATCCTTTCTTGCCCTTGCTATATTATATATTTTGAGTAGTAAGAAAGTGTAATTTATTTTTGACGCCTACGATAGCGATCATGAGTGTTGAGGAATTTACACGTCTCAACACAAATAGGAAAGGTGTGTAGAGGTAGCATGCCTGGCAACACAGTAGTCAGTGTTAATGAATTTACACGTCTGTTTATGGGTGAAAACTACTCCTGCAGAATTTGGTAATTTGGGGTGTGGATGAGGAATGAATTTAAACCTTAAACAAATGCACTGCGCGGTGAGTGCTTGTAGATTCGAGAGATCAATCTGTGCAAGTCCGGCCTAAACCAAGAAATGGCCGTTCCAGACTTGTTTCGGTCACAAAGTGAAGGAGATGGGGTTGATCTTAGGGAGGGAAGCGAAGAAGGTGTTGAGATTGTGAAGGTGTAGACTTGCTTATGACTTGCAACAGGAAAGTGAACAAGCTTACGATTGGTGTAAACAGGCTCTGGGTGTTTTCTTGTTATTTTTCTCCCTGTTTTCCCCTTGTTTTTGAAATAAGGCGGAGAACCTATTTATACAAGTCATTGAGCCTTATTCACGTCTCTCGTGGGAAGTGGAGTGATGGAGTAGTGAAGTTGTGCGTTGGTGATACACGACCAGCCTTGCCCACTTCTCCTGTTCATCTCTAACCGTCCATGACTTCCTACACGTTCTTGTGATGGCGCGTTGCACGCTGCACGCTGTAAACCGCCAGACCAATACCCCAGTATGTATCCCCCAATTTGTGACATGATTGATGTCTGGAATGTGTGAATCGTGGATCCACGAAAGATAGCATGTAATTCTGAATTGAATAACTGCGTTATTCAGGAAGTCGATACTTGTGAAGTATCGTGTGTATTTTATGCAGGTACTGCATCATGATGTGGTAAAGTGATGGGCAATGACGCCTCACTAACCAATTAACTCCTGACCAGGGCAGTATAACCAAGCTGGTGAAGTTGAACGGATGAGATGATCTTTGAGACACTCATCTGCGACCGTTGATGAAGTTAGGGTTTTGAAGAGGTGCGCAGGCATCACTCTTCAGCTTGGTCGAAACCAAGCATAGGATACAACTTTGGCCAGGCCGACCATACATGCGTGTAGACGACATGATGGTGTAGGCGCCTATACCCTACTACCTCACGAAAGTATGATCTGGGTCACTCAATTCATCCGGTGAAATCGAGTGGTTGAAATCAATTTGCGATAGAAAACCAATGCCGCAAAAGGCCGCGCACCATGCTCTTTTCCGGCGCGTGTTCCAAGACGACCTAACTTGGTTGGTCTTGGCCGATTGGTTTGACGTGAAGGTGGTAGGCTGGTGTTCACGCCTACACCTGATTATCCCATGAAAACGTGATCTGAACCACTCAAATCGTCCGGCGAAGTTGAGCGATCGAGATTAGTTTGCGGTTTGGGAGGTGTGACCACGCAAGTTTGGACGTGCGTTTTGGGATGGCCAGGCATGATATGCCTTGGCCGATCAAGTGAGGGGATAGACGGGCCCACGGTGGTCATGCTGGTATGACCGGACCTGCTTAATCTAATCTGGGACCCTTCATTCGTGTCGGAGAAGATGGACGCTCGGTGATGCTTGAAACCCTAATTTTGGCTTTCACAGCCGTGTGACCATGCTCCCTTTGGGCGTACGAATTGGGACGACCAACCATGGTTGGTTCTGACCGATTGGTCAAGTATGTAGGCGGGCCCACGGTGATTGTGTTGACATGCTCTGGGCCCTTTGAATCTACATCTACACCCTCCATCTATACTTGCGAAGATGGATGGTTGAGACTGCTTTCTGCGACACATGTAATATGCCGCAAACTCTAATTTAGGGTTTTCCGTCCATAATGCTTGGTATGAACGTTTTTTGGCAAGCTAGCCAATGGCCGATCCGTGCGGAGTTCCGCATTGGTTCGACGGTGGATATTCCATACCGCTTGGGGGTGATGGAATTGATCTGGGTCATCCAATCATGCTTGTGGAGTTGGATGATCGCGATCATATCCGAATCCGATACGGGTCAGTCCGGATGCTCAATCGGCTAGTATAACACACCGAGAGGGGCTCAATCGGGCTAGTATAACACACCGAGAGTCATCCTCATGCGGGTATTTCGTACATGGTTTCATTATAGTGCTTGGAGGTTCGTGTTACTCAGAAGAGTAACACTCAGTCGTCATGCCACACCGATAATGAGTACTGAAATACAAGGTCGATATGAAATTCACGGGATGGGATTGTTGCCACATGCTCCAACCTGGAGGAATTTCATGTATTCACGAGAATGGGATTGTTGCCACATGCTCCATTCTTGGTGAATTAAGTGAGGGAGTATCCAACACTTATTAATGTCTTTATCTTTTACAAGATGTCGGCGCATAATTTTTCCGGTTTTACAAATTTAACCTTAAATGAAAATCCACCATCAACATTAAGTCCCCCGCCTAGCACATAATGGTTACACTATTGTGTGGTAGGCATGAGATGGTGACATACATATGTGAGAAAGACAGGATAAAAGAAGTTTACCCGGAAGAGCATTGGCGGACCGCTAGTCGCCCACGCCGTTGTGCTTGTATGGAATCCTTTGGTGGGACCGGTTTCCTTCTTTGGGTATTTGAATCAGAAAAGGAATCCAGAAGAGGTATCCTTGCTCTATTGGGATTCTTCTAATTTTTGTCTATAAAAGAGGCCAAACCCCTTTTTCTTTTTCTCACGAATTCTCCCTTTTTTTTTAGCAGCTCCCTCCCGTCCGTGACCACCGCCGCTCCTGCTGACGCTCGTTGCCGTTGCCGGAGTTGCTACCGTGCGCCGCCGTCCGTCCGTCCGAGGTTTTTTTTTTTTTTTTTTTTTTTTTTAAAAGGTAAAACCCTAGTTTGTTAGGTAAACACCTTTTGTAAGACATGTATATGCTTAGTTTTTTCCACCAAGGTTGATACGTCAATATTTTCTAGAATTGCTTAGTAAAACAATCCGTGAATCCATGATCATGTTGTTTTTGCTTCTTTCCACCATTGCATGCAAAACTAGCTTCTTAGATTGTAGCTTGGGAAGAGACCTTGGCTTGAATTTCGTAAACATAATTCCCACGATCATGAGAAAAACCGTGTTGTAAAACGTGCCCGTGAATGTAGCCCCACCTTGTGCGTTTGATCTGAACGTGGGTCCCACCCACATATGCTTGACTGATTTGAAACCAATACCAGACTTGAAACTTGTACCAGAATTGAAACCAATACCAGACTGAAACTTGTACCGGACTTGAAATCAATACCAGACTGAAATTTGAAACTAATACCGTGATCAAACTTGTACCCAGACTTGAAACCAATACCCAGATCGAAACTTGCCCCGGACTTGAAACCAATACCAGACTGAAACTTGTACCGGACTTGAAATCAATACCAGACTGAGACTTTGAGCAATACTGGTGTTTGGATCTAAGCTTTTGTACATTTCAACGTGTCTTGTCGTGCGTGACTACATGTTTCATGCGCTTTTCATACAAGTTCTAACTCCTGTCTTTTATTTCATTGTGGAATGAAGAAAAGAATTCCTGTTGAGATGTCTTCCGGAGATAATGCCAAAAGTCGGGAAGTATTGGCAGGCTTCAAAGATATGCCGCACATTGATGACGAGTTGTTCACCTCGCCTTTTCCAAACATCAGAAAGCATCCTTCTCATAAGATAGTCCTGATTTCCGATTCAGAAAACATGGAAGCTGATCCATTTTCTTCTTCAGCACTTGTGATGAGATTTTGTCTCCGGAGAAACGAATATCCACCTTCTCCTATTGACTTCAAGATTTGGCATACTCCACTGGGTTCTTATGAAGGATGGATGAGACGTATGTTGAGTAATAAGGGCATTAAGGATAATTTGACCAAAGCGCAAATTCTCAATGCGGTCATGGCATCTGCTACTCTTGAAATTAAGAAAGACATTGCGGGTTTGATTACCTTCATTTCTCGTTGGCGCATTTCTACTCATACAGCCATATCTATATGGGGAGAAATGACCATTACTCTGGAGAGTGTAGCTGCATTAATGAATCTGCCTGTTGCTGGAAATCTTTCTTGTGATCTCTCTGATATGGAGCAACGTAACTACAATGCTATACTTCAAAAGGTGGCGGGATTCGACAGTCTGGACAAGGAGGAGAAAAAAGATACGAGATGCTTTTACACCTGGTGGGTGTCGGAGTGGTCTCCTACAGACCCAGAGCCGGATCAAGAGTTGGAAAATGAGCTCAGCGCGATTGCGTTCCTGTCTTTATGGCTATCCAGAGATATATTTGATGATGGTTCTGGAAAGAAGACCATTATGGGTGAGCTCGTTAAGATCGCTATAAAGTTGGCGAAAGGTGAAGTTCTTCCTTTAGGTGCCTTGTTCCTTGGATCGTTGTATTCTCATCTGGATGCCTTAGCAATGGACATGCATGTTTCTAATGGGCATAAGAAGGTGGAGTCGCACGTTCACTTCGCTTTTCTTCAGGCATTCTTATGGGAACACTTCAAAAGTTATGCTCCTGCTCCTGCAAATTCGCTCAAAGAACTTGTATGGTGGTTCGAGAATACCCGTTGGAATAAGAGGCGTCCCAAAGGCGGTGCGAAACTTGTGGACGTATTTGACAATGTGTCTTCTGTAGATTTCCATCCATGGGGGCCGGCTCATCCTTCCATTGTTCAGCCGAAGACTTTTGCTATCGCTTCTAACGGTCCTGATGTTGTGTTGCGTACCAATGCCAAGACTATGAAACTTGGGGAAATTGTTTACCTGCGCAGATGCATCCCAGGATATGTTCCGTCTCTATTTAACGAAGAACTTGCTGTGACTCCGTACAATATTGATAGGGCTGCTCGTCAAATGGGATTTGATCAGGGTGTCCCATTTATCCGTCCACCGGTGGTTCCAAATGAATTTCTCCCGAATATTCTTAACGCTGACGTGTTCTTAGAACGGGTGAGCCTTCCCTTCTGGCCTATTGGGAGAAATCCAGTGGTAACCGATGAGTGCCAAATAGTGCATATTTATACATCTATTTATTGGCATTTTACTCATCTTTGCGCTTAGAAATCAGATATTATCCCATATTCCGTGTTTTCTTTGTTTTCAAGAATAAATATTTGTATTAATTAATTTTGTGTTTTTAGGTAATAAATAAAGCTCGGAGAATCTGAGGAACTAAGGAGCGAAGAATTAGAGTCGAGCATCTATGGAGCAGATAGCCAAAGCCACAAGGCGAATCGCGTGCAAACCAACAAGGAAGACATGGGCTAGAACTACCCACGACCGGATCCGAGCTCCGCTCACTCACGAGCCAAAGATCTCGCCCTGCTACATCCAACGGTCGCTCCATCGCTTACATTTATCTCTCGATGATCCCGTACAACACCAGATCACACCGAGACCGGCTACCATTCTCGTCCGTTCGATCTTCCTGGCCAATCCTACGCTCGGTGCGGCGTTCCCATCGATCTTCGATGTACCTGCCAACACCATAGCCCCTATATAAGCCCTAAGCCTAACCCTAAACTCATTTCTCTTCTCCTCTCCCGTCCTTTCCACGAGAACAACTCTCTCCGCAAAACCCTCACCTCCACCTCCTTCTTCCCACGCCCGTGCAGCCATCTCGCAAATGCTCGCTCTCACCTCCATCAACAACTCGTCCGCCTACACCATCTCTCGCCCGCACCACCTCTCTAGAGCTAGTTTTCTCTCCTTTAGCTTCTCTCAACCTTAGAAGCTAACCTAGAGAAAACTAGAGCTAGGGTTAGCCACAACCGACACATGGAGTTCTCTCGAGCATGATTAGACAAGAGGGAAGCTCGATTCGGGAGCCGAATAGTATGGGTTCGATTATTTTTCATTTAATTTTTATTTTTAATTGATTTAGGGTTTGCTTGTTTTAGGGTTTGCTTGGTATGTATAAATAGAAGCGAGGGATGATGATTTTAGACACGCTTGGATTAGCCGGGCGCCCGATAGATTTAATTTCTATTTTTGTGTTTTAATTTAGTGTGAGGGTTTGAGATGAAACCCTAATTCACAGTTGTGATTAAACTCGCTTGAACTGTTCTTGTATGCTTAATATTATTAGATAACTTCAATTCAATCACTTCAACTCTTTTTTTCTCTCACAAGTGCATACCAAAGCCATGAATGCACTCGTAGTTAGGATAACACCGAGCCGAGAGTGATTCAGCTCTTGTTTCAATTATTAAATGCTAATTCCTTTGATTAGTTATACTTGATTAAATAACTAATGCTCGGGTTAGTACCCTTAGCTTGGTATTTGAAGTTTTACATGGTGAAACCCCTTAGTTAAGTGGCGAAATTGACATGACTCGCCTTTTAGCTACTATAGGAACAAGACACTTAACTTAGTTGAAAGCACATACTAGGAATTTAGTGGTGGAATTGAGAACCCAAACATACCTTTGTCTCTGCTTTTATACCTTAGTTTAGGATCATAGCTTCAAAATGTTTTATTGGCACAAAATATCTATGTTACTATCCGTTGTCACTTGTCACTTTAGAACTCGGTTAAGCGACCTTAGATCAATATCGAGCACCAGTCCTTGTGGATCGACCGTGCCTTGCCGCGTCTCCGATAGACGCCGTGCACTTGCGGATTATAACATGTAGGTCATAAATATAAACACCTTTAGAGGCCTACCAAGTTTTTGCGCCGCCGCCGGGACTTGGCGCGTGCCCCGTTGTTCAATTGCTTGTCTTACCGATTTTCATCCGCTCCGTATATATTCACCTTGCATTGCTATTAGCCCCGTGTTAGTGTAGTGTAGTCTGTAATTTTATCATCCCCTCGTTTAAATTGTCTATTTACTTTTCATCCCTTTAGTGTAGTATAGCCGGGTACTTTAATTTAACTTAAGGTTAATCACCTTGTTTTATAGTTTGCACTCTAATCTCTAAAAAAAAAAAAAAAAAAAAAACCACTTGTAAATCTTAGTATCATTGCTTTGCATATTCGTGCTATTGGTAAATCTTGATCCCATTTCAGTCCAAAAGACTTTCAAGCTTATGCCAGTGACCTTGTTCATTAGCTTTGCCTTAACTTGCACATCCCAAAACTAAAATTCTTTGTTGAGTCAGCAGGTACTTGCCGAGCTTGTTGTGTTGCTGTGCTTGCGGAGCGGTTGAGCTGCTAAGCAAGCCTAAGAGGCCAAGGAAACGCGCAGGCCCCGAACATCCACTTCGCCGAACCTAGTGTCGCCGTGAGTCAGTGCAACCAAGGAAGAGGAGAAAGGAGCGTAACCGGTGGATTTGCCAAACCCAGTCTTATGGGGTGGTTTGTGTCTCAAACTCGCAATTTGTATGTGAATCCACTTGTGAATCCACTTGGATGTATGTATGTATGATTTGCCTAAACCCAGCCTCTGTATCACTGAGTAACTCTCCTTGTGCACTTGTGAGCCCATGCAATGGATGATTTCCATCTCAATGATTGATAAGCCATCTCCGCCTATGCACCCGAGAACCATCTCGCACCTTTGAGTGAGCTCTTGAGC
This sequence comes from Papaver armeniacum, assembly GCA_023531295.1. NCBI lineage: Eukaryota > Viridiplantae > Streptophyta > Magnoliopsida > Ranunculales > Papaveraceae > Papaver > Papaver armeniacum. The sequence continues at coordinate 17,112 of JAJJWW010010789.1, read as the reverse complement.
CAATTATTTGTCAAACCAACCCGTCTAGGTTAGGTGCGTGTCTTGTGTACTTGTGAATCTCATGCACTTGTGAATTGTGAGCTCGTGGAGCCTCGTGTGAAACCACCTTGCTAGCCCCTTCCGAAAGTGTTGGGTCATAACTTGGAAAGCCAAGTCGAGTTGAGCATAAATTGAGCATGAGCCAAGCTGTGACAACCCATTTGCCCTGTACCCTATGTTTTCAAACCTGTTCCCTGTGCCTTGTATGCATGCTTGAGACCTTGTGTGAGGCATCTGCACCCTGCTGACCCTGTTGACATGATCTATTCAAGTGCTGAGACCTTGTGTGAGTTATCAAATACCTGAAATCTTGCTAGAACTTTTACTAAGCTGTGCTTTGCCAATCTGTCGAATGGTGTGAGTTTGTGCTGCTGAACACTACTAGATTGAGCTTGTGCTGTGTCAACTTTGAGCATAAATTAGAGCTGCTGGTTTCCAAGTTAGAGCTGCAACCTCAGCCCCCTGAAGCTGAGTTGCCAAGTTTGCACATCTGCACCCTTGCCGAACCTAGCCGACCCTCGAACCGCAAACTGTGGTGGATCTACTATCGCCCCTGAATTATGCGTGATTTTGAGCCATTTGATCCATTATCCCGTGCTTATATGAAACCCGAAACTAGAACCTTGCACTTGCATCCTGAGCTATTTGTTCCTACACATGCTTTACTCGGCCTCATCAGGCATTTGCCGTGCTTACACAATCTTTGTGCACCATCTTTGCTTGGCCCCGACCAGCTGAGCACATAACCTTGTGCTTAAGCTGAGAACTCAGGTATCATTTCTGCTACTGTGTGTGTGATTCTCCTATTCTGTGCATTGCCAATGCTGGGGTTAACCTTGCCTGCACAAACTATGCTGTGCTGAGCATAAAGCTTGCTATTGTTGTCCTGTGGTCTAGGCTGCACTTGATCCTGTGCTGTGACAATTTTGAAAAGCCAACCCTTGCATAAACTGTGCTGTGCAAGCATTAGGCTGCAAGCACTAAACTGTGCTAATCTATGCATAAGTTGAAGCCCACCTGGCCTGAGCTGCCAACTGCTGGGCTGCACATAAACAGAAGCCCAACTACTGGGCTGAGCCTTTTCATCTAGGCTGCAAGCGACTAAGCCTAAAACTGTTGGGCTACCTGCACCAAACCGAGCCCAACTCACACTGCTGGGCTGTCCACACCCACTGAACCCAACCTGGGCTGCAACCAAATCAAGCCCAAATCTTGAGTTGTGCATTTGCACTTAGACTAAATGTACCGGGCTTAAACCAAACAGAGCCCACGCCCAATGGGCTGTATTTTCCCAACAAACCAAAACCCATTTAAACCAATAAACCAAATCACCCATTTAAACCAAATTTTCCCACAAAACCAAACAATCACCACACAAACCAAATTCCCACATAAACCAAATCCCATTTTCATGTTGATGTTTCGACATTATTTTTTTTCGGGGTTAACCTCAACTTTTTAGGACTTGTTAAATTTTCTTTCTTGATCGGTTGAGTCTTCTTGTACATTTATTATGCTAATCCGATATGATCTCCGTTGAGAATGTTGGATTCTAGCCTTGACTAGTGAAGCTCAAACCTCGCTCCTACCGACATTCCTGAATCTCTTCCCTTTCTCTTATCAACATAGTTCTCATGGTATGTGACTCGTTTAAATTTTTCTATATGTAGACACATTGAGGACAATGTTCGATTTAGGTTTGGGGGTGCATTTGCATTTAGAGTTTTTAGTTTTTATTTTGCATTTAGAGTTTTTAGTCTTTTATTTTACCTTTATTTTCAAAAAAAAAAAAAAAAAAAAAAAAAAATTCAAAACTCTTTTGTAAAAACCTCCAACTTTTAGAGATTTTAGAGTCACTAGCATGCTTTTAGCTATGTTTACATAGAGAATCAATCAAATAACAACTTGGAAGTACCTGAGAACACAATCGGGGTCCTTAGTTGATTAGAGCGTTAAAGTTGGATTTAACCATACCGAGGGCGAATTAGGTGTCATAGATATTCTGAGTAGAATTGTGATCACCCATAGTGGAGACTACCCAATTTACATCAAGTAAGGCACCAACCTTCAATTTTTTGCAACTTTCTAAAAAGTCATAGAGTGTGTGTCACCGTACGTAAATTCCGGGTAGGAATGGTGAGCTACCCAACTTCGCACCATTTTCAAAGACTACTTTTGATCTCTTGAGTGCTAGTTTTTGTCAATCATGAGGGTGACGCCTAAAGATGAAAACTCCTTCTAAATACCGATTTGTAGTTAGCATCATTCTCTCTCTCAATCAAAGAAGACCCATAGAAACACATCATCGTCAAGAACCTGAGAGTAACTGTAATATTGAAAGAAAAATTGATATAGTCCAAGGTTTTTGTGCAACAAAGAAAAGAAAATAGATGAGAATTAATAAAATTTATAAAATCAAGACAATACAAGTTGTGGAAAATTGAGTGATAAAGTCCTTTGTCCATGGAGTTAGTTGTGTCATTATTTGTATTTTTATTTTCACTTATTGTAATCAAAAAAAAAAAAAAAAAAAAAAAAAAAAAATCAAAAAAAAAAAAAAAAAAAAATATATTGTAGTTTATTTTCTTATTTTTGCTACCACCATGGTAAAGAAGAGTTTAAAAAAGAAAAATCCAAACAACAAGGAATTTGAGTAGAAAAGTTAAAAATTGTCAAGTTTTGTGAAGTTTAGAAGTTCGCTATCAACAATCAAGACCGAAGACCGAAGATTGGAAGACGTTTATGGTTTCTTATGAGAGAGTGATATTAATTGCCGATCGGGGTGAGAAGTGAGTGAGTACTCCCACCCCTTACTAATGGTTGATTTTCCCTTCTTAGAGATCATTAGAAAAAGATTCTTTTTGTCCACACTTTTGTGGAGTCTCCAGATTTTATTTCGAAGGTTATCCTTCTTACCTACAACGTGTGTGATTTCTCTCTTTACTCCCGCCGCACACATGAGAGACTAAAAGCGATCTTTTTGAGTGCAATTATCATAAAACCCTAATGGTGAGGCGAAGTTGAGACTTATGATCACAATCGAATCCGAATTCTTTCATATGGTATGGTTACTTCTCGCCAAAGACTTAAGGATGACAATGCGTTCTTCGATAGTTCTAACTTCACACTAGCATGCGTAAACTCTATGTCCTCATAGCTTCTTGGAGGCTTGAGACTCTTTTACATTCTCGGGTTGGAGAAGGTTTTGTGGGTACACTCTTGTAAACCCTCACGAGACTACAACTCGCCCACTAGGGACACCTAGGGGTTTAAAGGCTTAGTACATACGCTAAATGCATTCGAGAGACCTCACAGGTATAGTTAGGATTTCTTATTTTTTTGTTTTACTTGAGGACAAGTAAAATTCAGGTTTGGGGGTATTTGATGAGTGCCAAATAGTGCATATTTATACATCTATTTATTGGCATTTTACTCATCTTTTGCGCTTAGAAATCAGATATTATCCCATATTCTGTGTTTTCTTTGTTTTCAAGAATAAATATTTGTATTAATTAATTTTGTGTTTTTAGGTAATAAATAAAGCTCGGAGAATCTGAGGAGCTAAGGAGCGAAGAATTAGAGTCGAGCATCTATGGAGCAGATAGCCAAAGCCCGCGCGCGAATCAGTTGCAAACCAACAAGGAAGACATGGGCTAGAACTACCCACGACCCGATCCGAGCCCGCCACTCAGCCGCCAAGATCTCGCCCGGCTACATCCAACGGCCGCCCATCGCTTACATCTATCTCTCGATGATCCCGTACAACACCAGATCACACCGAGACCGCTACCATTCTCGTCCGTTCGCATCTTCCCACCCAAATCCTACGCTCGGTGCGACGTTCCCATCGATCTTCGATGTACCGCTCAACACCATAGCCCCTATATAAGCCCCTAAGCCTAACCCTAAACTCATTTCTCTTCTCCTCCCCGTCACTTTCACAACAACTCTCTGCAAAACCCTCACCTCCACCTCCTTCTTCCCACGCCCGTGCAGCCATCTCGCAATGTTCGCCCTCACCTCCATCAACAACTCGCTGGGCCTACACCATCTCTCGCCCGCACCACCTCTTTCTAGAGCTAGTTTTCTCTCCCTTAGCTTCTCTCAACCTTAGAAGCTAACCTAGAGAAAACTAGAGCTAGGGGTTAGCCACAACCGACGCATGGAGTTCTCTCGAGCATGATTAGACAAGAGGAAGCTCGATTCAGAGCCGAATAGTAGTATGGGTTCGATTATTTTTCATTTAATTTTTATTTTTAATTGATTTAGGGTTTGTCTGTTTTTGGGTTTGCTTGGTATATATAAATAGAAGCAGGGATGATGATTTTAGACACGCCCGGATTAGCCAAAAAGTCAATAGATTTAATTTCTTATTTTTGTGTTTTAATTTAGTGTGAGGGTTTGAGATGAAACCCTAATTCACAGCTTGGATTAAACTCGCTTGAACTGCTCTTGTATGCTTAATATTATTAGATAACTTCAATTCAATCACTTCAACTCTTTTTTTTTTTCTCTCACAAGGCATACCAAAGCCATGGATGCACTCAGTAGTTAGTTAACACCGAGCTGAGAGTGATTCACTTCTTGTTTCAATTATTAAATGCTAATTCCTTTGATTAGTTATACTTGATTAGATAACTAATGCTCGGGTTAGTACCCTTAGCTGGTATTTGAAGTTTTACATGGTGAAACCCCTTTAGTTAAGTGGCGACTGACACACCGCCCTTAGCTACTATAGGAACAAGACACTTAACTTAGTTGAAAGCACATACTAGGAATTTAGTGGTGGAATTGAGAACCCAAACATACCTTTTCTCTCTCGTTTTATACCTTAGTTTAGGATCACAAGTTCAAAAACAAATTGTATTGGCACAAAAATATCTATGTTACCATCTCGTTGTCACCGTCACTTTTAGAACTCGGTTGAAGCAGCCTTAGATCAATATCGAGCACCACAAGTCCTTGTGGGATCGACCCGTACTTGCCGCTCTCCGATAGACGCCGTGCACTTGGCGATTATAACATGTAGGTCATAAATATAAACACCTTTAGAGGCCTACCAAGAATCGATAAGTACAAGGAATTTTGGAGGAGGCAAATCGTTGATTTTTCAGAATTCTCGGAGAGTGTTGTGACAGTTCCCCTGGTGAACCATCTTCCGACGCTTTGAAAAAGCATTTCCTATTGAAGCCACTTCCATCCAAACGGACCAGAAGCCGAGGATTGCAGTCCCAAGCTGGAGAGAGATCCAAGAGGCAGGCATGTGGTTCTATGATCCTCAATTCCTCCAATATGCAGGTATTTAAATCTCTTCCCGTTGGTTCCTTCATTTCTCTCCAGAGTGAATCTTCCTAAGAGTGATTCTTGCTTGAAATCAGGGGATTCCGAAGGAGAATGTCTTCACAAGGTTGGCGCGCATTCAAAATGAGAAGGTCGGTAATGTTGGCCTTCATGCCGAGAAGTCTGGCTGTGTGATCTTCATGCCGAGAAGTCCAAGACTGATCTTCAGAGTCTGTATACCGATCTTTACACCGAGAAGTCTGGAGAAACCACTTTTTTCCGCACCATGACAGAGATGATGCAAGCTCGGTTGGACAAGGCGCTTCCTAAGTGATCTTGTTGATGGCGCCAGATGGAAATTAGCACCAGAGCGAAGTAGATGCCTAAGGAATATAAGAGAGGCAATGGTCGCTATAGTTGAGGCGGCTCCCCTCAAGTTCTGCTCAACATATTCCAAATCAATAAGGCTATTGTGGTGACTCCTTCCGAAAGGCCTCCCGCAACTCGACAAGGCTCCTGTGGTTGGTGAATTACCGTGATGCAGCCTGGGATTTGTTCGATCCTCCTTTTTTACTTGTCCCTTATCCAGGTCATGTGTTGGTTGGTGGATTCAGCGTGCCTGGTTCGGTTCAAGAGTTGTACATAAAGATATGGGAGAAGCACGCACACATTGCTACCACCACGAACCTCAAAAGTCGTCTTGTGTTGGTCAACCGCGTCCAAGAGGCTTTATCTTCTATCCATGGGATGAGGGTCACGACTGGTCGAACAGTTTCTGAGGAGATGATTGAAGACTGGAAGTTCCATCGAGACGTGTTTGCGCAGTACAACTTCAATGCCCCTTGGTTCTTCAAAGGGTTCTCCAAGGTTCAGGAGATCCAGAAATTACAAGATGAAGTCCCTTCCGCAGACTGTGTTACTCGCCAGGAAGAAGAGGTCGAAAAGATGTCCGAGGAGTTGAGTCCGGCGCACCGCACTTCAAAGGATGAAAGCCGCTCTTGCCCAGAAGGACGAGTTGTTGCTGAAGGACTTTCCTTGAGGGATTCGTACTATATACTTGCCTCTTCTTTTAGATGTTTTTCTTTTTTGAGTGATAGTGAGGATTTCTTTTCGTAATTTGACTTCCGGTTTTGAATTAATAGGTAATTGAATTGGTCTATTGAGATAGTTTTTGTGAATAACTTTTTCTGAAAGAGGTTATTTTAAATGTAATTTGCATCTTGGCCATGAATGATTGCACATATCATATGAAATTGCAAATGTCTCGTAAAAGGGAGATATAAAGGGAAACAAATGTGGCGTTTGACCACTGAGCCTCTTTCTCCACGTGCGGGATGTTAAGTCCCCAGTGAATTCTAAAACTATCCTTCTTGTAAAATTGTTGAGTAGAACTTACTTGCTTTTGAAGCCTCACTTGTATCGAACCGGAGTAGCCTTTCTAAGTTAATCCTCCGCATCAATCTCTTAGAATTATAGCTCTGGACCAAGCTTCTCCTGAACAATGCGCTTCAAAGCGTTGCATTCACTGGTGGGGTGATGGAGGAACCGGTGGAAATGACAAGACTCGGGTCCATTACTTGGATCAGTGGCTGACGCCATACAGGGGGGTAGCTCCACCTCTCCATTTCGCACCCACGCCTCTAGTAGCTCCAAAATCTTCTTTATTGGGAATGGGAAGTGTAAGTACCTCGAGTCTGGCTTCTCCTGTGTTAGTGGGCGTTGTGATGCCTCTCCGTGGCTTTGATGTGGAACAGGAGATGAAGTTGGAAGATTTGCGAGTGCCATCATATCTCATGGATCGCTTGCCTAGGTAAAGGGATGTGGAAGGTGTCGTATTGTCACCGCGAGTGACCGAATCAACGTTCCCATCCTCTCGTATTCAGCATTTCCCGATTGATTTCTCCTTCCTCAAGCATTTCTTCAACGGTTGGAAGGCCGACGCGGATTGACAAATTCTTCCGGCTTCAACAAGAGTTTTGAGATATAAATCCTCTAGCAGGGCTCCATAGGCTGCCGCCTCCCCTTTCTTTATCTCGGCAGCATTGTAGCACTCCGACAAGTCTTTTCCTCTCGTGGAGTTGCTTCGAGTCCGACCATGTTGTCCATCTTTCCCGATTCGCTTCGATTACGTGCTCTTTTGCTTCTCTACTTGTAAAGGTGTGACTCCGACTAAAGATTCAACGTTTCCCGCACCTGTCGAGTTGATGCCTATCGACCCTTCCCCGTAATTGTGTCGCTATATCATTCAAAATGCGAAATGTCTCGCTCCGCCTTCCGGTGATACCGCTTGATTTGACAAGACATCCTCCAAAGATTCTAGCTATGCTTCCATGATATCCGAATCACTGCGACTCCTGGTGAGGATACATCGTGAGATAAAAATCGAAAAATTGAGAATTCAATTTTTGCAACCGAGATCAACCTCCCACTGTGGTCGCCAATTGTTTATGGGTGAAAAATACTCCTGCAGGATTTGGTAATTTGGGGTGTGGATGAGGAATGAATTTAAACCTTAAACAAATGCACTGCGCGGTGAGTGCTTGTAGATTCGAGAGATCAACTCGTGCAAGTCCGGCCTAAACCAAGAAATGGCCGTCCGGACTTGTTTCGGTCACAAAGTGAAGGAGATGGGGTTGATCTTAGGGAGGGAAGCGAAGAAGGTGTTGAGATTGTGAAGGTGTAGACTTGCTTATGACTTGCAACAAGAAAGTGAACAAGCTTACGATTGGTGTAAACAGCTCGGGTGTTTTCTTGTTATTTTTCTCTCTGTTTTCCCCTTGTTTTTGAAATAGGGCGGAGAACCTATTTATATAAGTCATTGAGCCTTATTCACGTCTCTCGTGGGAAGTGGAGTGATGGAGTAGTGGAGTTGTGCGTTGGTGATACACGACCAGCCTTGCCCACTTCTCCTGTTCATCTCTAACCGTCCATGACTTCCTACACGTTCTTGTGATGGCGCGTTGCACGCTGCACGCTGTAAACCGCCAGACCAATACCCCAGTATGTATCCCCCAGTTTGTGACATGATTGATGTATGGAATGTGTGGATCGTGGATCCACGAAAGATAGCATGTAATGCTGAATTGAATAACTGCGTTATTCAGGAAGTCGATACTTGTGAAGTATCGTGTGTATTTTATGCAGGTACTGCATCATGATGTGTTAAAGTGATGGGTAATGACGCCTCACTAACCAATTAACTCCTGACTGAGGCAAGATAACCAAGCTGGTGAAGTTGAACGGATGAGATGATCTTTGAGACACTCATCTGCGATCGTTGATGAAGTTAGGGTTTTGAAGAGGTGCGCATGCATCACTCTTCAGCTTGGTCGAAACCAAGCATAGGATACAACTTTGGCCAGGCCGACCATACATGCGTGTAGACGGCATGATGGTGTAGGCGCCTATACCCTATTACCTCACGAAAGTATGATCTGGGTCACTCAATTCATCCGGTGAAATCGAGTGGTTGAGATCAATTTGCGATAGAAAACCAATGTCGCAAAAGGCCGCGCACCATGCTCTTTTCCGGCGCGTGTTCCAAGACGACCTAACTTGGTCGGTCTTGGATGATTGGTTTGACGTGAAGGTGGTAGGCTGGTGTTCACGCCACACCCGATTATCCCATGAAAACGTGATCTCGAACCACTCAAATCGTCCTGGCGAAGTTGAGCGGTCGAGATTAGTTTGCGGTTTGGGAGGTGTGACCACGCAAGTTTGGACGTGCGTTTTGGGATGGCCAGGCATGATATGCCTTGGCCGATCAAGTGAGGGGATAGACGGGCCCACGGTGGTCATGCCGGTATGACCGACTCGCTTAATCTAACTGGGACCCTTCATTCGTGCCGAGAAGATGGACGCTCAGTGATGCTTGAAACCCTAATTTTGGCTTTCACAAACGTGGTGACCATGCTCCCTTTGGGCGCATTTAATCTGGGACGACCAACCATGGTTGGTCCCGACCGATTGGTCAAGTATGTAGGCGGGACCACGGTGATTGTGTTGACATGCTCGGGCCCTTTGAATCTACATCTACACCCTCCATCTATACCGCGAAGATGGATGGTTGAGACTGCTTGCGACACATGTAATATGCCGCAAACCCTAATTTAGGATTTTCCGTCCATAATGCTTGGTATGAACGTTTTTGGCAAGCTAGGCCAATGGCCGACGTGCGGGTTCCGCATTGGTTCTATAGTGGATATTCCATACCGCTTGGGGTGATGGAATTGATCCGGGTCATCTAATCATGCTTGTGGAGTTGGATGATCGCGATCATATCCGACCGATACGGTCACCGGATGCTCAATCTAAGCTAGTATAACACACCGAGAGTCGACCGTACGGGTATTTCGTACATGGTTTTATTATAGTGCTTGGAGGTTCATGTTACTCTGTAAGAGTAACACTCGACCGTCATGCCACACCGATAATGAGTACTAGAAATACAAGGCCGATATGAAATTCACAGATGGGATTGTTGCCACATGCTCCAACCTGGAGGAATTTCATGTATTCACAAAATGGGATTGTTGCCACATGCTCCATTCTTGGTGAATTAAGTGAGGGAGTATCCAACACTTATTAATGGCTTTATCTTTTACAAGATGTCAGCGCATAATTTTTTCCGGTTTTTACAAATTTAACCTTAAATGAAAATCCACCATCAACAACGTCTCAACACAAATAGGAAAGGTATATTGAGGCAGCATGCCTGGCAACACAAAGAGTGAGTGTTGAGGAATTTACACGTCTCAACACGAATAAGAAAGGTGTGCTGAAGCAGCATGCCTGGCAACACAGTAGTGAGTGTTGAGGAATTTACACGTCTCAACACTAAGAGGAAGAATGTGTTAAGGCAGCATGCCTGGCAAAACAATAATGAGTGTTGAGGAATTTTCATGTCTCAACACTAAGAGGAAGGATGTGTTGAGGCAACATGCCTGGCAACACAATAGTGAGTGTTGAGGAATTTACACGTCTCAACACTAAGAGGAAGGATGTGTTGAGGAAGCATGCCTAGCAACACAGTAGTGAGTGTTGAGGAATTTACACATCTCAACACTAAGAGGAAGGATGTGTTGAGGCAGCATGCCTGGCAACACAATAGTGGTGTTGAGGAATTTGCACGTCTCAACACTAAGAGGAAGGATGTGTTGAGGCAACATGCCTGGCAACAGAATAGTGGTGTTGAGGAATTTGCACATCTCAACACCAAGAGGAGGAATGTGTTGAGAAAGCATGCCTAGCAACACAGTAGTGAGTGTTGAGGAATTTATACGTCTCAACACGAATAGGAAAGGTGTGTTGAGGCAGCATGCCTGGCAACACAGTAGTGAGTGTTAAGGAATTTGCACGTCTCAACACTAAGAGGAAGAATGTGTTGAGGAAGCATGCCTAGCAACACAAAGAGCCGAGTGTCAAGAATTTACACGTCTCAACACTAAGAGGAAGGATGTGTTGAGGCAGTATGCCCGGCAACACAAAGGTGAGTGTTGAGAATTTGCACGCCTCAACACTAAAATATTTAAAATTTATTGAATATGCCTAATAGATATAAAATATTTAGTTTAAGGATAATTACTTAGCTCTGTCTCCGCTAGGCATGTCCTTCGCGCATGATTGGGCTTTGGGTATTTTAGGCTCCCCCATGAGTAAGCAGCATCAGGCGTTAGTGATGACATCAGGATGATGCCGGGTTGATAGACGGAAAAAAGTCCCCAGGTCTTTGATGGGATAAAACAAAAGGTGGCCACAACTATGAACCTTGGCTAGCTGCAATCACGATCCTTGATAGGAAGGAGTGTGGTGGCTACCGGGCACGAACCTTGGAAGGAAGGAGTGTGGCGCTACGGCACGATATTTGGCAGAAGAAGTGGCGGCTACGACACGATCCTTGGAAGGAAGGAGGCGTTGAAGCGGCTTCGGCTCTTGGAGAGGACGTTGAAGCTTATGGAGAAAAATGCTGAAGCTTCGGCTTCGGATCCTAGAGAATCTTATGGAGAGAACGCCGGTCGGAGCTGCGGCCGGAACGAACGTTGGAAGGAGCAACTTCGGAGAGAACGTTGAAGCTGCTCCTAGAGAGAAACGTCGAAGCGGTTCCTGGAGAAAATTCCAGTGAGTGCGCTATTAACCCTTGACTTCGAAAAACAACTTGATACGATATGGCATATGGGAAGACGACACAAATAGTGTTGGTTGGCAAGTCGTGTTTTTCTCCTCATGGGAAAGAATACGCTTCTTCTGTTTGATTGTCCCTTGCAACTCTCAGAGCCTTGAAGGTTACAATGTTGACGTCGAGGCCGCGTCAATCAGCGTGTTGTCAAACTCGACATCCTTCAAGTGAAAAATGGTTAGGAGTCCCAAGTTCCATATATCAATCATGCTTTCCAGGAGAGGTTGGGGTTTGGGAACGGCTTCCCTAGAAACAACAGGCTTTCCCGATGCAAAGTGCGGTTGAGGGTCTGCAAATATGACTTGACGCTGCGCCTTGGAGAAATACATAATCTCACATAAATGTTTCATCATAAACTGCACGATTTTGTGGGAGAAGTCCCCAGAAATCATGCAGACAGGAAGAGGGTCTCTGTGAACTCAAGAGGGTTGCCGATTTTCTTTGCCTCGATTTTGGATAAGTTGTTCCTGATCTTCACGTGTGATGAAATTGGATTGTTGATTCCTTTCTACCGGGCGTTCAAGAGCAACGCGAGCCTCTTCATCTATAAACACGCGCCCTGCTGAAGTGTCTGCGCCGAATGTTAAAAGTATTCCTTGTCAGCTCCATCTGGGGTTGACATGACTCTTGTGGTAGCAGCTCCTTTAGTGTCTTGAGGAACATAGGTATCTCTTTCTGAGTTGTAGCCATGTCTATTTGAGCCTTACGAGAACCTTTTATCTTTCCATCAAATCAACAGTGGTAAGAAGAGATCGGCTTCTTCTGGCTCCTCCAGTCTCTCGTCCTGATGGTGGTGTAGCAGCGACTCTTGTGACGGTTGGAGCTGTCACACTTGAAGAAACATTGAGGGTGGCGGAAGCGGCTCTGGCTCTTGTGATCGGAGGTGTAACGCCTGAAGGTATATTTTTCGCGCCGCTGGTGTTGACAGGTGACGTATGAATATCACTGGAAGGAACGTTAACATCGAAGATGATTTCAGCGCTAGTGTTTTCAGGGTTTGTTGCTGATCCGTACCTGAGTTATACCATCTTGAGATCGTAATTGAAAAATGAAATTGGAAATTGGAAATTGATATTGCAAACGAGAGATTAATCTCCCATTGTGGTCGCAATTATTTGTGGGTGAAAACTGCTTCTGCCGGTTTTGGTAATTTTGTGTGTGTGGATGAGAAACAAGTCTAAACCATAAACAATTCACTGTACGGGAGTACTTTTGATTCGAGAGATCAATCTGTACAATCCTGGCCTAAACCAAGAAATGGACATTCCAGGCTTGCTTCGGTCACAAAGTGAAGGAGAAGGGTTGGTCTTAGGGAGGGAAGCGAAGAAAGTGTTGATACCAAAATCGTTGATTCTGAAGGTGTGGTTGTTTACGACTTGTATCAGAAAGTAGAACTGGCTAGCAGAATGGAAAGTTATCAGGTGATTTCTGGATACTGTGTTGTTCTCTCTGACCAAAACTTGTTGTTTGGTGGCAAAATAGGTGAAACCTATTTATACAAGTCGTAATAAAACGTACCCTGTTCTCGTAGGAAGTGGAAACGATTGAGTGGTGGAAGAGTAACGTGTAACGTCAAGAATTATGCTTCTATAATGATGGAGGTGGATCCGTTTACACCATTACTTCTTGCCATTACTAACCGCCTCACTTTATGACACTTTCTTGTAACGGGCGTATTGCACGCCGCACGCTATAAACCGCCAGACCAAAACCCTGATGAGTATCCCCCAGTTTGTGACATGTTTGATGTCTCGAGTGTTTTCGTGGAAAAATGTAGCACTTTGCTACGTGTGGCAAGTTAAAATCAAGGGACTTGCCGCAGGAAACTAGCATGTGATGCTATTAGGTTCATCTTGGCTGGTCGCCTAAAAGTTGTTACAAGTCTGCCAGTTCGGTGGCGAACTTGGATGGCTGAGATTGCATCTCATGAGGAAGGGTAGCCGCTGATTATGGCTACCTTATGTTGGCGCCTGATAATGGCACAGTGGTGTTTTGGTGTATGCCAGTGGCAATGCGGCATGGCCTAAATGCAAATGCTTAACCACTCCCCCACACTTAAACTTTACATTGTCCTCAATGTAATTGAATCGTCCAAAGAAAGTCAAGGTGGGAAATCTTCCAATGATATGCGACAAAAAATCAGAAAAAGTAAAAACATGACAAGAAAAGAAAATAAAAGATAAGAGATACAAAACCTATGGGTTGCCTCCCATTTAGCGCTTGGTTTAAAGTCGTCAGCCCGACTATCTCCTTTCTCTCTATGACTCCTCCAGAGGGAGCACTTCCACAAGGTTAACTCCTTCCATGACATCCGAAGAGAAGTTCTCATAATATGGTTTCAACCGGTGCCCATTCACTTTAAGTTCATTTCTTGTAGCTAAACTACGAATTTCCACTGCACCATGAGAAAACATATTAGTCACAACAAAAGGTCCAATCCAACGTGACCTTAATTTACCTGTAAATAATTGCGAGCGAGAATTAAACAAAAGCACTTTCTGCCCAATGCAAAATTGTTTCTTTGTAATCATATTATAATGAAATGCCTTCGTATTTTCCTTATAAATTTGTGCGCTTTCAAATGCATCATTGCGAATCTCCTCTAGCTCTTGGAGTTGTAACTTCCTTTGCCTTCCAACACCATCCAACTCCATATTGCATTGCTTAATATCCCAAAACGCCTTATGCTCAATTTCCACGGGTAAGTGACAAGGTTTACCATAAACAAGCCTAAAGGGAGACATCCCCATAGGTGTTTTGTATGCGGTTCTATACGCCCACAAAGCATCATTGAGTCGCATACTCCAATATTTCCTTGTTGGATTCACCGTCTTCTACAGAATGGATTTCACCTCTCAGTTGGAAACCTCGACTTGTCCATTTGTTTGTGGATGGTATGGTGTTGCAATCCGATGCGACACATTGTACTTCCTTAACAAGTTTTACAAGAACCTGTTTTTGAAGTGTGAACCTCCATCGCTAATTATAGCCCTTGGAATGCCAAACCTTGCAAATATATTAGCTTGCACAAAATCTGAAACAACTTTAGAATCATTAGTTAGGGTGGCCTTAGCTTCCACCCATTTCGAGACATAATCCACAACAAGCAAGATATAATAATTCCCACTAGAATTGACAAAAGGGCCCATAAAATCAATTCCCAATACATCAAAAACCTCAACAAATTGAATAATAGTTTGTGGCATTTGATTTCGAGCAACTAGATTACCTGTTCTTTGGCACCTATCACATGTGGTACAAAATACATGTGCATCCTTAAACAAAGTTGGCCAAAAGAAACCACATTCTAGTACCTTGAGAGCGGTCATCTTGCTCCCAAATTGTCCTCCACAAGCATATGAGTGGCAAAAAGACAAGATAGAATTAAATTCAGATTCTGGAACACACCTTCGTATTACTTGGTCACTACAATGTTTCCATAGGTATGGATCATCCCATATGTATTGGTTTCCTAGTTTCTTAAGTTTGTCCTCTCAAAGACGAAAAAGTTCTTTGGGATTTGTTTAGACACTAAGTAATTAACAATATCAGCGTACCATGGTTCTCCAAAGGCAATTGAGAATAGTTGTTCATCCGGGAAACTTTCACGCAACGGGATAGTTTCCTTGTTCACAGCAAGACGGCTCAAGTGATCCGCAACGGTGTTCTCAATTCCTTTTTTGTCTTTGATCTCTATATCAAATTATTGCAAGAGTAAAATCCATCGTATGAGCCTCGGTTTCGCCTCTTTCTTTGTAAGCAAGTACTTAAGCGCTGCATGATCAGAAAAGACAACAACTTTTGTACCAATTAGATAAGAGCGAAACTTTTCTAAAGCAAAACAATGGCTAACAACTCTTTTTCAGTGGTTGTGTAGTTTTGTTGGGCCTCATTTAACGTTCTAGAAGCATAGTAAATAGCATGAGGTATCTTCCCCACACGCTGCCCAAGCACCGCACCAACCGCATAGTCACTTGCATCACACATGAGCTCAAAAGGCTTGCTCCAATCCGGTGGTTTAATGATAGGGGCTGAAATCAAAAGTTCTTTCAAACGATTAAATGCCGCCACACACTTTTCATCAAAGTTAAAAACCACATCTTTTAGCAATAAGTTACAAAGTGGTGATGCTATCTTGGAAAAATCCTTGATGAATCTACGATAAAAACCTACATGACCAAGAAAAGAGCGTATCTCCCTCAACATAGTGTGAGGGGTTAAAGCATGAATAAGGTCTATCTTAGATTTATCGACTTCCAAGCCTTTAGAAGATATTATATGGCCTAAAACTATGCCATGAGTTACCATGAAATAGCACTTCTCCCAATTCAGCACAAGATTTGTTTCAACACATCGTTCAAGGATTAGAGACAAATTTTTCAAGCAAAGGTCAAATGAATCACCAAAGACACTAAAATCGTCCATGAACACTTCGATTATGTTTTCAACATATTCTGAAAAGATACTTACCATACACCTTTGAAAGGTAGCTGGAGAATTGCATAAGCCAAAAGGCATCCTTCTATAAGAAAAAGTACCGAAAGGACAAGTGAAAGTGGTTTTCTCTTGGTCCTCCTAAGTATATCACAACTGATTGTAACCCGAATAGCCATCAAGAAAGCAATAGTAAGAGTGTCCAGCTAAATGTTCAAGCATTTGATTAATAAATGGTAAATGGAAGTGATCTTTTCTAGTAGTGGCATTCAATTTTCTATAATCAATACAAACCCTCCAACCGGTTTGCACACGAGTTGGGACAAGTTCGTTCTTATCATTCTCCACCACCGTCACACCTGATTTCTTTGGTACTACTTGTACCGGGCTTAACCACTTGCTATCGGATATGGGATAGATAACACCCACGTCCAAAAGCTTGAGTATCTCCTTTTTCACAACTTCCATCATGGGAGGGTTCAAACGACGTTGCGATTCCATTGTAGGCTTTGCATCGTCCTCCACATGGATCTTGTGCATACAAACGGCAGGGCTTATACCCTTGATATCGGCGATTGTCCATCCTATGGCCGTCTTGTACGTCCTTAGCACCCTTAAAAGTTTTTGCTCTGTAATTCACTAAGCTCATTAGAAACAATCACAGCCCAAGTACAAGTACTTTAAGTGACTTGGAAGAGGTTTCAATTCTAAACTTGGAGATTTAACAATAGATGGCACAAGTTTTTCATCATTGCAAGGTAAAGAAGCATATGAAATATTCTTAATTGCTGATTTTTCCGGTAATGAGTCAAGAGAACCAATGGTTTCTTTAATCTCATCACCATACTCATAACCATTGTCAATAGGTGTAGTGACCACGGTTTCCAAAGTATCAACACCATTCAACTCAAACATTTGTTGCGCCAATGTGTCCATCACATCAATGGAGAAACAAGAGTGGACATCACTAGGATATCTCATCGTTTCAAAAATATTGAAACGTATTATTTCTCCATCAAACTCCATAGTCAACGTTCCCTTGTCAACATCAATAATAGTTTTCGCCGTTTTCATGAAGGGACGCCCAAGTAGCAATGGAAGAGACGAGTCCGGTGAACCTTCATCCATCTCTAACACGCAAAAGTCAGCTGGAAATACAAGTGTAGTAGCAGGTTTTCCCACAC
>JAJJWW010010787.1:0-64285 GCA_023531295.1 Papaver armeniacum | reverse complement strand
AAATAACAAATG
The DNA here is from genome assembly GCA_023531295.1 of Papaver armeniacum. Classification (NCBI taxonomy): domain Eukaryota; kingdom Viridiplantae; phylum Streptophyta; class Magnoliopsida; order Ranunculales; family Papaveraceae; genus Papaver; species Papaver armeniacum. Next base: position 64,273 of record JAJJWW010010787.1, on the reverse strand, counting down.
TTTATAATGAGAGTCTATATATCAAAACGACTTTTGTCTCAAGAGTAGGAGATAGAGTAAATAGACTTTTGAGTGACAGATAAGTTCAAGTCTCCACATACCTTTAGTCGATGAAGTTCCACCGGAGTTCCTTGAGTAGTCCTTTTTCTTGTGTGATGATTTCCATGGAGTCTTGAGCTCAACTACACTTTCTATCCTATTTCGAGACCTTTAGCTAAAATAGGTTAGAAATCAAGACTTATAGTTTTGATCACTAACATTGACAAACATGCTTGAGATAGCAACGCATGCGAGTTCGACCGAGCAATGCTCTAACAGGAATAATCTCATTCTTGATAGTGTCCCGAGGATTGTACTCGAACACATCATGACATAACCAAAAGAGAAGAAAAGATGCTAATTTAGCTCGATCTGTCTCCCCTTCACGAGGAGGTACGCCCTCTTGATCACCAGAAAGCAAAGGGGCCCAATACTTAATCCAACAGGAGAAAGAAGTGCGGTGTTGACCGGACTTAGGTTTCTGGATGCTCTTTGCCGCCTCTATCTCTCTCACATCGTCGGATTCTTCGGCAATGGATGACTTCGGACGAGCGGCCTTAATGGCGGATGCCATAATCTTTGAGGAAGATGAAACATTAACCGGAGAATTGTGGGCAGCGGACGCAATAGCCTTGCCTTTCCTTTTACCCGACGAGTCTTCCACCTCATTCAGAGCCTCAGTCTTGACCTCCCCTGACGGCTGGAATATTATAGAACTTTCTTTGGCCGCAATTAAGTGATCGTGAAGATATTTGTCGCTCTAATTCAAAGACTTATGAAGGCAGCAACCTTCAAAGATTTTAGTACCATGGACAGGTAGGCCAATGAGCGTCACTACATCTTCGAAGCGTATAAAGCAGCTTTTATACCTAAAGACCAGATGGTGTTCCTATGATCTGGATTAGAACAAATATAATCCACCCACGGGCTATGTTGTATTAGGCGTTAGGCGAGGCGAGGCGCCAACCCTAGCACCAAGGGCGCCTAAGGCGCGCCTAGGTGTGGAGGAAATATTGGAAATCTGCACTTACAGGTATACTTTGGCGTCTTGGGCGCCTTTTTTCCTAGGTGCCCTCTGGGAGCCTAGTGCGCCTAAGCGAGCACCCAGGGGGCCTTTTACAACATAGCCCACGAGTCCCAGGCGGCATGAGATTCAACGGACGAGTGAAGAATGATCGAAGGAAAGACATAATCTCCCCGATGAACCGCCAAACGGGGCATCTCCTCGGAAGCGGGTATTGGAGGCACGCCCGCTTGGGGACGGATAAGCCAGTTCGCAGAAGCGGACGGAGAAAATGGATGAGTATTTAACATGCGCGAAATCCAATGATCATCAGTCGGGAAAAGAGTAGAACCATCGTCAACTGCAGGCGGTCATAGCTGATCTTTAAGTCGGGGACTGCTCCTTATTTCATCCAATGTGTATGGTTCTGATCTGAGGGGCGCGTCATGATCGGGAGATTCATTAGACATAGCGAGTGAGAAGAAAAGCGAAGAAAGAGAAATGGACGCAGTGAAAAGAGTGATGACTGAGAAGCGAGGTCCCCTCTATTTATAGGGGGTAAAAAAAGGAGCGGTTATTGGAAAAGCCAGTAACTGCAGCATCCCAAGAGTCGTGAATTAAAACCGTCCCAACTCACCAGTCATAACCGTCAAACCGTCATATCAATGTGTGAGTGTTGACACGGTCTTTGACCGGTCAAACAGTCTGGGGACTAATGTTGATACATGAAAATAACCAATCCTAAAATAGGTATCCCCTTAACCTATTAAGGGTCCCTTTTAGGATGGAGAGACTAGGGGACTAGGCCTAACCCACAAGGATGGGACAGTTTTAGTCCATCCAAGAGTATATTAAATTAGTTAGGATTTATCCCAAGAAGAAAGCCTCTTAGGGTTTGATAATAACTTAAGGAAATGGAAATGGTAGTTTAGTAATATGTTAATCTAATGGGCATTTATCCATAAGAAGGTTATTATAAAAGGGGAAAGAGGACACACTTATGGATCATCATTAATCCACCATTACTTCTAACACCCTCTCTATACCTTGGGAGTACTTTCTGTGATTAGGATAGTTCCTCCTTCCCATACGTTTTACCCTATCAACAGTAACCGATCATAAGTAATCACCTAAGATGGTATGATCGATATTTGTAATTGGTGCAACCGATCCTAGTAATTGGTATGACCAATCACAAAAGAGTTGTGTAATCGATCCTTGTAATTGGCGTAATCGGCCCTTGTAATTGGTGTAACCGATCCTAGTGACTTGTGTAACTGATCACAAGTAATACCATGAGAATATGGTAACCGGTCCTGGTAATTGACGTAACCGATCCTGGTAACTGATGTAACCGGTCCTAGTAACCATATTAAGGTAGAACCGATCCTTGTGTTTGGTAGCACCGTAAACCCATGATTAGTGTATTTATATTTGATCAATTACATAGTTGTTCTTGGAATACAGATGAACCAATTCTAAACTTGTTTGGAAGTGTGGTATAATCGATTCCAAGATGGTAAATATGAAAAAGGATTTACAAAAGAAAAAAGATGTCAACATACTTTGAAAATGTTCAGTAACTCTTATAGTATTGTTCAAAGATATTCCTTAATAACTCAAGGAGATCCCGGACCGAAATAAATTAAGAATCTTTTAATTAAGGTTATTAATTTTACATGTTTTTAATTACCACCAATTAAATACATATCTCTGGAAAATAAAAATGGTAATGTGCATTTACTAATTGGAGATTTTCTAGTGATATTTCGGAAATGTTGGACAAAACATTTCCAGGAATTATGAAAACCGATTCGGGCATTTATTGCATATCTTAAGAATAATTCGGTTTTGGAAATTCCTTGGTGTCCAAACATCCTTGGTCTATAAATACACAAGTTTGCATTTCGAGCAAACTATCTTAAGAGCTAGACAAACTTCATCTTCTTGTTGTTTCTGGTGGAGCCGTCTATTCGGAGAGGAAAGTACCCTAATTAGGTGAAATCTCTTACGACCGTTCGTTTAAAGACTTCTGTGGGATCAAGAAGCGTCTACGAGTACCGTTGGTGGGAAACTGGATAATTGCAGTTTATTTAGTTTTCAATTGATTTGATTGGCTAACAGTTGTTGAACTATGATTGCACATAGTTTGTTTATTCTTGAGAATCTTCTCTTCTGATATAAGATTCACTCAAACTAGATCGAAGTTTCGACGGGATCTTTAGAACTGTTTGTAGATCTAAAGACGTCTTGTGATAATCCATTGTTAACGCACTCGCTTCTGCGTGATTGATCACAAGAGATTTAAGTGGTGTTGTGCAGGTGTTTATTGAAGATTAAAGAAGATTTGAAGACAAAGAAGATTTCTGATTTGGTTTTTATTTATTTGGGTGTGCACAAACCTTGATCGGCTGGGATCCAACTAGAATCGGATTTATTCGATTGATTAGTTGTGTAAGATCGGCATAACCTTATAGTTTCTTGTTTGATTCTATATTGATTGATTGAAAATCTAAACTCTGCTACTTAGATAGTTGTTGGATAGATTGATCTGACCAGGCAAAGGAGTTTATTTGTTAAACAGAAGAGCCTTTGCTTATGACTTGAGATATCTTCATCTGAAAGAATCAAGAGAGTTGTTACCAAACAAATTTGTTGTTCCTTTACTGTTTGGAATACAATCCAAAGGAATTGTTCCAGTGCGTGCACTTATTGAATGTAGGAAGCGCATGGATACTGAAGAAACTAGGTGAACTATAGGTTTTGTTGCTTGGTCTCAACTATACGAAGTTTGTTAGATTTTGTATAGCGTCTTAATTCTAAGAGTATTCAATTCTGGACTAGGTCCCGGGGTTTTTCTGCATTTTTGGTTTCCTCGTTAACAAAATCTTTCTGTGTCTTTTACTTTTCTATTTACGCAATTATAATTGTTTATTATAATTTAAAGTAAAGTACACAAACTTTAACTCCGTATTACTTGATAGTGATCCTATAGAGTTTGGTTAAGTCCGAACCTATTATCAAGTAATCACACTTTGATTGTTGGATTGTCTCGATCTCGTATCCATAGACGATCACACAAAGTGTGAATACCGATTTGCAGTATTATCTCGACTTTGTCCATAGACAATCACTTTCGGTAAGAGGACTTGTAGGTGGATAATTTAAAGATTGTGGTGTATTTGGGTACCCTCGTCTTTTCAAAAACTATAATATTAACTGAAGCGATTAGATAATATAGGAGAACACAAAATCATTAAGTGATCATTTAACAATCAAAGAAACAAGGAAAAGTGGGGAAGAAAGATTCAATACTGGATGGAAATTATAGAGTTAGTTGACTCAGAATTTTCCGATTTGAAAAAGTGTTATTACTCTTATTAAAAGAATGAAATGCATATTACCAGTGACTTACGTCTGCTAGAGCTCCAATATCATGTATATGAATTGTTATATGTGTACCATGCGACTGAAACAACATATATTGATTAATTTCACATGTTTTGACGGGAAAAGTACTACATGAATACATCGTTGGTTGTTTTCCCCTTTTCCTATTTTTTTTTATTAATGGGTTTCCATCTCTTTAACGATAGATCTCAGTCTTGATGTGTTATTGAAGCTTATGTAAATTAGTGCCTGAAAAATCCCCGCTCAAAGCACATGTGATTTTTTTTTTTTTTTTTTTGAAAGATGAGTTACTACATAAGAAAAATCCTCTCAGTATTTAACAATTTTAACTCACGTTTGAGTTCTCTATTTTTCTGTTTACGTTGTCTACGACCCTCCACGACAACAAAAGATGAGTTATCACATAACAAAGACTAAAAACTCAAATAAAAAAACAAAAGCCTATAAATAGGTGAGTTATTACACGAAAAGAAATACAGTGAAAACAAGAAATAATATAATTGGGCTCACTGAATGTTTAGAGTTTTTTAAAATTCATTTCACAACGTATAACCTAGAAATAATTTGTATACCGATTACCAATTTCATTAATTATAATTCTTATTGTGTTCCTACAATACTTGTTGGAACAATTTTAATAACATTATTAACTATAAAGGATGCACCATGTATCAATATTGTATCTATTATATTTTTTGAAACACATTTGTACTGATTATGCGGCATTAAACAAAAGATTTATCCTTTGTTGTACGAGAATATAGTTAACATTTTTTCAGAGAGAATTCACCAATGTTTTCTGCGTAGCATTTAAGAACTAATGGGTTGATAGTCATGGCATCTTGTTTTTAATTCATCAGATGTTGTGGTCAAATACACACGCTATATCATTACTCGAGTATAGATGGGTCTTACGTCTAGACTCTAGAGTGAGACTACCATATAGAGAGGACTCACTCTGGTTTTTAATTTTCTCCATTTAGACCTATTACAAAACACATTGGATGCACACATTATTTGTCTTCAAGGTGATACAGTATAATCCTTCCCCGTGGATGATCTCCGAATCAACAAATAAACATGATAAACTTGGCAACAACACTAAAAAAAAGAAGATTAACGGAGGCCAATTGCAGCAGCAACAACGGTAAAAGTAATGGAATAGAGCTAAGACGCATTCTTGATGGTAATGATTTAATTTTTGACATTTTAAGTAGACTTTCTTTGGAATCACTGATGAAATTCAAGTCAGTATGTAAACGCTGGAGATATTTAATAAAATAAAATAAGCATTTTATCAAATTGTACTTGACATTATCGAAAACACGTCTACTTGATGAAAATACCTTCATGGTTTATCCTACACTTCCAGTTCATAGAACCATATTACCAATCAAGAAGTTTATATGTTCTGTAAAAGATCCGAAGTTCGATGACAGCGAAGGTGGTTCATTTCAATTTCGAACAACTCTGTTGAAGCAAAACTTATTAATCGAGTTTTTTTCGACGAATCGAGATGAACAAGATATAAGAGGTAATATTTAGTTTAAAGAATCACACATATATATAATGACTTTTCTTCTCTGTTTTTATCTTTCGAACTTTCTCTTATCTGTAACTTCTTCTTATCAAATCCTTTTTGTGTTGATACTTGATAGTAATAAAGTCACTGGATTAGCTTAATGTAATATGTTTTATGAGAAGAAACAGAAGAAGAAATGATCTTAAGTATCAATAAAAAACTCATTAAACTTATACAAGTTACTGGACTAGTTTTATTAACATATCATATTTGAGTATCTTCAGCATTGCATTTTTCTTTATTGTTTTAATTTTAATTTGTTTATCTCGTAAAAATTTGTTCGACATGTTATCTGAATCTCTGTAATTGGGAAGGATTTCATGGTATGACTAAATGTTAGTCTTAATCCAATTCGCAAGTTGTGAATTTGCATCATATGGGTTCAGTTAAATAAAGGTGAGTATTCCCTAAGAAGTGATTCCTCATCTAAATGCATGTGTTCAGCTACATAAAGCATTGTAGGTAGACCCTCTAAAATGGTTGTTGAGGCTTCTGTGATTTAGTGCGTGAAAAAATATCCTTACTCACACATGAACAAAATATTAATTGGAAAAATTCAAGGGTAAAAACATAATTTTTTTTAGTTAATTTTTTTTCATTTAGTTGTTTACGACTCTTCCCTTAGTGAATGATGATTAAACACGACATTAAATTATTATTTATTACACAAAAAAGACAAACAACAAAACAAATTATCTAAAAATATAAAATTTATCTCGCACACACACACACATATATATATATATATATATAATTCGTTAAAATTTGACTAACTGGATATTTAGAGATTCAAAAATTTCACAAACACTTAATGGTAGGTCTGATCATTATGTCTCATAAGGAGAAGAAATTTCCAGTGTTGTTCTTCTTGTTGAATCTATCAATTTTGATGAATGTAGCAGTACTCATATAAATCTTAACAGTTTCTTTGATGATTCCACATCAAACTCTCTGGAGGATGTGATGGATTTTCACTTACTAATGAAAATTCCTCTGTTTCAGGACCATCACAAATTTGTCTGTCCTCGGAAACAGATGGAGTTTTTGAATATCTCTCCAGCCAAACATGTACTTACTGTACTACTGAATGGCATGATCTTAAACAGTGCTTCAAGTACAAACAAAAAGTAAGATATGTCAACAAACTACAACAGAGGGTTGTTCGTTTGAGAAATGCGCTTCAACTCTTTCAGAAGTCAAATTAATCCAAGATGAGTACCAATTGTACCTTATTCTCCTAAAAGTTTGAATGATTTTAAGGGAAAGAATAAACATGAATAAAGGAACAGAACTAGATATAAACGATCAAGAAATATGGAAGTTGAAACAATCGTACAGGAATCTAGCGGTGAGCAAACTAATGCCCACATCAACACGACCTGGTTGTGTTGAAATGTGCATTCTTTTCTCATATGCCCACTAAAGAGAGAAGAACTGTGTAAAACAAGGACTTTGGAACAAACTAACCATAATTTTTGTCTTGAATATTATTACTTGAAATCCCATCTTCTTTTGATGTTTATATTTCGTAATAAAGTAGATGGCTCTAGTTTTACGATATCTTTTGTTAATTGTAACCATTAACAAAAAGAGAATAACAAACATTCATCTCTGATTGTTGAGCCCTACTCCATTGAGATGAGTCCAATATATGGGTCACGTATCCTATTTGGTTCTTGACTTATTTTCCAAACTGGAATGTCAAATTATTCTCTATGCACCATATGTAAGTTATTCCATGACTTGGTGCTACCACATCGCTAATGGTGAGTCCAAAAATGTAATGAATCGATGTGGATATCAATGAATCTTATGCTCTCTGTATGAAGTTCTCCCTGCCTATTTGCCTCTTATAAGCTAGAGACGAGTTTATGATCCATGGGAATTTCTACTTGACTATCTAAGATGTATGGTATGCCAAAAAAATTTATCTAATCATACAATTGATATTTAAACTTAAATAATTCTGGCATTAATTGACGAGGTATTCATATATTCATGTGACACATATTTTACCCCAATTAACATCTTCATTGTTCTCTATATTTCAAGTAATGGTGTTTAAAAGACTTCTTCTTGTACAAACTTGAAAGAAAGGCTAGTATTGGCATTTCGTTCTTCGTGTTTGAAATCTAGTTCGTGAACAAAATCCTTAAATTTAAGAATTCTAGAAGTTACGAAACTCCACATGGTTGGTCATCTTCCCTTTTCAATTCTCACTTTATTTTTAGGATTCTTCCGAAGATTTGTTATTGGATTGCTATATATATATATATATATGTGTGTGTGTGTGTGTGTGTGTGTGTGTGTGTGTAATTCATGAGAATTCTAAATCACATCCTTTGAGAAACCATTATGGAGTCTCCAAGCACTCTCTTTTCCAGTGAGACCTGTATCCCTTGGTTTTTGATAATCTCACAACTGCTAAGGAAGATGAAAAATCCTACACTAAGGAGAAAGATTCACTCTTTAAAAGTCAGAAGAAGAATTTAAAGGAGCCAAGAGCATACAGCTCCAACCATCAAAGATTTTCAACCCTTCTTGAAGAACTTAAGAAGACCAAGATGGAAGTGTAGTCCCTTAAAAGCATTCTATAAAAATCTCTTGAGATTCAAGAAGCACTTGTTAAACAACAGTTTAATAGGTTTAAAGGACCCAAAATCCTTAACAATAAACCATGTCTTCCAATGTTGTTAGCTTTCAATGAGTTCGGGAAAGATGAAGAATTGTTTAAAGATTTAACTTTCTAGTTAACTCCTTATAAGAATTTTTTATTATTATTTTAAGGGGGAACACTAGCTTTTGAAGTAGCCTACTTATGTGTTCTACATTAGCCACTAACTCTTTTTGTTCGTAACTAGATAAAGAGGAGTAAACTATTTTGAAAATTACAATATTAATCTTCGTTATAACTCGGAATTGAATGATTCTTGGCTTATTGAATTCGTATGCTCATTAACTATAACATGAGGATATTTATAGGGACAAAGGTAATTATCACTAAGGGAACATTATCTATATACCCCTATTATGAGACCCATTGAAATATGCCCTTATCAACTTAAATTATACCCTTAAGCTTAATACATTACTAAAATACCCTCTTTTATATGGTGTATATACAAAGTAACAAAACCACTACCACTATTCACAAAAAATAAAGAAAAAACCACTATCTCTACTACCCACCACCACCAACCACCACCGCCGTCCACCACCCCTGTCCACCGCCACCGCCGCCAACCACCACCATCACCAACAACCACCAACACTGTCCACCACCGCCACCATCCACCACCACTTTCCTCCACCACCGCCGTCGTCCACCACCACTTTCCTCCACCATTGTTGAAAACCACCACCACTGTCGACCACCACCACCGCCGCCAACCACCACCATTTTCCCCATGTCCACCACCGCCGCCGTCATCGCCACCACCACCATGTGGAGTCAACTTGCTGAAGTTGTCTTCAAATATGAGGTAACTAGCTCAAGTTGTTTCGAGAATTAAGGCAACTAGCACAAGTTGTCTCCAATATAATGGAGACAACTAACTCAAGTTGTCTCCGAATCTAAGGCAACTAGCTCAAGTTGTCTTCAAAAGTGAAAGCACCTAGCCCAAGTTTCCTCCATATTTGGAAGCAAATAACCCAAAGTTGTCTCCAAAAACGAAAGCAACTAGCTCAAGTTGTCTCCAAAAACGAAAGCAACTAGCCCAAGTTGTCTCCAAATATGGAGGAAACTAGCCCAAGTTGTCTCCAAAAAAAAGAAAATTATTCACAAATGAGTGAACCTAGTGTGAGTCGAACACACATCTACTGACATATAGTCAGTTGTGCTACCATTGCACCACAGATTCATGCATAACACTATATAAAAAACTGCAACTGTACCAGTACCATCACCTCACACTCATAACTCGGCCACAATCATAACATGCAGCTCCATGCCTTCCACTTATGCCATCTCCAACTGCAACTGCGCAAGTATATCTTCAAGCATAACTGCTAAACCAAATCCATCTCTGTGTCTCTTTCCACAGTACAAACCACTTCAACTCTGCTTGCAGCTTCTGCAAAACAACTTCAATCCACTGCAATCCTGCAGATTTTTCTATTCCTCCAATACCATCTCAGACTCATGTTTGGAAAAACATAATTTCATTATCTCCTTGTTGTAGCTTCAAAACAAACACTTCCAATTGAAATCGAGCCACTAGACCCATTTGTACCTTCTTTGATAGGAAATTCCTCTTCCGCATAAGTAGATGCTAAGATCCATCCAAAAATAGTGATTGATGTGGTCGCCAAACAAAAGGCCGAGACTAGTGAAAACATACAAAATGAGTTCTCTTTCGAAGATGTCAGAAGGTACTAACATTACTAGAGAAGACATTGATGTTGCAACCAAACATGCTACCATCATGCCCGAACTAGCTGTCCTCTCCATCACCTAATGATAAGTAGGCCAGTTCAGTCTTATTAGGTCGACACAATACAGTAATATTATGCATATAATGATGAGATTAGAAGTTAGATTAATGCAATTTAGACTACAAAAACATGACTTATTAGGTTGATGCAAAACAACCAACCGTAACAGCAGCCCAAGACCACCATTATTATCACTTTATCACCATCGATATCCAGATCTGTGTTCAAACCACAAATCAGTAGATGTGTGTTCAAACCATAACAAACATTTCCAATTGCAATCAAACCACCAGACCCATTTGTACCTTCTTTGATAGAAACACCAATACCATTCAGTCCATAATCTCAGTCACTGATCACCATTCAGTCCACAATCTCAGTCATTGATCACCATTTGTACCTTATTTGGTGTGACATATAGTCAAGTGCAACAAACATCCACCACCAGTGCCACAACATCCACCACCAACAACACCTGTCTCCACCACCATGACATCAAGAATATACATTAAAAATCAAATATCTAGAACATGAAATTAATATACCGTATAGTGTACAAATCACAGTATAGAAAACACTTCCAGATTGTAAAGCTGCCATTTTGCATCACAAATTAATATTAATAATATGAAATTGACCTAAAAAAACCGTCGAGTGAATTAACCAAAAGAGATTTGATATATATCCTCCACCACCGCCGCCAACACCACCACTATCATCACCAATACAGCTTCAACAGCAACACCCATTTTCTAAAGAATCATGAGATTCAACTCGGAAACATCACCAGAACATTGATTTCTTCTATCAATTTCTGAATCAACAATCTCGATCTCAATTAAATCGAAAATTTCTTTAAAATTAATTGAATCAACACAAATCAAATTTTTAGAAACTCTGCAACCAAAATACCAAATCGAGTTTCGGATTCAATTAATTTCTTTAAAATTAATTGAAAATCATACATACCAAATCGATCTCTCTGAAATCTGAATCTGCAACTCGAATCGATCTCTAAATCTGGTTCATGAATTAGTTATCGGAAACATAAAAAAGAACAAATCTGAATCGGCAACTCGAAACCGAAACCTAAAGAAACAAATCAATTTATGAATCTCATTTAGAAATCAATTAAAATGGAACACAAATCATGATAGATATGCTGATATTAGTAGCGAACGTGACAGAGGTGGTGGTGTTAGTTGCGGTGCGGTAATAGAAATTGTGGTGGTGGTGGTGGGAGCGATGGAGATAACGATGGTTGGAGGGATGAGGTTTCTTCTCTGTTATCAGAAGTGAAGAAGAACGAAAGTGAAAGAGGAAGGCCAAATATGGAATTGTCAGTATTATGTTTTTAAAGTAAATTTCAATTATGCCATTAGGGGTGTTTGTAAAGTCTCTTAAGGGTATTTGTCCCGAACTAGTCAAAATGAAGGGCAATTGTAACATTCCCACTATCACTAAAGTCATGGCTCAAATATCCTCGAGTCCATACATAAATGAATGTTTACCGTCATAGGAATTGTTCCATTGAGTGAGCACTTGTTTCGATAGATTAAAAAGGTAGAATTGAACAAGAGATTCAAATGAAATCAGTCACGGTACCACATACCTTTGTTGATGAAGTCCTCATCAATGTCTTCGTTTGATCTTGAGTCTTCAATCTTCAAGGGTTATTCAATGATGTCTGATACTCAACTGTTGACTTCTAATCCTAGTCCGAGACTTGACTTTAGCAGACTAGAAATCAAGATATAGTTTTGTTCAACGAATATTGACAACAAGCTTGAGATAGCATAACTTGTGGGTTCAACCGAGCAGTGCTCTAACAAAGTTGTATGTCAATTCATTTATATATATAATATGGGCCATTTGGAATATTAATCATAGTATAATGGTAGACAAAAATTTCATTATACAAATACAAAATCGATGTCATATGATTTACGTTTTCTAATAATTTGTCCAAAACTACTTTACATTTTCTATTAATATTTGTGGCATTGACCGATCAGGAATTGAACTTTTAATATGAATAATCACATTTGAGGAACGAAATACTGAAGAAATATGATGCCTACCTACCATTCTACCATAATATAAGATTCTTAGCTCAACCTCAACACCAGGGGCGAAAACAAGATTCAAGAAGAGAGGAGGAAAATTTGCATATAGGTTTGTTTTTCTTCTGGAGCATATAGAAAAAATCACAACAACTGTTTTTGGAATATTTTAGAAAAAAAATAACAATTTTTAGTCGAAAAAAAAATACTATAATTCGTTAAAAAGAATAATAATTTAAAAACTCTTGAATTTGGGCTTTAGTTTTATCATGAATAAGCTACAAAATTGAATTTGACCTTTGAATCTCTAGATCGGAAAGATTTGAAAACAAAATTTGGGCTTGCCAAGTGGATGCAACTTGTATAAATAAAAAGAATAGTTTTTTGGGGACCAGCCTTTTTTTTGAGGGGACCATTGTTTTATTTTGGGTAAGACATTAGAAGTAAATCTAGGTCACCCCTTATCTAGATATTTATTATAATGCCTAAATTACCCTCCTGATTTATTTTTGGTAATGATTAGTTAGTGTTAATATTAGTTAGTGTAATGATTAGTGAAATGATTAAGTTAAAAATAATTAGTGAGATTAAAAAATCAGATGGGTTTATGTAAAAAGAAGTAGAATTATTGAGAGAGTAAAGTTAGAGAAGATGAAGAAGAAAAAAATGGAAAACAATTTTTTTTTTTGAGTTCACTAAGATAGAGTATTCAAGTGATGATTCAATTGATGATATCTCATCTGAATCTTCATCTCCTTCCTCTCCTAGAGTATTTGTTAATCTTCACAATGATCCGGATATGAGTTATTTCTTAGATGGTGATTGTATTCTTCCCCAAACTCAATCTCAAGATGAAAACGATGGATTTTACCAACCAAAACCGGAGGAAGAGTATTTGGGTACCCATGTATGCTTCAAACTTAGATAATGTTGGTTGAATTGCTCCAAATTTTCAAAAATAATGTAATTTTTGAAGTAGATTTGGGCTTGTTCGGTTACCTTATGTGAAGAATAGGTAACCAAACTCATCTGAAAGTGTAGTTCAGTTACTTTTTCCAAACACGCAGGTTACCGAACTCGCTCTTTAATGGAGGTTTTTAGAAGTTCGGTTAAAAGACATGTTAACGAACTTTGTTATAGGATTTACAGAGTAATGTTCGGTTTGTTCGCAAACCAACCGAACTTTAGGTTCTGGAAGTTCGGTTGGTTCGCAACCAATAACTTACCGAACTACACGTAAAATAATATTTGACTTAGTGTACAGAGTTCGGTTGGTTCGCAAACTTCGTACCAACCAACTATCTAACTGAACTTAACGTAAAATAAGATTATACAAAGTGTAACAAGTTCGGTTGGTTCGCAAACTTGAACCAAACATCATAACTAACCGAACTTAGCAAACAAAAAAATCAAAAGTTTCAGAGGGATATTCGGTTACTTAGTTTTTTTTTTTAAGGTAACCGAACTTTGTACTTGTTGTTTGTTCGGTTACATGTCAACTTGCTTTTCCAACCGAACGTGGAGTTCGGTTATCACAATAAAACTTTCATGTTACCGAACTTGTTTGTGCTTGCAATTGATGTTATTCCTTTTCTTTTAGATTGAATGCCAACCTATACCAATGGATGATCAACCTTCTCCGGTTGGTATGTTGTTCGAAGATACATCCCATCACTATGCCAATGATTTGGTATTTGAAGAACCTAATGATGCGAATAATTGGGCTAGAGAGCATGCCAAGAAAGCCATGTGCGTACTAGTTTTGAATGAAAAAGAAAGCAAAACTCGTTTTGAAATGGTTTGTGAGAGAAGTGGAGATCCGGATGTTAGTCACAAGAGGAAGGGTCATGTGTATAAAGGAAAGACGACGAGGAAGAACACAACGTGCTCTAAGAAAATTAAATGTCCAATCAAGCTAGTATTTAGTAAGTGCAAAAAAAACGAAGGGTTGGGTTCTATCTATGGATAAGGTGCAAGGTCATCATAACCACCCTCGTCCGGAGGATCTTGAAGGACATTCAATGGCCGCAAGGCTCACTCCTCAAGAAATGGAGAAAATAGCTAAATTTAGGAGAATGGGTATTTCACCACTTAATATGCTTCGCTTACTAAAGGATGATAACAAGGATAACGTATCATCTTTGTCCACCATTTACAATGCAATTGAGACAATTAAAAGGAATGAATGGAAGGATACAAAAGTGATGCAACAGTTATTTTTTTGCGCTCAAGAGAAAGGCTACGCGGTTCAAAAGAAGGTAGGTCCGGAAGATGAAATAACGCATCTCTTCATTGCGCATTCGAAGAGTGTTCAATTGGCTCAATGCTTCCATCAAGTTCTTATAATGGACTGCACTTACAAGACTAACAAATACGAGATGCCATTGTTCAACATTGTTGGTCGTACCTTGACGAACTCACCGTTTACCGTTGCTTTTTGTTTTCTAGAAGATGAGCAAGAACCAAGTTACACTTGGGCACTACAACAATTGAAGGCCATCTACCGATATGATGATATCCCCGGGGTTATAGTAACGGATAATGAAGTAGCATTAATGAACGCAATAGAGAGAGTCTTCCCATTAGCACATAATATGCTTTGTACGTTCCATATATGGTGTAATGTGATGAATAGGTGCAAGCCTCAAATTTGTCCACCAAAGAGGAAAGCATTTGAAGAGATTAGTAAGCTACCGGAAGATGAACAAGCGGATGCAAAAGAGGAATCCGATAAACAATACATTATAAATCAAGCTAAATGGGTTTCTTTCTCCGGTGAATGGGAGTCATTGACTTGGTCTCTCACCGAGGAAGAGTATAATCTAAATCTTGCCGCATTTATCGAACATTGGTCTAGCCCCGAATATCCCGAGGATATTGTAACGTATGTGGTTAAGCAATGGTTGGAACCGCACAAAGAGTGCTTCGTTTATGCATTTACCAACCATCATAAACACTTTGGGAATCAAGCGACAAGTTTGGTAGAATCGGATCACCACCGGTTGAAGAAAAATCTTTTTGTATGTGTCGATAATTTTGTGATTGTATTTAACGCAATGGAGAATTACTTCAACCGCGAGATTGATAGAATTAAAGAGAAGTTTCAAAAAAGCCGCATCATGAAGTACAAGAAGATTGTACCAAAAGATGGTAACATCAAGAAATTGGAGGACCTTCGGTTGTTCAAGGGACTCCATTATAATGTTTCACATGCTTGCATTAAGAGGTTAATGGTAGAGGTGAATTTGATTGATATATGGGGAACCAAGCCGGACGAGGTGTGTGTTTGCAACATGATGAAGTCTATGGGACTCCCTTGTCGCCATATGATAGTTTAGTATGAACATGGCATAATCCCTTTAAGCGATATAGATCCATATTGGCAACAATTAAGTTTTGTCCCTCCTCCAAAGGGCGATGTCGGAGAAGAGTTTGGTTACAATGAAATGGGAAGAATCGTTATCGAGATGTGCCGGAACATGAACAAACTCGAAAATCAAATCTTTTGGGATGACGTGCGGCTAATCGTTTATCCACACACTTTGGAGAATGTGCACGAACCGAAAAAAGGCAAGGGAAAAGTTAGGCCAAGCACCAAAGAACAATAAAAAAGTAAGAGAATATGCAAAGGTGTTGGCTAAGAGGAAAAGTGAATGACCCATTTTACTAGAGATCCTTCGGGGCATGAGCATAACGCGGCGAAGTACCAAGAATATTCTAAGAAAAGGGCTAGGAATATTATGGAAAATGGTGAAACAAGTGAACGGGATATGAAGAAAAAAGGACCGATGTTACGCTCGCCACCAACCCCACCTACTCCATCGGAACCTAGCCAACCAATTCAACGAGACGTGAAGCTTAAGGCTCCAATATTCCGTATCCGGGAAATGAGTCTACCAATTGATGATACACCACCTCTTGTTGATAAAAGCTACTTGGAAGAGCTACCTCCTTACATTAGAAAGTACGTCATATCCACCGATGACGTCCCTCCGGATGGTAATTGCGGTTTCCACGTTGTCGTACAACAACTAGGGCCTTTCACTCGAGGTGCCAAGCTATATAATGATAATCAAATCACTTATGTCTGGCAAAGGTTGTTGATGAAGCTAAAGGAGAAATCAGAATTTTACAAGACAATGTTGTCCAATGGGGATGCTAGTCTCAATGTGCAGTTTAATAGGTATCAAATACGTCTCCACGGGGGAAATCCAATCACAAGGGATCATTGGATGGGCATGCCGATATGTGGGCACTTAATCGCCGACGCATTCAATTGTGTGGTTCACTATTTCTCAAAAGGTGCTAGTTTCACATACACTCCGAAAACAACCATATGTGTCGAGCCACTTAAACGTAGGAGAGTGGTGATTGCGTTGATTAACAACAACCATTTTATAGGCCTCCGGTTAGAAGATAATTGTGCATTCCCTCCGATATGCGGAAACTCTTATTGGCATGAATTTAACCCCGACACAATGTTGGGTTGGTGCATTATGTATGAGCATAGCATGGAGATGTGGAAAGCTTTGAAGGATTCGGAAAAAATTATACACGAAGGTTCAATTTCCCTTGAGGATGATTAAATGTACAATTAATTAAACTAAGTATGTTTTGAACATCAACATAAGAATTAAAGATTGTGTTTTTTGGAATTTGGTCTTATTTTTGGGTTATTTGGTCTTATATTTGGTTTTTTTTTGCAATGCAGCTTATAGAATTTCGGATAGGAACTTAGATTACAGGACATCTCCGAACTATTACAGGACAGAAGTTCGGTTAGGAAATGAAATTACAGGACATTGACGAACTATTACAATACATGGCCAATACATCGCCATCTGGAATGTATGCATATCTAGCACAAGGCTTTTTAGGCGTCTTTCTAGGTTTTTTTTGAACTATTTCTACTTGTTCCTCTTCCTCTTCATCCGAGCCCTCCTATGATTCGTCATCTTCATTATCTCCATCCTTATCTCCATCTTCCTCATCTTCTTCACTGTCATCATTGTTTCCTCATTCCCTTCTTCTTTTTCAGCTGGTTCCTCTTCTCCACCTTGATTATGTTCTTGATTGCCCATCTCTTCCACATTCTCTTCATTAACTTGTTGGATTACATTATCAATATTATCTCTATTGACAACATCTTGGATGACAACACCCGGTAATGACCCACCTCCAAACTTAGCATTTTGGGTTCAACGCTTATCGGCACCTAAGTGTACTCTGCCTCGAGGCGTGGGAGTTGTTCTTATATCTTCCACTAATCCTTGGTTGGATTTTTTACCTTTGCCACTAATCAAGAAAACAAAAGATATTAGCTTAACCGATAAATGATTGACCAAATCAGACGCAACATAAGGATTCTCGTAGTAAGGTTTGGTTAGTAGCAAAAGTTCACGAAAAATAGGCCAACTGTAATTTTATGTTCCAAAGTATATTGCGGTTACATAATTTTTTTTACGAACAAACCGACCTCAACATTGGTCACTATTAGTGAAGAGTTCGGTTTGTCAAGGTTTTTTGCGAACAAACCGAACTCAACATGTATGCAACTACTGAAGAGTTCGTTTTGTCAAGGTTTGTTGCGAACAAACCGAACATAGTTGGACAAGTTTGGTTAAATTGAAACTCAACAGAGCGGGCAAAATAGCATAGTTCGGTTACATTGGATTTTTATTTATTTTTTGTAATATTGGCAAAAGTTCGGTTACAAAATAGTTTTAGAATTTTTCGTGAACTAACCGAACAAAGTGGGCCTAGTTCGGTTAAATCAAAACTCAACATAGTGGGCAAAACAACACAGTTTGGTTACATTTGAAAAAAAAAATTGTTGTAAAATTGGTTAAGTTCGGTTAGAAAAAAGTTTTAGCCTTCATTGCGAACCAACCGAACTGCCAGTTCGGTGACCTAGTTTTGAATCCTATAGAACCGAAGTGTTCTTCGTGTTCTTCCTTACAGGAAGTTCGGTTAACAAACTAGGGTTTTTTTGAAACTCGTTCTAACCGAACAAGGCACTGTAACTTGCATTTGAACCCTATTTTGATGATTTCTATGCAATTAAACGAATCAAAATCAAATTAAAAGTAATGGGTTTGTTGGAAAATACCTGTGAATTGGTCTCATGGCAAAATCAGGGTTCTGCTTCCGTCTTTTATACTCGATAATGCCTCTAACTTGCGGTTCCACTTCTTCCTCAATTTCACTTGGGAGATTTGCTAGATGTCCTAATGGGGGACCTGTTCCTGAGAGTCGGTTGGTTTTCTTTCGAAGAACCATTCTTATACTTGATTGATTAATCGACGATTAAAAGTTTATGAATCGACGATTAATCGATGAAAACGAGGTTGAAATAGGGAAGAAGAGAAGAACAAGAGAACAGTTTTCTCATAAAAACTGTTTTTTTTTTTTTTTTTTTGTGCGGCGAGGTTTGGGATGCTTTTGTTTTTGTTTTAGATTAAGTTAGAGGCGGTTATTAGGTTAGGGTTAATTTTAATTAGGGTAAGGGGAAAATTAGTAATCTCATGATTTTTAGGACATCCCTTAACATTGTAGGGTAGGTTGCCTTATAAAACAATGGTCCCCTAAAAAAAAAGGCTGGTCCCCAAAAAACGGTTCAATAAAAATGATAAAATAGGCTTGGTGTTGTAGGGATTTATCCCACGGATGTGCGGCCCAATATAGTAACTAGGGTTCTATTCCTATTGTATATAAAGGACTACCTATGTAACACACAAAAAGCTAATGAATGAAATATCTTTATCTGTGCCTCTTTATCTTTCCCTATTATCTACTGCAAAACGTTATAAGCACGAACTCTTTTTCCACTGAGATTTTTCTTTTGGTTATCAACAAATCATAGTTCTGGGAATCTCTAACTCTGCCGCTGCAAAAAGATCTGTGGAACACAGAAGAGGATTTTGTTTTCTACATTGGGTTGCGCAAAGTAATTGAACACATCTCGGTATTCCTAAACTTCCATTTATTCAATTTTCTTTTCACTTTTCCTAACATGATTTGATTGAAAAAAAAAAAAACTGTTTCTTATGGTTATCAAATGATGTGATGTCTTCTATATATGGTTATCACATGAATTTTCTTTTCTCAAAAAAGCGCTACAGAATTTTTTTTTTATATATATATACCCTATGTGAGATATATTATTATAATAGTTGATTACCCATGATTCATTATTTTATATGTATGTACGATTTGATGTGTACTTTTTCAAAACTCATCTATATCTTGTCTATTTATGAATATAAATTATTATTATATTTTAATCTAATAGATATATTTTAATATTATTATATTGAATATTGATGTTATGATTCTGCATGTATAAAAGTTGGTATGTTTTGATTTTATCAATATATGTGTGGAGATTATTTTACATGTATTATGTGAACAGTAGGTAGGGTCTATGGAATGAAGTTAGAATAGAAAATGGTTTTTACTATTCTATGATTGATTGATAGTGTCCTTGTATGATTGATTGGTATGCCTGTTTTTTTTTTTTCGTAAAAGAGGCGAACCTCATACATTAAAATAGAATTAGGATTGTTACATGACTGACTTTAGAGATTACAACCATTACAACGTTTTCAAAGGCAACATATTCAAAGATTAAGTTACCAACATCAGTACTCAGGACTCTCCACAGGTTAGAGAATTCCACCATTACAACCATCAAAACCATCAAGTGCCAAATGCGATAGACCGAATCAAGGTTAAATGGACAAATTTGGACTGGTATAAACAAAACCAACCAATTTAACATTATTTGCACAATGCGAGAGATGTTAGGGTCAACAAGTGACCCATCCATTTCTCAAGGGTTTTCATAACTAGGTTAAATGGCCATGTTTGGGTTGTAGAAGACAACATCAAACAATTTAACAGCACTGCACAAGGCATGGAAGTTAGGATCAGTAAATGACCCATCCATTTCTCAAGATTTTCCATAATAAAGTAATAAACTAAAACTAAAATGTAGCAGAAAGTAACAAACTCAATCGGAATCGGTCTTTGGCGATCTGAAACGGTGCGAACCGGTAAGTTGTGGTATGAATCGGTCTGAAGAAGTGTCTGAAGTGGCTTTTGAGTCTCAGTGACTTGTGTTGCTGCTGTTGATGTTGTTGTTGTTGTTGATGCTGTTTTAGCTTTCGTTGATGCTGCTGTTGAAGTATTCAATGCAAGTCTTGTTCTTGCTGAAGGTGATGTTCTTTTGGAAACAACCTCTCCAGTTGAGCTAACCAACATCATGATTTGATGAAGATAACAAGATTTTGAAACAAAATCCCTTAATAACAAACCCCAAAGATAAGATGACAGAAAAATAAGAAAACTTAATTGAAAAGACTCAAACCTAAAAAAAATTGAAAACCCTAAAAAGATTGCTGAAATCAAAGATTCGAAACGTCAAGAGATAGATCAAACCCCAAACAAGGAAATCGGCAAAGGAATTAGGGTCAAGGATGATAGAAAAATCAGTGGAAGAAATACCCTAAATCTAGCAAATAAAAGCTAAAAAAACAGTAGAAAAATGGTAGAGAGGGGTGGTAGAACAATTGATGAGTTAATTGTTTGTGATGGTATGCTCAGATTCGCCCCCATGGGAGCAAATCTGAGCAGGAGGCAATTAGGGTTTGAAGGTTTCTGTTATCTCAAGGGGGGAGGAAAGAGAAAGATTGGTATGCATGTTAACTGATATGTATTTGATGTGTGATATGATCAAATACATCAAGATTTCTCTTGCTTTAGTTTGTTGATCCCTTTCTTCAAGATTATTGACGCACTAGGTGCTAGTTTTGTAACGTAAAAGTTAAATGCACATTTTGACTGATTTTGAAAAGTAATACTCCCTTCGTCCTAAATTATTAATCCGCTTTGACTAAGTCAAGAAATTAAGGAGACCGGAGGAGTGTACAAAACTATCCCTATTAATGTTATGTTATTACTAAAATTAAAATGAGTATATGGAGTATGTAAGAAAAATACTTTGGTATTTATAATATTTATAGAAATATTTAAATAGAAGATAAAAATAAAAATCTTTATGGATTGATTTAGTAAAAATTTGTTTCCTATTGAGGAAGATATCATTTAATAGTTAGATTGGTGATATTTAAAATAATTTTACAATTGTAAAAGTTTGAAAGATATATTTGAGAGTTTAACTAAAAAATA
The DNA here is from genome assembly GCA_023531295.1 of Papaver armeniacum. NCBI lineage: Eukaryota > Viridiplantae > Streptophyta > Magnoliopsida > Ranunculales > Papaveraceae > Papaver > Papaver armeniacum. The sequence goes on along the minus strand of JAJJWW010010787.1, from coordinate 42,552 downwards.
TGACTATAAACAGAAGATGGCCAGTATTTTAGGACAGACGAAAATAGAATAGAGGACAAAAATTTTAGGACAGAGGGAGTAATATAATAAATGTTTTATTTTATTTTGTTACTACTTTTGAAACGCATGAAATCTGTCATATTTGTTTATAGATGCTTTTTAAATCTCTTAATTTGAATTGTATAGCCAATAGCGATCTTTTCTGTCTTTGGCTCTCTGATGTCAACCAATATGCCATGAAGATTAACATATATACTTTTAGTAAATAATAATATAAAATCTTTTATCTGTTTGTGATATGTATATGTGGGGTCTCCATCCCTTGCCGTGTTCATAATTTGGGAATATGTGGAGGGAATCTTTATTCCTCACGATGCCGTGTGCCGGGATGCTCTGTTCACGATGAAAAAAAAAAATATTCTCGCATCCAGCCCGTTCCAATTCAGCCTGTTCTGGCCCTGTATCTTGTTTTGATCCAGTTTTAGGCTGTACGCGATTAAAGTTGTTCCGGTTTTGTGTATATACAACGAGAACTAAAATGTGAGGTATGTAACTAATGTTAATGTGCGTTTTAATATTAAATGTTTGTTGGGCTTATTTATTTATTTTAAGAACATGCCTAGTTCAGTTTCTTTTTTTCTTAAGATAAGTCCATAAGCGGTCAATTCAAATTATGATTGCTGATCTCGATCATTAAGAATTTTTGTCTTAATGCTATTTTGTTCTCTTGAGTATGATATTGGCTATAGTTGAATGGTGTCTTTTGTACAATTGGTTATACCAACTTGATTCAAATGTATGTATTTGGGGTTTAGAAGTACTTGAACACCATTATTGCATATTTGATATTTTGTCCCCAAATTTGAATGTTCCGTGGAATGTAATCCACTTGCTCGACTATTAATCTGTCAGTAGTTTCAAAGATACGTTCAAATAAAATCACATGTATTCCAATTTTTGTGGAAGAACTCACAAAAGGTGATATGAGTCAGAAAATTTCCATTTCTCTACTTCATCCATGATACCAACGAACCAGTATATGTTGAAGTATAACAACAAGAGAACTCTTTAGTAATATATTCAACCTAAAGTATGTGGTTGACATCTATAGTGAGATTCTCTTGGTCTGTTAAGATAATGAATATTCTCAAATCAAGCTAAATGTAGCAAAATTGAAAATGGAAAGAACCCCGAAGTAATGAGGGTTAGACGTAATGTCTCATATAGAGCATGTGAAAAGGGACATATATATCATGAGATAAAGATGTATTTTTTCCAGTAGTAATGACACCAAAGTACAAGTATCATCTGAATATGGGATGAAGCTAAGATGTAATTCTAGCTCCCATCATAAATGAAAGAGTTGGAAATGCACCTAGCCATAGATGTTGGTATATACAATGTAATGTGTATATCATAATAGCAGCCAATTTTCACATCAACTTTAGTGGCAACAAGAACTTTGCATGGCCAATTGACTATCTTATTTATTTGAACTAGATCTAATGTCTGCGCTTATGGAATGAAAAATACATCATTCCTACGAGACATAAATTCTCTATAGTACTTGAGATATATTCGGATGAAAAATATATCATCCCCCCCTGAAACGTAACATATATTCACTCTAAAGTACTTGAGTTGAATCTTAGTTTTGTTACTAATAAGGCCATACCACTTATTTAATATCTCAAGACTCAATGTCTAACAGATAGTGGTTTCCCTCTCACCAGCTTAAGGAATTTAAAGTAGTTGTTGAACTATTTCCTTATAATGTGATTACGAGGATTGGATCATCGAGAGCAGTACTGCTCAAAATTTATTTTCGAGATAGAACAAAAACGTCACAAAATCTCTACATGTACCGAGAGATAATCACACCTTATTAAATTCCACAGAAACCCATGCAAATGGATATCATGTGGAACCTCATAATGATGAGAATGTAATTGATTGCATCTTTTATAGTCTCTGATATATTTGGAAGGAAATATATTTTAGAGAAACTAATGAGTCAATCTAGTGAAATATAAATCACTATAGTATTTGGATTATTGAATCTATATTGACTTCGACGATGAAATGTTGGGAATTGACTCATACAGGTTTTGGGCATAACGATAAATCAACTTTGGTTGTGACATGATGATCGTTTTGAAAGGACTCATACGAACATCACTTTATTTGAGTGAACAAAAACGGGAGAAAGATTGACAGAATGCGAAATGACGGCATATCTCTCAATAAGTGTTCTCTAAAGAAATATATGCACACCAACCACCGCCACCACCCCCCCTCCACACATACAGAGAGACACATTATGCTTTTAGGTAAGAAAGCATATCACTCATTTTTACAAAGTCTTCAGTAAAACAGGATCGAGACCATCCTAAGATGCAAATGGTAAAATTTACATATTACAAAGAAAACAAGGTGAAATTCAGAAAAATATTCATGCAAAATGCGGACCATTAAAGTGACTTATGGCTCTGGTGATGTTTTGACATTTTGGACTAATTATAGTTCCCAAGAAATTTGCGTTTAGAAAACTACTAGCACATATTTTACATGTAAGGGCTCACCACCCCTTGTAAATGCTAGCAAGTGTACATCAATAGGACTTGATAGTTATTGCATGTTTAATAGGATCAATGCAGAGTATCCTATACCCCAAGGTCTCGCAAATGCTATTATCAAAGGTTACAGATGGTGCCTTAGGCATGGTTATGCATACAAACCTACCTTTAACTGCTTGGGGAATATGCAATATTGACGCATCTTTACTTAATTCGTTTTAGAACCCAATATTAGTCAACCTTTTATGCGTACCAGTTGGTAACTGGATTTAAGCCTGACATTTGTGTTCTTACGCATTTTTGGTTGCACTATATATGTGCCATTACGAGTCCACATCGTACTATGATGGGTCACGAAAATGATTAAGTAATTTTGTTGGATATTTACTCTCAACAATTATCTGCATTTTAAAACCTTTTGCAAGAGATCTCTTACCACAAAATTTGCGGGTTATCACTTTGATGAGACGGTTTTCCCGTCGTTAGGGGGAGATAAGAAAAAGTATTTTCTAAGGGAACGACAGGAATTGTCGTGGTGTGTTCCCACTGTGTCTCATATTGATTCTTGTACTCCACAAATGTAAATGTGAATTGATAAAGAATATTTGATTTTCAGAATGTACACTGATGTTGCTAAAGTGATGAGATCACACATACCAGCTGCAAACCCACCTGCAAAGTTACAAATCCTCAATATGGGATATACATAGACTAAGGTGTTGCAACTACACTCAGTGGAAGTGTGGTTGAGGCCGTGGCTCCATAAAGGAAGTTGTAGAGACCACTTGGTTCGAGCAATCCTCACCTAGAAAGGAAGTAGGTGAGTAAGGCACAACTTATTTATATCACCAGAAATCATCTCATAAGATTGTCTATGAATATCTCCATGAATCAAACTGGAGGACGCTCCGAAGTTTTAAATTATTCTAGAGAACAATGAAATCATGACGGATTATGAGAATGCATATGAGTCAATGGAAGGATCATGCGTGCACAATGATGATATAATCCATAAATAGTTACTCCAGAGATAGAGCACAATGAGATCGAACCATGCTTTATATTGATTAATTTCAAATAAATAGCATATTTGGCCTACGCAATCCAGGTAGAACTTAGTTCTTTGACAAATATACGGGTATTTGGTGTGGTAGTGCTAACCAACCTAGTGTAAAGCCTATGGGACATATGTGGTTATTTGTCACAAAGTGTAGTGAGAAGAATGAGGTATTAAAGTATAAAGAATCACCTTATGGCGCGAGGTTTCTCACAAACCCCTGGATAGATTACTCTTTTGAACATTATAATGTTCAGTTAATTAGTTTGCTTGGTAGTTTCAAAAGAACTTGAAACATAGTAGATGTGGTTATATCTCTGGAGATTTAGACTCAAAGATATTTGAAAAGTGCATGATGGCCTTTTTGCTTCCCAAGTCGAATGACTCTAAACCATGGAGTGTGTTTGTAGTTACACTGGAACACTCACTTATTGATTTAAACAATCAGGCGGATGTGGTATACCCGTCTAAGTGACTATTTTATTGGGAAGGGATGAACAAGTAAGGTTTCGTGCCATGCGTATTAAATAAGTTCCTGATTCAGAATTATAGCTATCTATGTCGACGGTATGGACATGATAAGTACTCTTAATGGAATAAGAGATCTTACAATCTATTTAAAATCTGAATTTGAGATGAAAATCCTGGGAAATCTCGATCTTATCTATGTTCTAAACTAGAAGACCGAGCTTGTGGCATATTATTCCACCAGTTTGCATATGTCCATTGTCAGGCAATTTAACAAGGACGTGCATGCTGCTAGCACTCCCATGATTAGTCGAGTTTCAAATCTACGTAAATGACCAATTCGTCTAAAGGAAGATGACGAAGTTGGGTTGGGAGATGAACTTTCCTTATCTAAGTATAATAGACGCATTATTGGCATAATGTACTCGACCAAATGTTACATCCTCAATGAACTTATTAGCTAGATATAGCTCAGCGCCAACGCAACGTCATTGGAATGGTATAGTGAATGTAATCATGTACTTAAAAGTAACCATTGACATAAATTTGTTTATCCATGCAAAAACATAAAAAAAAGGAATGCTAACGAAAGTGCAATCCAAAGGTTGTTGATTATAACAATAATTTCTTCTCCAACGAAAGTAATCATGGGGAGATACGGTAGACTATTTTCTAGGTCATTACCGATATTCAGTTCGAAAAGTACATGACGAAAGGAACAGTCTGGAACAACTCTGAAAGTAATCAGGGGGAGATGCCGACATCAGGGGGGGGGGGGGATCCAAGAATATGATGTCGACATAATTTACTTCGAAATTGAAGCTGTGTTGTACTCTTTTTCCCTTCGATCAGAATAGTTTTTCCTTAAGGGTTTTGTTACTCGACGTGGTTTATAGAGAGACAACACTAAAAACATTAAGTATGTTGAACATTGAAGACATAAAGATCGCGTTGATATTACTTATAATATCCGGATCAAAGAAATGAAACGCGATAGTCTGTTAAGCAACGTAACTTCCAGAATCAACAACATGGTCTTATAAACATTCAAGTCACCAAAGTAAAGTGTGATAAACTCCTTTTGACTGCATTAGACTAATGAAAAATTGTCTGACATCAGGGGGAGCATACTATGGTGTGTTGAACACTTTTCCTTCACCGAGGTTACTTTTTCCCACAAGTTTTTGTTGCTCGGTAAGGTTTTTAATGAGACAACAACAAACACCGGGAAGTAATTTCCCAACTAAGGCTATTGTCTTTCCCACAAGGATTTTCTGTCTTAGGAGTTGTGAAGCAACTAATCAACTTCAACAGAACAAAGTAATCATCTGCAACAGATCACATTTACTTGCATCTGTCACGTTGTACTCTTTTCCCTTCGTCAAGGTTTTATCCCACTGGGTTTTCCTTGTCAAGGTTTTAATGAGGCAACATATTCGAGTCCAACTATGTTCTAAGTTTGCTTAATATTGTACTCTTTTTCTTTAGTTTAGTTTTTGTCCCTCTGGGTTTCCTTGGCGAAGTTTTAACGAGGCAATTAACTTAGACTCATCGATCTGTGAAGATCGTATTGCATGTGATGAACTACATGTAAAGTAAGAGACAACATGTGAAGTACTACATGTGAAGAGTTGTACCAAGGTTTTATCCCACTGGGTTTTCCTTGTTAAAGTTTTAATGAAGGGATTGCTTAGACACAATAGTCATCAATAATGAATTACATTTGAAGACCTGCATCCGAAGCATTGTATGAGAAGTACTGCATATGGATTTCTATTGGACCACACAAGGGGGAGTCTTGTAGGGCTTTAGCCCACGGATGTGTGGCCCAATATAGTAACTAGGGTTCTATTCCTATTGTATATAAAGGACTACCTATGTAACACACAAAAAGCTAATGAATGAAATATCTTTCTCCGTGCCTCTTTATCTTTCCCTATTATCTACTGCAAAACTTGGAGAATTACAGTTTTTCTTCAATGGGCAAGGGGCAGTTCTACCCACTTACCCTGGGCTACCTCCGCCCCTGCTTAACATGGATGATAGTGACACTGAGGGGCGTACCAGGAATAATCTGACAATAAAAGTTACAACTCATTTGCTCTGGAAATGGAGCTCTCGGGAATAGTGGTTGGGTGGTTACTAAATCCAACAACAAATAACACTTGCCCCTGGAGGTACATGTTATGCTGCAGCAAATCCCACAATCACACATTCAGAGAATGAAACCAAGCATCAAATGACCAATAAAGGAACATATTTGTAGGGTATTTGGATAGTTAATCCTAAAAGTCAGAAACAATAAACTTTGCTTCACAAAAAGTATATCTTTTTTGCTTTAGAAAGCATTCGGGAAATTCTATTTCCAACTAACTTCTGGCTTTTTGACTTGATTAAGTCGAAAAGTTTCCAATTCCAAGGTGTATGCAACTGCAAGCCCCTCTTAGGGACTGGAACCAATGCTTCACTATCAAAGACAATTTGGATCGTCCTGATTTTTTGGTTAATTTCATTGTAACGAATGGGTAGAGCCCAAGAACCAAATTGGGCTTGTAACTCGTTAATAATTTTAAACACTGATTGAAAAAAAAGCAATTCCTGCTAATTCATAATAAACTAGAATAGAAAGCTGAGTATTTCAATTTGTCATAAGAACAGCAGGTTACAATAAAACCCCATATAACACCATGACTTGCATTGTCTTGAATAGTTTCAACTACTTCAGTAAAGTCATCAATCCACACTTTTACCATGTAAAAACAGCTGGCGAACAACCAGGTATACACGAAAGCAAGAACCAAAAACAGACATGAGTAAAGAAAGATGGGTAGAAACTTAGAACTATCACTAATATACATCTGGAAGGAAGAATTTAACTCTAAACAAGATAACATCAAAGTTTTCTCTTAACTGTTAACATGAGTAAACCTATGACAACGGTGGCAAGAAGTAAAGTGTCGACAGGCATCCAGACATGAATTCCTTTTCACAGTCATAAAAAGAAACATCAACATAAATCATTGAAGTGTGCATTTGTGTATTGTATTACCCGAGAAGAGGCCGTTCCCGTAAGATAGGGATTTCCACAAACATAGCTCACTTTCATGTCATAGATTTCGCCATAATCCACCTCATGTTTGTCCATCATAAACTCAAGAAGGAAAACCACTTCATCATTTTAACGGACTAAAGATTCGGCACTGTCTCGATTTAAAGCAAAGAGATCAGGAAGAGCAGCGCTAGTAGAGAACCTTAACCATCCCATTTTCTCAGTGTATCCAAACAAAGGTGGCAAAATGGACCCAATCATAATTGCTGCGAAACTTACGATCATTACCTTGAATGAAGCAAGAGCTAAAACCACACAAATCAATATAGTTGGAGGAACACACATTAATATAGAACCAACTGTTCCAACAGGTATTTTATAAGGTCTTGCCACCGCAGGGTACTTCATCCTTAAGCGAATAAATGCTATAAACTCCAGTATCATCCCAAAACAGTAAAGAAAGTTTTCTGCAGCTACAATCTCTTGAAAGCTCATCGAGGACAACAAAAGCACTCCTGAAGCAGAGAACAAAATACCAACTGAAGGGGTACCATAACGTGATCTCTTCCCAAAGAACTCTGGAATAATTCCACGTTCTGCCATCCCGAGAAGTTGGAAAGAATCACTACTCATCTCGGTTACAAAACACCCCATGTTTGATAATGCTGCAGCAACTTGTACCCAATATCTCAACCAGACCCCTCCTATGATTTTTGCAATGTCTGAAAAATATCCGTCAGTCCACGAATCACGTTCAACTGGTACAGCACCCGTACCAATAAGAAGAGGGAAGAAGTATGCACAGACAACCAAGATTAAGGCATAAAACAAAGCCTTTGGAAGAGTCTTTTTGGGGTTATCAACTTCTCCCGCCAGAGTACTTATTGAATCCCAGTAGTTCAAATTCCAAAAGAGAGTGTTCAGATATAAACCCCAACTGACATTATGAATATCTACCACAAGCCAACTGGAAGGTTCCAATTTGGGGATCGAAATAAGTCCCATAACCACGAAAGGAATAATCGAGAAGACTCCTAAGAAGACAGCGAACCACCCTACAATAGTTAAACCTCTATAATTCATGTAAGTAAAAGCTATTGTTAAAACCACAACTGCTAATACCCTCGGCCAGCCTCCACCTAAAGCAGGGATAGCTGATTTCAAATAATCCAGAAACAAGACAGGGTACAAAGCATTATCAATAACCCCACTAAGCCATTTCATCCAACCTTGCATAAAACCCCAATAAGGACCCAAAGCTGATGCAACCCAGGTCACATAACCTCCATTTTCCGGAAACATGGTACCCATTTCTGCAGTGATCAATGCTTCCGGCACACTCCATATGAACGGAAAAACCAAGAAACCTAATAGCGCAAGGAGAGGACCAGCTGCTTTAACACTGTCTTCAATACCAAATGGTCCTCCAGATACCTCATAGAAGATGAGAAAAATGAGGGGCACCATAGAAACTTTTTTGATATTATCCAACACTGGAACCCCTCCCATATCAACTTCAGTATACTGCACATTATCGAACTCCCCCATTTGAATTGCAGCTTCCTTGACTCCTGTGTACCTAAATTTCTACAGTAAAAAGAATTCAAAGCTTCATTAAACCTAATTCATAAAACTAGTAAATTTCTAGAGATAATATACAACATGCAGCATCATTCAGTTGGGAAAAACTTAGGATTAGAAACAATTGACGTTTAATTAACCACAAAAACTGGGTTTCTCTGAGATTGAAGCAGCAGGTAGTAAAGAAAAAAACATTGAAAAGTAAAACAAAGGTGATGGGTTTTATCTATGATGATTCATTCCCTTAAATTCTCAATTCCTAAACAAAAAATGGGTATTTCCAGATAGTTATCCAAGTTGAATTCAAGATATTAGTATTGCATGAAAGATTTAGCTATGAAAACAAAGTAAAAGAAAGCTAGATTCTTTGTCAAATGGATAAAAGAAAGAACGTATGAAATTGACTTACCAGTCACCACGGAAGTTAGAAATCTAATTAGGCTGGTTGGAGGAGTAGGGGAGATATCATGATCATTCACCTCAAAGGCGCAAATACTACTGAGATGAATTTACGCCTGAAAGTCTCCCCCTTTCAGCAGTTGCTTGTTAGGTAATGGAAAACACCCAGACCCAGATTTTCAGCGCTCGGTACTTCGATTAAAGTTAAGATTTTTCTCAGACGAAAAAAATTGAAAAAGTTATATACACCCAGACCCAGATTTTCTTTTTCATATTCAGACAAATTTACGAATAGAAAATTGAGAATCTGAATCACATGGGAAGTTGATTTTTGTGATAGTTTAATCTAATGGCTAAGATCAATTAGTTAATAGTTTTGAGATCAGAAGAAACAGCTCCCTTTCTTATTGTGTGTGCCCTACTAGTACCAGAGTGTCATCAAGTTTGATAATGACCTGTTAGTGTTACTGTTGTGAACCCTGAATTGGGTTGCTGCCTCAGATTTTATTTTGTTTTGGGGGATATGACAACTTGATTGAAAAGCATCGTCAAATTTGGATAGGTACGATGATGAACTCAGATTTGAGCTCTTATCATCACCCACCACCGGCAATTGTATGTGCCTGCTTTTTCAGGAGTTGGGTTGAACACTGTTTTCAAAAAATCAACCACTGGACTGGAGTAGTTTTACTTTTTCAACAAATAGTGTACATTCAATGCACCATCCTTGAATGTCATGCGGCGGACATTTGCTTTAGCCCATTGAGCTAGATTGTGAACAACTTTATTTGCAATGCGATTAACAAATATAACATGAGAATATTTTTTTAAAATTTAGGAATTAGTGTTTTATTGTCTTGTAATGGACAATAAGTTCTCTAGATCTCCCATGAAGGTCTTCTTGTTTATTTATTCCAAGATTGATAATGGGTCACTCGCAACAATGATTTGGTCAGGTCTCTTCTCCAAAGCTACCGTCGAAGAATCTTTGATTGTACGAGTCTCTGCTTTTTTCGTAGAAAAATATACCAAATAAGTTGACTGAGTGTAAACATCCTTGAATGTTAAAAGCGGAACCTACGACACCTTGGAATATCTTCCCCATCTTTGTCGATTATCAATCTGCAAATGAATTAAATGGCAAAACTTTGTTACTGAATTGTTTACAATAGTAATTGATTGGCACGTAATAGCTTCCCAAAATTGTTTTGCTGCCGGTAAAGGCTCTCGATATCCTTCGACAACAAAATTTTGTGAATCTTAGGCCTTAGTTATGTTTGAAAGCAATCTCTTGTATATTAATTTTGCAAACAATCTCTTCATTAAATGACCCTTGGATCGTAATTTTGATCACTTTCTTTGAACCATCATCATTATTTTATTTTATTTTTATTTTTATAGTCAAAAGCCTTTAGAAAGTGTAAGAGTCTGTCTCGACATTTGACAAGAGCCAGATAGGAGGCCTATCCAAAATATAGAATTAGATTTACTTTGGTCCAATTTTCCAACTTGTGTGAACATTGTTATTCTAGGTTGATAAGACAAAATACAAGCCACAAGACTAGAACTAAAATGGGAAATATCTTTAAAAAGGGATGCATGCGTTGATTGCCTTCAAAAGAACCTGCTGAAAATTGATCCACTAACTTATTTGCATCACTTGTTCTTTAGTACAATCCACTACGTTCTTTAGTACAACCCAGATTCCTCTTGTTTCATCTTCTTCTGGAGAGTATACTTCAAAAGTGATAGGAAAAATGAAGCTCTAGTTGTTGAGTCTCTCATTACATAACATGTACAATTAGCCAAGGTTACCAAATAGAAAGCTTCACCAGTGTTACATTTAATCCATCCATCCGGGAGGGGAGGAGGCGTGGAATCCATTTTACAGAATAATGAAAATAAAGGGGTTCCACGAATAAAGTTGGGTGTTGTACTGACTATCGTGGATCTGGCTATAGTACCACATGGAGTTTCTTTTTATCTCTAACAATGAAATTATTCGTACTGCTCCAAATACACCACAAAGGACCAAAGTATGCATAGCATATTCATTTGAGGATTGACATCTAGGACAAATCACATAAATAATAGGCATTCTAATCTGAAGAACTGTTTTAGCAGGCAAAGTATTTTTAGCTGCTTTCCATAGAAACAACTAATATGGTAGGGGACTCTAATTTACATTTGCACTTCCAAAGATTTGAATTTGTAGAAGGTCTGAGACCTCTAAGTGCAAAGCAGGCACATTTATAACTAAATTTTTCGTTCTTTGAAAGCTCTCAACCACTTCTATCAGGAGTGCACAACTGGCTTAAGGTATTGGAGACAATCTTATCTATAAAATCATCATCAAAGTGGGTATTTAAACTAAATAAGTTCCAGGATCTGGTATCCCGACGAATGAAGTAACAAATTCTCAATTAGGGATGAGGCACCAACGGGTTGTGAAAACGTGAGGTACCAAAATACACCACCAACTTTTTCTTAGGGAACCTGTATGGACTAAACTCAATTACAATTCCGAGATTTACAACTTAATGAATCTCAATCAGGAATTATAAGAAGAGATTATGTCTCTTTCTCTCACAGTTAGAATGTAAACAGAGACAAGTTCGTGAAACCGATTGTTTCGTGAGAGTACTTGGACGATTTCAAAGATCAATTAAGTCGTATCCAACCACCAAGGATGGATATATCTACTTTGATTGATTTACGTACAACCTGTGATATTTCAATTATAAAGATAAATAATATAACGCGGAAAAATAAATAACATAGATAACGAAGAAACCGCAAATGCAGAAAAACCCCGAGACCTTTTTCATATCTGAACACCAAAATGTATTAAGCTGCTACAGACACTAGCCTATTATCAAAACTTCGGACTGGAATATAGTTGAGACGGAATCTACCGTCACAACGATTCAGTTACATTCGCGCTTCTTACACCACTTGAATCCCAGCAGGACTCCACACAATTGATTCCATAAGCTAACGTTCTTTACAACCTAAGAGTTGCTTCAACTCAATTGCATACTTTAAACTAATCTTCCTCCCAAAGATAAGCCTATATGTGATTTCCGTTCTGATCAAAGATCAAGGTGAGATAGGAAATTGATTGCAATATACAAAGTTCAGCAAACCTCAAAATCCGGTCTTATGACTCCCGAAGAGAAGCCTAGATTTTTACATATCACAAGTAGATACTTGTGGAATCACAAAGTCTAAGACGAAGAAACTTTGTGATTTCTCTCTATCTTGCTTGTTGGAGCAAGCTCAAAATTCAAAGCAAGATCAGGATACACGAACTATCAACATAAAGATAGTTGGACCTGGCTTCACGATAGGTGAAGTATTTTTAGTCTTTAAACCTAAAAAGGTTTAAAGGAGGGGACGACTCTAGTTTACAACTAGAAAACACAAGAATAGTGTCAGGGATTAAAAGATCCCAATTGTTTGAGGTTCTCCTTAGACTTTCAAGGTCAAGGTTCTTTTGGATTTAAGCTAAGGTAGCCTTGGAATCAAGCAATCGATAATCGCCGGTAGATGAAAGATTTGACTTGAGATTAACATAATAGAATATGCACTCTGGTTAGGATGAACCGTGTACAGTGACTTGTTCATGAAAGGTTAGACGAAACTAGCCAGTCGAACGATAAGCTTAACCATTTTCATATAACACTTTCAGACTTTAATCTTGAGTCACACATGTGATCAAAAATGTCTAGATAATATTTTTAGAGAGTTTCTCAAATGCCGATTATCTCATAGAAATAATTCTAATGCATCTGAAAATATTCGACATGGTAAGTACATGTACTGCATTCCTGCTCGTGACTATTTTTCTCATGGTGCGTGTACCGGGTTTGTAAACCCTTAAGACAAAAACGGGTTCAAAACTCCATAGATCTTCTCTCGTTTAGAAACCAACAAATCTTTTCCGGTTTGCATACTGGGTATGCATACCTTTTCCGGTTTAGTTACCAACAGATTTTTTCAGGTTTGCATACTAGGTATGCGTACATTCCTGGTTCACGAGTCAACAGACTTTTTATGTTATGAATATTATAAATTTGGCTAGTCAGAGTATTGAGTGTGCCTTTATTAAAAAGCATACTAGACTTATCAAAATTTATTTCCAGACCAAAAAAAAGATAATATTTATGAATATATATAATCCTTATTATTTTGAATAAGAATCATCAGCGAAAAACAAGTGATTTATAGTTGGAGTATTTCTACAAATCTTGATCCCTTGCACAAGATTTATTTTAGGTGACTTATTAATATAAGAGGATAAGGCTTCAAAACACGAAGTATATAGATAAGGGGATAAGGGATCCCCTTGCCTGAGACCTCTTTTAGGTTTAATCAAACCAGTTGGGAGACCATTAATGAGAACCGAATAGGAAAGCGTATCAAGGCATTGGATAACAAAAAATATCTGGTGTTCACATAGCCCAAGTTGTATACTCTTTGAGTTTGTGAAACGAAGTTATGTAGTTTTTGTACCATATTTTTTTTTACTTGAGTTCGCAAACTAGATGTTATATTTCTAATGAGACTTTTTCTCACATAAATTCGTGAACCAAAGTCAAAAAAAATCCACTTAGACATGTTTTTACTTGAGTTCGCAAACCTAATTGCTTGAGTCTGCGAATTTAAGTTAAAGAACAAATTCAACTAAGATTTTTTCCCATTTGGTTCACGAACCTAACAAGAGTTCACAAACCTAAAGTGCAATTCAACGGAGACTCGTTTTTGGCAATTGTTACACTTTCCTTTATTGTTTCAAGGAAAAAATATTATACGTACACCTTTGATTACCATTTTTGGTGTAATTCCCTACGGTACAAAAGAATAGTATTTCCTACTAAAAATAAATCAAACTTGAGAGACAAGTTGTATCTTAACTTACTTAGTCACAACTTGTTGCATAGATGTTAAAATTCTTGTAATATATTAGATACCTTAACTAGATATTGTTCACATGCGCTCTAACACTTTGCCAAAATAGTAACCCTCCACTGCCAATGGTAGTATAAGTTTGAAGCTTTTGTTTCTACTCCTCTTATTTAATTATCTATCAATAAAATAAATCTTTTACATATAGTTTATAGAAGCCCAATTTGAAGAAAATTCTTTCACTTGATCATCAATAATAATGATTCCTTCAATATAATTTCAAAATATTCTTCATGAATATCGACGGTAGGTGATAAATTTGGATCTCTATAAACATAAGTTATAAAAGTATAAGAATCATATGCACATATTTGTGGATTTAAATAATCAACTCGCTCCATTTTTTCTTCAATCGAATAATAATGTTTTTGGTAGCAACGATATTATTATCTCCAAAGAAGTATATTTTCTCGTTGTCCTAGTGGGTGTGAAGTACTGAATACGACGTAGAAAATTGTCCATTTGGGTGTTTAGGGCATCTTTCTTACTGTTTCTGAGAGAGATGCTAAGTAGATTGTGACCTTTGTTTCGATGATGTTTTGGCGGAGGATTTCGGCAGTGTATCAGGGATCATCGAAGTGGTTTGAAGTGCAAGACCGTTTTGGAAAAAAAGGTTGGTCTTTTAGTGTTGATACGTTCCAATTCGGAGGTGAAGACCCGTTTGAGAGGAACAAGCACTACACCAAATTTTTGAATTCGTAACAGAACAGAGTCGTTACTAAAACGGGTTGTAACAACTCTTTCATGTTACAAAAGTGGGTGTTACATTTTTTTGTAACGGCAATGGGGCCGTTACGAATTTTGGTTGTAACGGCTCTAGTAACAGCTGAAGTCCGTTACGAATTTGACACGTGGTAACAGCTCAGGGCGGTTACAATTTTTTTTGTAACAACGTGGTCGTAACATCCCCGAGCCGTTACTACGTCGCAGTTTGAAACAGCTTACAGCCGTTACGAATTTTTTCGTAACAGCAAAAAAATTACTGCCAGTCAACCTTGACCTGGTCAAAATTGGTCAATGTTGACTAATTTTGACCTGGTCAATATTGACCGGCAGTTCATTTTCTGCCGGAAATTAGCCAAAATATCAATTATCCTGCACGCACCATTCAATCCATTCATCATCCACAATCAACAGTAACTTCTTCAATCAATTCAAATCACATTCAATCAATTCATACATTCAATCAAGTCATATCAAAAAAGAACAAAATTCTTCTAAGTACGAATTTTTGTTGTTGTTATGGAAGCATGCATGGTCTCCCCAGCTGCACAACAGATTCGAAAGCTTAGGTAAACGCCTCAAAAACAGATAATAAGTATAGATACTTCTGGACCAGGGATAAATGTATTTACTTGGCAGGATATATCGTTTGTGATGCTTCGCAGTAGCTATTGACATAGATTGTTGGGAAGGCCCTCATGGTCAATATAACTTTGGCATGTCTTTAATCTCCGAAAATAGCTGCCAAGAACAACGAAAAAATAAATCGAGTGACTTGTAATGTTCAACAACTTATCTTTGGGTTAATAACATTAAACAAGATTGGTACCTGCGAACTTTTCCAAGTTTCGGGTCTTTACATGCTGATACTTTAACATATAACTTTGTTTAATGGAAAGGCAAGCATATTACAATTGCTTGTAAGGGAATCTCTGTTATGGTTCTACGGTTGATAAGTGGTAAAAGCATGTACTGAATTCAAAGCTTCTAAAAAAGTAAGAGCAGTCGAAAGATTACTTGTTCGATGCAAGTGACCCTAATCCATTGCTGCAGTATTTGGTAAGGAAAAGGTTGTACCAATTTAGAAAGCAACCTGTAGGCGAGGCAATGCCTGCTTCTAGATCCTTCTCAGCAGAACCACCATTTCCTTATCCTTCATATCCTCCATCCATCTCACAGCAGCAACTCCACAATTCCATACTTCCCCTGCACTTCAACTTTGATCTTGGTCAGACATAGCAACTTATATAAACTCAAACACACAAACAAAACCAGGGACATCTTATAAATTCAAGCATCTTATCATATAGATGTTACTGCTCAAGCAACTTCCTACCCATGAACTACTCTCCCACTTCTTCTTCACATCTATAAAATCAAAACCAAAAACATCAAATCATCAATCAATCCACAGTATAAAAAACACAAATAAATAAGAACTAGAATTGAATGGAAACAAAACTATCAATATACCTACAACTTCCATTCAGCTTCAACTGCAACTGCCATTTAGAGCACCATCCTTCATTGTTCATCTAGTTGCAACAACATCACCACATCCATTCTGCAGCTTCAATCACTTCCCTGCAATGTTCATCTAGTTGCAATCCCAGCTGTAAATTATTCTGCTATTCCCAGCAATTCACAGCCAAAAAACCATCATAACTCAGCCATCACTCTTTAACATCTATATGAGCTCAAACTGCATCACTAGAACCAAGCACTCATTTCAGCTAAATTGGCACAACTATCGTTGAACCTTCCAATTCATGAGTTTCAGACATCAAAGTGTCCATAGAATCTTCCAAATACAATAGCACATCTTCAATCATAAATCCAACATAACTAAAATGCATTGCAGTATCCTAAATTTTGAAAATGAGTATAATTATTTTTATAGCATAACAACCTGCAGTTTTATAAGTAATGAACCCAATTCCACGATGAGCTTTTGAGCCTTGATCCTACAAATCATGAGCTTAAAGAAATACTTTAGGTATGCCCTGTAAAGAGTGTTCCCCATAATTTCAATGTTTTTGTTCTTCGCATCCTGTATGCAAATAATTCGAGAAAGGAAGCACCGTCTTAGCAATTAATAGCAATAGGCAACCTAAGTATTCAAATGAATCTAAACTTACGATAACTGATAAGATATGTATGCACAAAATTGAACTGAATCGAACCTCCACAAATCCGTCTCCAAAATTCACACCATTCTTTGTAAAGCCAACACCAAATTATCTCACAAGTTCACCTACAAATCAACTTAACCCATGACTTCATTAGTCTTCTCCATCCTGATATGACAATGACCAAATTGCAAACCTAAAACTACCAATTCTTCTTCTCATAAGTCACCACAGATCCATCTTCTACAAACCTAAATCATCATCAATTGTTGAAATCAAATCAGTTGAAACCCCTAAAATCAATTGAACCCATCTTTGTAACTCAATCACCAACAAAATTCCTATTTAATCTTCAGTTCTTCATCTCTTTCTCGCCATGAATCAGCAACATAAATCTGAATTCTAACCCTATGTTCTTCAAAGCATCATAATCTATCGATCACAACACCCCTCTCTTACATCTGATTCACCAATCATCAGAAAACAAAGAAGAAAAAGAAGATTAAGATTCAAAACAGGAAACAAAAACTTATAGATCGAATTTTTAGCCTTGGAAGAAAGATAAAATCTATTTAGATTTATCAATACCTTGAAGTAATGAGGAACCAATACCCTTTTCACCGAATCCATCTACCTACTGAAACCCTAATTTCTCCGACATCCATCAATCGCCATCGATTCAGATTTTTCATATAATAAAGATTGAAACCCTAATTTATACTTTCTCTATCTCGCTTTACAAGACAAGTAGATATTAATAAAAGAAAAGGAGGAGATAAAACACAAAAGAATGAAGAGAATAACGTTTGATCTAGAGATCGACGGAAGAACCTGAGAAGGTTAGAGGTTTCTTTTTATCGCCTCTCTGGCTCGATATTTTCTAAGGAAGAAAAAATAAATGAAACTCATTCTCGAGAGAGGACTTAGGGTTAGATAGAATTTTTATGATTAAGGCGCATCTCGAGAATAAAATGAAGGGTAGAGATATTAGTTTAGGTATAAACGGTGTAGATGAAACACAATAGTACGCATGTGAATGGCACGCGCACATACCCCAGGTGTGACCAAGCGTGTGGCTGGCACGCCTAAAAAAAACTTCATAACGGCTGAGGCTTGTTACGAATTTTTAAAAAATTTTGTAACGGCTCCTGCCTGTTACGAAATTTTCGTAACGACCATTTGTAACGGGAATTTTGTAACGGCCACAAAGCCGTTACGAATTGTTGTTACTAATCCAGGAATTTGGTGTAGTGAAGGTATCTTTTGGGCACTTTATAAGTTCATGTACAATTCTACTGTTTGGTGTAGAAAGCGATTTTATCGCATATTACTTGGAGAAAGCACATTGCATGTTGTTCAAGTTTCTTGGACAAGTTTGGGGCTAATTTTTCGGTGTGATATCGCATGAACCTTTTATCATCTACTTTTATTTGGTTATGTACTTCTGGATAATGATCAAGTTTTGGTTTCCAAGTTTAAATCTTGTAAGAGGAAATAGTTTTGGTGTTAGAGTTGAAGAAGGTGTTCTTTATTTGGTATTTCAGAAGTTGTGTTTGTAATTCTTGATCAGTTTGGAATTCTCGGTGAATAGAGTTATGTTATAGCATTGATGGTATTTTGAGAGGTTTTAGTTTGGGTGGAGCAGTGTGTTCCTTTGCTCATCTACTACAAATATTGAGATTTTGGTTTCAATAGTACAGAGGCGGTAGAAGATGAGATCAGAGATTTCATTTGAGAAGTATATTCAGCAACAATTTAGTTTTATCATCCTTTGGTTCTCAGCTTAGCGTGAGAAGTTAGCACTATTGTCTTGGATAGTTACTTAAGAACTTATTACGGTTGCTTAAGAGTAAGAAGACAATGAGTGAGCACAAAAGCGCTTTGGATAGTTGCTTGGGAGCTGGTGGAGTTGCCTAAGGTTAAGAAGACGGTTGGGTGTGTTTGGGTCTTTACATTTTTTGAAGGATGATTGCCAGATCTTGTTTGGAACAATTACGTACTGGTGCACATTTTTGGGGTAAGTTTGACTAAAGGATATGTACAAGACAAAGTGTGATTGTTATGAATTTTTTCCTCTGTGGTTAATCACATTTCTATCCGAATCCTGTTAGTTTTAGTGTGGCGGTTTGACTTAGTCGACGAAGTCGAAACTGCATTCTTGCCTGGAGATTTGGTGGAGGACATTAATTTGTCACAGCCCATTTGGTTTGAGGTTGGTGGTTTATTTTGGAAGTTTGGTATGTCATCTTTTGGAGCCTCTGTTTTGTTTGTTCACTAATGTAGTGATTTTGTGAAGCTTGACATGTTTGGTAACTTATTGTCTCGTTATTCGTGTTCGGGGATATGCTCATGGCAAAGAGCAAGTTCAGTTTTATTGCTTTAAGAAGCAATTGAGTTTGGAGTTTCGAGATGAAGGAGTTTTGTTCTGCCAAGAAGATACTTGTGCAGAAGTTTGGACGAGATTTGTTGACTTCGGTCATTTGGGGGTTAAGTTGGTACTTGATCCAGTTTGCTCGTCGTTGAGATCCTTTTGAGTGTTGAGGCGATTGTCGTGGTTTGAAGATCTGCTCAGATTAGTGGAATCTTTACCGAGGTGGAGATTTGTTAAAACATCAGACAAGGTGGAGATTGTTGATAATTGTCAGTGTTTAAGGAAAGATTCCGGAACATACTAGAAATCCTTTGTGTAGAGAAACACAAGGTTTCCTATTTAGGTTGATTTCCATATTTAGATAGGTTACCTAAATAACAATAGGTTTCCTAGTTGGTTAGAGTTTCCTTTTCCAAGGAGACAAATACTTGGGAATCAAGTTTGTGACTCCTATATAAGGAGGTCTAGGCTATGTGTTTAGACATGGAATTCTCAATGGAATTTTAGAGGTTTTCTAGAGAATTAGAGAATACACAATGTAGTTCTCTAAGGTTTCTTGGGATTCCATCCCACCTCTTGGGGTGGAGTTTAGAGAAGAGAGAGACCATTCTCGAGTGTTGTAAGATACACCGTTGGTGTTGAAAGAGTACATCGTTATGGTTTTATGAAGATGTGGAAGACATCGTTTAGTGAAGAGAAGATCGCCTTGTTCGTTGATGGTGAAAAAGACATCGTTGGTGTTGGAAGGGACATCGTTTAGAAGGATATCATCTCGTTATGTGAGATAAGTATTATCTTGTTTGGTTTGACATTATTTGGCAATATTGAGCGTTTTGTCCAAGAGAATTATTTTAGGGTTTATGATCAATACAATGTTGGATCATAGTTATTGATTGATTCGTCAGTCGTTAAGTGTGTAATTCTCTATTTAGTGGTTCCATAATAATGAATAAGTCGTAACCGTTTTGGTGGACGTAGGCATATTTCCGAACCACGTTAAGTCTTGTGTGCTTTACTTATTGCTTCTAATATGTGTTTGCATCGTCTATCTTTCATTCTACATCGATCCAAAGATTTAGTGTCTTGTGGGTTAATTCTATTTGGATTTCCCTAACAAGTGGTACGGTTAGTTTGGTTATCTACCACAACAAAAAGCACAACATTCTATTTTCCATTGTATAAATACATACAACTATTAACCTCAACAACACTACCTATGAAGCTACTCAATTTATACCTTGATTACTTTCTTTCTTTGGTTGATGTATATATGTCTGATTGATACGAACGTCTTAATACCATGGAAAGTATTCTTACAAATGTTGAAGCAAAAAATTTAAACTAGTTAGCTTTATAGTTGTTTACGATGAGATCAGTTTGTCTTGAGGTGTCAAATATAAATTGAAAATACTTCAAAAAATCTTAGTATGTCATGAAGAAATCGCAAGACTTTGTTCATGAATACTCCAGGATATTGCTTATGATGTTGATGGCTTAATGGGTGAGTATTCCTACATATAGATCTTCGAAAATCTATGCAAATCCAATTTTTTTTCTTTTTTTTGACAAAAATTACTATAATAAAAAAGAAAAATATATACGAATAATTATCTGAAAGATCGGATAAAATCAAAAATACAATAGAACAAGGAAACATAGGATAGAACAAAAACAAAATAATGAAACCGCGAAATTCTGAGCCTGAAATTGACCTTAACCAAAAACAAATATGTTGTCCCTTTGTAAAGAATAAGATCATATACATATAATATATACACATAGGAAAAAAATCAATAACAAAATACTAGTCCAGTTCAATAGAACCTTACCATGAAAACTAGTCCATAAAAAGAGCTGAAGTTTCCAAAGCTTTGAATTAAGTAACGGAACCCAACAACCTTGTAACTACAAAAAGAGTAAAAGAAAGTTACGCCTTAATTATATCCCCTTTTCTCCATAAAAGAAAAAAAAAGAAAGAAGCCATGTATCTCAAACAAGTATTTACGTGCTAAAAATGTGAAATTAAGCATATAAGAAAAAGAAAAAAAAAAGTAAATCAAAAATAAGCATGTCAGAATATTGATCAAACTAATCAGTCTGTCCTGAGGTCTCAAATAGGTATATACGTGTAGCTCTGTCATAACAGTTCCTGTGATCAAATTGCCCTGAAGTGTGATAACTTTTTCTCCATCTTGATCAAACTGATCAGTCATCCATATCTCTACCAAGACTCCACCATAGCACAAGATCGATTCTTTCATTGCGATATGGAATTTGGGTACTGTAAAGATGTCACGTTCAAACCCACAGCACCAGTATATGTAAACAATGGGGCAAACTGCAAATAAAACGACACCACATTAGTAACAATTTCGAGTCTCAACATACTCGATGGAGTTTCAAGTCATATGGGAGGTCAATGCTTAAGGACACCACATTATAATTTATCAGCAAATAGACAAGCCAACATAGCTGAGATGATAAGTCAAGGAAGATGGGATGTAAAATTCATAAGACACCCACATGAATTAGAATATATAATAACTTTAATGGTGTTTTTGGTTTCTCCTCCTCCTATAATACTGCAGGCAGATACTATCATATGGCAGACAAGTGAGGAATTTTCTATTAATTAAGTCTTGTTAGCAGTGGTTATTTTCACAAGACAACAACATGACACGTAATCAGATTATATCCTCTGAAGTTATGCACTATAAGGTGTGTGGTATTAAGATGGATGCAAGAGCATTTGTGTCTAAATTGCTATTCTAAAGGTTATAGATGCGAATAACGCACCTAACGGTTATTGACTAACATCACTTACAAGCATAAGTATAATTGACTAGCATACAATATTAAAAGGTAGTCCGTTAAGTTCATCCAAGGGTTATCCATACGCAACGAAGCCATTACAATGAAGAATACGAATCAGGCTATACATTGTCTGATCATCCAGAGCATGAAACACTAATTTTAAATAGTGTAAAGATATGCATGGTACAACAGTTGCTGGATTAGCATTCTGACCGTCAGCCATTAACTTAGATATGAGGTTCATATGGAAAAAAATGGAACTCCTACTTGAATAGGGGATACATTCGTATGAAACAAAAAAAGAAAAATATCAGATGTTTAAAACAAAAAGAACCCTTAAAAAAACCTTAAAAACCAAAAAAAATAAACCCTAGAAATAACGAAAAGAGACTTACAGAGATGTTCCTGATTGAGAGAACCAGGTACCAACGAAGGATCTTCAGGGGGATTCCAAAATGTTGTGGGTTAGTCCATGAAAAGTAGGGGAGTGTATTCCTATGAAACCGGGTGCATCTATTTCAATCAATTCAATTAATTTTAGTGTCAAAGATGAATACTCATTCTCAATTAAACAAGGTGATACACTAATGCTCATTCTTTTGAATGAAATTAAATTGTTTCCTAATCAACTTTCTATTGTCATATCTAGAGTTTCTGATGATGAGTTGGTTGTGGTAACTCCGTCTGCTATTATTTCTGAATATGCCTCTTTTGCTACTTATATTCGTATAAGATATCCATTTGTGTCAAGTATTGAGCTACATAAATTTTCACCTTGTACTCAAGCCTAGTTCAATAATTCAATATATTAATTCATATCAATAACAACTTTCATTAACAAACTTCGAACGATGTAAATCACTTTTTATTATATGTTTGTTGTGTTTTAAACATATAATTAATCCTCATTTTTATTCCTAAGATAGTATAAAAAATATTACTGGTAATACTAATATATTACAACTAATATGGACAGTCATAAGATTTTCTTGATATGAGATAAGATAATTGTTGCTTGTGAGGAATTTACATACTGGTTGTGAAATATTATCAGCCGATCGCAAACAAGGATACAACGAAATGCTTATATAACTCTAGAAAAGTGTGCAAAATATGCTCATGAGTTTATGGTTTCAGGATACATGGATCCAAAATTATCTTTTGAGGTCAATATTTATAAAGAATACCGTGAGATTATATTCAAAGAGATTATTACTATGGATGAGAATGTGAAACTTTGTTTACATTGGACCTTCATCAATAGTCCAGAAGATATTTATTCATTTGATATGGAGTTCAGTAAAGAACAATATAAATGAAAACTTCAAACTTTTATCATCATTGGAAGTGGAGGTGATACTGTTTAGAAACTTAGAAAGTACTCGGCATCCTTATCCAACTAACAATAGTTCTCTTTCTATATAAAATGGTAATTCTATGAAGATTAGAGGTGTTATTATCACCTTAGACTTATCTTTAAGTAGCTTTGAGTCTAGCAATAAAGAAAGAGTTAGTAAGGCCACTATACCATGTATTTCAGAGAGACCATCTCTAGTGGATCCAAATATGTGCATCCCTTATATACTATGGTGCATGTTGCGGCCGCTCCTATTGGCGGAAATAATTCAACTGGTTTCCAATTTTTCATTTCACCCTTCACAAGTGGTGGTATTCGTACCTACCAACCTGGTCATGCTATTTTTTTCGCTATCCCCCGCAAGTGTTTTTGATAAGTGTAGGGCTGTTGATTACGGGTTTTATGCTTTAGCCTTCACCACCCTTGGAAAGCTTATATAAGATATGATAGCTTTTTTGAAAAGGCTGAGGAATTGCACAGCTTGTCATGACTGCAATGTAAAAATAGGCAACTATTTGTTTCATAGAATTGGGCTAGTCATTCAGAAAGGTGTTGGAGACTCGGCTTCCAACCAACTCATTGTAATACACTTTTTATATTAAATTAATGAAGACTCTAGCTTCATTTTTTATTTTATTTTAAAATACCTTTAAATAGAAGATTCATCTGGTTTCCTTTAGCCTTTTTCTATTTTATTTTATTTTGTATTTTACCTCTTCCTTGAAAGAAACACCCAATTGTGGGAGCGAAAGGCCATTAGTAAACTTGATGATAAGAGATAGTCCAGAGCAATGTTTGCAAATTATATTGTCTAGTTTTCGGCTTTCGGTTATGTCAATTTCATACCAGGAAAAACAGAGATTCAAAACTGAAACTGATAAATAATCAGGTGTTTACGTCATAATCATCGTCATTATTTCTTAATTCAGTTATTGTTTGTATCTTATTGAAGTCTTTTGCATCACACCATAATACAATGTACAATCCTGTTACTATCGCAATAGCACCTTCAAATCTATTGAACCAAAACACGACTATGTGATTTTCTTACTTAATATTGTGCCATTTCTTCATAAAGATTTCTCCATAAAGAATAAACTTTTTTGCTTCACATAGTACTCTAGGATATTTACAATCACATGAAAAAAACAGCGGGACACAAATCACGATAAGACTAGCATTTGTGTTTTAACCAGTGGAGGATCCAGGATAAGTCATTTGAATTGGCTCTGCGTTTTGCCAGTCCTAGTGATAAAATTAGTCATTAGTCACTTAGACTATCAAATAAAACCCCACAACTCTTTTAATTTTTTTTTATGAGAAATATTGCTTTTTAAACCATCAAGGCTAGCGATGGGTTTGATCCTAGAGTATCGTATATAAAATGGTCGCAGCGTAACATAATAACACTCTACTTGCACTAACTTTCGGATCGTATAATTTTTCCATTTTCTTCTTGAACCCTCCGCTCCTTGCAATGTCTTCACAGAAGAAACGAAACCTGCATGGTAAGTACCTTACGATTTACTCTGTAGGTATTGATTATGCTTCAATTTCATCTTCCCTATCAACACCATCATCCTGTGGATTTCGTGGAGCTATTCTGATAAATTATCCATTTGAATCTAAGAAATCATACTTTCTTGCTTTTTTGGGTTCATGTAATGGGTTAATTTGCTTAAAGATGTTTAGGGCTCATAGAGTTGATTATCAAGGGGGACATGTAAAGACTAATTATTTTGGTATTCTGAACCCACTCACCGGAGAATTTAAGGAATTTAGAACGCCTCTAAGAGGTTACTGGTTTAGTTGTGGATTTGGTTATGATAGCAACATTAATTATTACAAACTTGTAGCAATAATGGATAATGTTGGAACTGGTTGTACCAATATTTATGTTTATACAATGAAGTCGGATACATGGAGTAGTATTAGGTAACCATAAGTTACTTTATTGACTGCACCGATAAACAATCTCGTGGTGTGTTTTTAAATGGAGTTCTTCATGGGTTGGGAAGTAAAACCACTCAATAAAACTCGTCCAAAGTTATTGTCTGTTTTGATATTAGCAATGAGGTTATGCTGGATATGCCATTACCTGAAAATATTATGCCACCTACAGATTATCCGAGAGAAGTTTACAAGAGTATGGGGGTGTTGGGAGCCTGTATTTATGTAGCTTTTGTTTGGGAATTAGTTAGAATGGATGTGTGGGTGATGCATGAATATGGAGTAAAGGAATCATGGGTAAACTTTTTTACCACAACCCAACTACGATGGCCCTCTTCCAATCCATTTTGGAAGCCGCTATTGTGTTTTGACAATGGGATAATTCTAGTAGACACTAATGGAAAACAGTTATGTTTATTTGATCCAACAACTGAAAGAGTTAGATAAGTGGAGACCGTCGTCTCACTAAATTCCGATACTTATCTGGAGAAACCGATTACAGGTGGGATTAGGAACACCAAGCGTGCGTATTTAGAGAGATATGCTTAATCAATTGAGTTTTAAAAAAATAAATCACATGCATTACTATTTCCTAAAAAAGTTGCTCTGACTTGAAATGCGTGCAAAGTAAACTTTTTGCATGGTTCTCTCAAGCTCCCTGAGCTAGCAGTCATGGAAACATAAGGTAACTTATTCCCATATCATATTTGTGCTAATATGTTGCGTTTTTGCAGGTATTCAACTGAAGTTGCTCAAGCTTTTCTAGTTTTTATCTTAGTTGCTTCAGAAAACAATTAAAAAAAATTGAACAACATAAAAGTGCTTTCAAAACCCACTGGAATCCTTCAACCCACTGAATAGTGTTTCTTTCCCCCCTGCTTTGTTGCGATCTTTGAGATATATTCAATTGCTACCTCATTGATTGTGCACTTCACCCATCCCATACCATCAACTCTGTCCCCTGCCTCCTACCTCTTCACTCCCCTAAACATCAACCTTGTATTAATTTATTCTCATTCTAATTCTCACCCCCCCCCACACACCCCCGCATTGTTAGTAACCACCTCAAACACCAGCTACCCTCTTGAATCTCTGTTGTCTGGCTTGCTGAGAATAGCCTTGCCCTGCTAAGCATTGCCTTGTCCTGGTCATCTAGCTATGGTCATGGTACATGAAATTGATGTCTCACTACAAGATCCTTTCCCAAACTCAGTCACCTCTAGTGTTAACTCCCTCTGGTGGTTATTCTGGATCCGGCTATTTGTAATAGTAACAATGTTAGCCATCTCATGGTGTAAAAAACTCAAAACTTTCTTCACAAACATATCAGCAGATTGTTTCAAGTTTCCTACACCTTTTTTTTTTTTATCAATGCATCAATCGGAGAATACAGAGGAAATGCTTAAAAAGCTGGACATCAACAAAGTCTTTCAATTATCTGATGAACAACTTGCTGAAAGTAGAATTTATTCAAATCTCCAAATAATTTCTTAGATTAACTGTGAATTCAAACTAAAGAAAGACAAAGCAATTGAAATAGTACAACAAATTTGGCAGAGGGTACCTTGGTTTTCAGAGTTAAAGAAAATAACATATGTGTTTTTAAGCTGAGGATAAGGAGTGATGTTCAATATGCCCTCTCCAAAAACCTCTAGAGTCTGGGTCATTTTCTGCTGGTGGTCCAAAAATACTTATATGGAGTTGCTCATGCTTCAATCAATATGGATATCATAACTCTATGGGAAAAACTAATGAATCTTCCTCCTGAGCTTTCTTGTGGACAGATTCCTTATGATCTAGCCAACTCTATGGCTACTTGTCTCATGGTGGAGAAACCTTCAAGGAGCCAGCAAAATCACTTATGCCCAAGAGCACTGGTTGAGATAAATGTTAATGAAAGGCTTTGGGATCACATTCCAGTTAAAGTTGGAAAACAAGAAGTTCTCAAAGTTACATTGTTTTTTGAGAAACTGCCAAGAGGCTTCTGTTAGCACTACATAATTCTCAATCATCCAAAAAAAAAATATCCTCAACAACAACAAAAATACATCAAGGACACACAAATGGGGGAACTGGAAGAAAAACAAGATGATGAAGCGTTTGTAGAAGAACAAATGCAAGCCATTTCTAATGCAACTTTCAAATATACTTCATCTTACTTGTCTCATGGAACACAAACCTTTCAAAAGGGAGAATGCAGTATGACTCGGACTGACCAGCAAAGTGACTCTCAAATGACTGATGAGGTAGATAACCAACTGAAATAAATAACTTTGAATACAACTACTGCACCAGGATTCAAACTAGGAGTATTACGAAAGGAGACTTTACTAGAATCTGAAGATGTAAACTGAAAGAGACAGATTACTGATGGGGAAGAAATAACACCACCACAGGAAATACAAGAACTGATAATGGGAGGGCCTTCAAAAAGAGAGGAAGAAAATCAAGTAGCTTAAGATTTGTTCATGGACCACCTGAGGTGGTGAGCTTTGCAACACACTCAAATTATGCCTTTCAACTATTAGACCCAACTTCCTTTGTTGAACCCCCACCAAGTTTTGAAAATTTCAAGCAATATACTTGGGCCAACAATTTTTATTTTTTTTACAAAATGTCCAAGAAAGAGTCACAACCGAGATGGTCCAGCGGCAACAAGAAAAAGAAAGGGTTACAGATGACAACAAAGAGATAACTTTCTGCAATGGAAAAAAAGGAAAAGCTACTCTAATAATGGAGAAGACTACTGAGAAGAGAAGCTACAAATTTGAAGCACATAAGAATGCAAAGTATAGCCCTGGTATCTCAAAACTCTCAATCTCAGAAATGGGAAAAGGAGAAAGTCCAACAAGCGGGACTACTGCTACTACAAAAGAATCAAACTCTACAAAAGGAGAACAAGAAATGCCACCCAGGGGAGATAAAGCAAAACTAAAGATGGGAGGTGTAAAACAGAAAACAATCATGAGGAGGAAAAAGGCAACAATCAAATTGTCTACCAAATTGATGAAATAAAATTATGAGAAGACTCTACTGAAAGCAATGATGCACATCACAACGCAAAGACAAAGAAAGGTGAAGGAAAAGGTTATCAAGATGGACTTTTCCCTGAGTCCTACACTACAACTTCCACATCAGCTATTACAAGAAACATGTAGAAGAGCAAGATACCACACAAAGGGCCTCAACACAACCTCAACAACTAAACTAATCCCAAACCCGTCGTGTTTCCATCCACTCACCTCATAATACAGTAATAGGACAACTCAGAAACCCATTAGCAAAACTTTTCCCTCATTCCACTCCTCAATCATCACTTCAATATTCACCTAATGTCATCCTCTTTTACTGCAAAGGGTATTAATTAGGATCCTAGCAGAGAGCAACTTCATATGCATGCCCTAAAAAGCTGCAAAAAGGCACAAAATGAGAAATAGGTGAACACTGTGGACTCAAACACCACACTTGGGAAAAAGCTTGGGGATGAATTAGATGAAGAACACGGAATATAAGACAGTAGGGTCTTCTCATGCAGAGTAATCTCCCAGGAAAAAGGATGTACACTGGGTGTTCTAGCAGCATCAAAGTGGCTACAACAGCAAAAATAACAACAAGGTGGGAAACAACAAGCTGGTAAAAGAACCGAAGAAGAAGTGGTGCAACCACCAAACAATGTGCAATAATGACTATGTAGATTATATTTCATATTTTCGTATGTTTGATTGTAATTCCCTAAGGCAGATCTGGTTGCCAAAACTGCAAGACATAGTCTCAAACTTTAACCCAAACTCCATAGAGGCTAAGTGGGGAGAGTTATTCCCAGACACAGATATGTTCGTAAAACACTATGCTCGTCAGGTCACCGGTTTGACTGAGTAATTTCTATATATTTTTGTTTTTTCAAAAAAAAACAAAAAAAAAATCAATTGAATTTCAATATTGTAGTTAAAGAGATATGCCTATTCAATTGAATTTCAATATTGTAGCTAACACAAAGCGTGTAAAATGACAAATTGGTGGGTTTTCTTCTAGTTTCACTTTTCCTTTTCCCTTCTTCGTTGCGGGATTTGTGGGTCTTGTGTACTCCTAAGAATTTGAGTTACTTGCAGGTACTTATTTCTTCATCTTTTACCTTACTGTTCGGTTACCTATTTTTGTTTTTGTTACCATGGATAAAAACACTGCAGAATGTTAAATTGCAGAAATTAGTGCTGCAGCTGCAATGCTCCAATGTTGGATGGTGGTATTGGGTTTTAAGCTCCATGTGCCTTTCAACAGTCCTTTTTTCAGTTGTTTTGTTCCTTTGACCCATCGGATTGAACAATGTTTTGAGACCACCAGAACAATTTTTTTTTCATTTCGCAGCACCTTTGGACAACAAATTATTATACATTTGTAAATAAAACTAGGCTCATTTTTGAAATGGATAATATAATGGATTTAACTGGACCAATACGTGATTTTCTTTTAGTTTTTTTGGGATTGTATTGGATGTGTACATGTAATATACCACAACTAGGACGTGTATATGTAATGTACCACAGCTATGCCGCAACCATCAAGAGCAAGTCACCACAGTCATCACAGCAGGCGCAAGTCTTAATCTAGGACCGAGTATTATGTATTCATATTTGTTGTAACAAAGCTGTAACCGGTTGGAACTACCCTGTAATCTCGTACTTATTGTTTAGATTAGATTGAAATCTTCTCTTATTCTTTGTATTTGTAATCATATAAATATGTAATGCAATACAACAGAGTCTACACAACTGTGAGACTTCAAACCTATCTAGATTTTAGTTTTAAGATGGTATCCTTGTAGATCCTAGGAACCCTAATTCATTCTTCCGCTTCATCTCTGTCTCTTTTTATCTAGATTTTTTTGAACCATGCCTGAATCAGATCAATATTCACCAAACTCTCCAACTCACAACTCCAATCATGCCAACACCAGCAACTCTCGAATCCTAGATCCCTATGTTATCCATCCTTCGGATAATCCCGCTACAGTCCTCTTCTCTCCATTGCTTTAAGTTGATAATTATGGTGCGTGGGTTAGGGGGATTACCAAAGCATTGAATGCTAAAGGAAAGTTAGGATTTGTTGATGGTTCGTTACCACCACCTGAAGACGACCTCACTCATCGTTGCTGGAAGCGTTGTGACGATTTAGTAGGAAGTTATATTCTCAACTCTGTCCACCCAGACATCCATGCAAGTTGTCTATATGCAGCTTCATCATACGCTATCTGGAAGGACTTGCAGGTAAGGTTTTGCATATCAAATGCTCCAATTCTTTTTCGTTTGAAATCAACAATTGCATCCATCAAGCAGGAATCCATGCATGTTTCTCTTTATTACACAAAGATCAAAACACTTTGGGATCAGTATGATTCCCTGGTTGCTTCTACGGAAGCATGTATTTGTGGTGCTGGAAAGATTAGAGAGAGATCGTGCTATGGAGTTTTTGCAGGGTATCCATGACAGGTTCTCCAATCTTCGCAGTCAAATACTGACTATGGAACCATTCCCTACTGCTCTGCGTATCTTCAACCTCGTGCAACATGAGGAAGAACAACAAAGCATAACTGCTGCTCCCCTGCCAACTGTTGATGCTGCTGCTCTCAACACCAACCGGCATTTTCCTCCTTCGTCTCATCCTCCTGCTAGTCAGAACAAGCGCCAAAGACCTCATTGCGATTACTGCAACAAGCATGGTCACGTACGAGACAAGTGCTATAAGATGCATGGATTTCCTACTCCCACCAACAGCTTACCAGTTGCTGCTGCTACAGCCATGCCACCTGATTCGACTACCATTCAACCAGCCATTTCAGCATTGTCCGCTGATCAGTATGCTCGTCTCCTATCCCTTATCAATCCTCCAACTGAATCTGCACAGATGGAGCATCGTGAAAATTTCGCAAGTACAATTCTAACTACATCTTTTGTTAATCCATGGTTTGTAGACAGTGGTGCTACACACCATAATTGCAATTCTTTACATTTTTTCACTTCTTATAAGTCTGTCAATTCATTAATTCAAATGCAATTACCGGATGGATCATTCTCCGTGGTTAAGCACATTGGCGAAGTAGTTTTCTCACCTACGCTTAAGCTTTCAAATATGCATCATATTCCGAATTTTAAATTTAACCTTATTTTTGTGAGTCAGTTAACTCGCCAATCCAACTGTATTGCTTATTTTTTTCGAAAATATTTGTTTCTTTCAGGACCGAGTCACGCAGAAAGTGATTGGTCAGGCTAATTTCATCTCCGGATTGTATCACCTTCAAATACATCAACAACAACAAGTTTCACATAAAGTCTTATGTAATAAAGCCACATTAGATGTTTGGCATTGCGGCTAGGTTATCCTAGCTTAGAACGCTTTAAATTTTTATGTCGTAATTTTGATTATATTCATTCATGTTCTTCGTTCTTCTTTGATGTTTGTCCTATGGATAAGCAAAGCCGATTATCATTTAATAAAAATAAACTTTCTTCCAAACGTTGTATTGAGTGAATACATTGTGATATTTGGGGACCATTTTCGACACCCTCCTTTACTGGTGCAAGATATTTCTTAACTATCCATGATGACTTTTCTCGTTGTACATGGGTTTATCTCATGTATACAAAAAGTGAAACCTTTAAATTCATCAAGTTTTTCACTAATTTTGTAACTACACAGTATTCACACAATATTGCTCATATATCTACTAGAAACACTGTTCCTTTCTTACCTGTCTTGCAACGTTTTCAGTCTGACAATGAGACTGAATTTTTGTCCCATGATATACAGACTTGGTTTGCTGATAGGGGTATCCATCATCAACGCAGTTGTGTGTCTACTCCTCAACAAAATGGAATAGTCGAACGTAAACATCGTCACTTGCTTAATGTGGCTAGAGCTTTACGGTTTCAAGCAAATCTTCCCATTACTTACTGGGGAGAACGCATTTTAACGACGCTTATTTGATTAATAAAATGCCTACTCCAATCCTTTCTCACAAAAATCTTCATGAAATACTTTTGGGGCAGTCACCAAATTATCGACATCTGCGAGTATTTGGTTGTTTGCGCTTTGCTAGAAACACAAACATTTCCTCCAAATTTGATCCCAGGGAAATTCCTGGTGTGTTTTTGGGTTACCCACATAATCACAAAGGGTACATTATTTTAAATCTTGAAACCAAAGATATTTTTGTTTCAAGAGACGTGGTTTTTCATGAACAGTGCTTTCCTTTCAAGGATGCAAAACTTCCCACCACTGATTTCTTACATTCTTCTTTACAAGAAGAATTTTTTTATGATGACATTCCTGCACAGTACCCTACTGCTCCTGTTCCACGGAATACTATAGGGACTCCTATAGTAGTTCAACAACATTCTACAGATGTCGTACATCCAGCATCCTCTCCCTCTTCTACTTCTGGTACGTCACCACTAATACCTTCTAATTCTGGTATGTCACCATCACTTCCCTCTAATAATGCAGACGGTTCTTTGATTATTTCTCCATCTGACCCGGAACAGTCAGTCCGACGATCGACTAAACAGTGCCATCGTCCAGCTCATTTGAAAGATTACATCTGCTCAGTTAAGCAAGGTACCTCCAATACGCCTTATCCTCTTACAAATTACATTTCTTTTGACAAATTTACTCCGCAACATCGTGCTTTTCTCTCATTTGTCATTACTAATGAGGAACCACGCACATTTATGGAAGCTATCAAAAATCCAGTTTGGCGTGATGCCATAGTTAAAGAACATACTGCTCTCCAAGATAATGATACTTTTACTATGACTACTCTTCCACCTGGAAAATCCGTCATTGGTTGTAAATGGGTATTTAAAATCAAATATAGACCGGATGGTACGGTTGAACATTATAAGGCACGTCTAGTTGCTAAAGGATATACACAACATTAGGGAATAGATTATCATGATACTTTTGCTCATGTTGCAAAGCTCGTAACAGTCCATGTCTTATTATCAATTGCTGCCATTAATAATTGGCCTCTTCATCAATTGGATGTCAATAACGCCTTTTTACACGGCGATCTTAATGAATACATTTACATGAAACTCCCTCCCGGATTTCAGAAAAATGGAGATACACGTGTTTATAAGCTCAATAAATCTCTATACGGACTCAAGCAAACATCTCGTCAATGGTTTGCAAAGTTTTCTACAGCCTTACTGGATGAAGGTTTAGTTCAATCTCGTGCTGATTACTCACTTTTCACCTTTCATTCAGGTACGGTTTCTATTTATGTTCTAGTTTATGTCGATGATATTATCATTACAGGTAACAATGACTTGGTTATTCAAGAGCTGAAACATAAACTCGAATCCAAATTTTCACTAAAAAATCTTGGTCGTTTACAATACTTTATGGGCATTGAAGTTTCTCGTTCTCCCAAAGGTATTTTTCTTTGTCAACGTAAATATATCCTTGACATTGTTAATGATTCTGGCCTTTTAGGTGCTAAGATATCTCCTTCCCCTATGGAACATCACCTTAAGCTTCTGCCAACTTCAGGTGATCCTCTCCCGAATCCTAGTATTTATCGTCGTCTAATTGGTTGACTTCTCTATCTTCAGGCGACTCTCCCTGATATCATATACTCTATGAATTATTTGAGCCAATTTATGCAGCAACCATGTTCTGCTCACTTGGAAGCTGCACAACGAGTGGTTCGTTATCTTAAAGGTACTGTTAGTCATGGCATATTTATTTCAAGCAAGTAGCTCATTGTCCCTTCTCAAGTTATACTTGACTTCGGATTGGGAAGGTTGCCCGACTAATCGTCGTTCCACGACAGGTTATTTCACAATGCTAGGGGATAGCCCTATCTCTTGGAAATCCAAGAAACAGCCAACAATCTCACTATCTTCTGCTGAAAAAGAGTATCGAGCGTTATCCAGGCTAACTTCTGAGCTACAATGGTTACATTAGTTATTTACTGATCTTTGTGTTACTATTCCGAAGCCTATTCCAGTCTATTGTGATAATCAGGCTGCTATTCACATCTCTGAAAATCCAGTTTTTCACGAACGTACTAAACACATCGAAATTGATTGTTATTTTGTCCGAGAAAAACTCCTATCTGGTCTTATCAAACCAACTCACATTCCATCAGCAGCTCAATTAGATGATCTCTTCACCAAACCACTTGGAGTGGATCATTTTAGACATCTTGTCAGCAAGTTAGGCGTCCGGTCTCATAATCCTCCCGCTCCAACTTGAGGGGGGGTATTGGATGTGAACATGTAATATACCACAGCTAGGACGTGTATATGTAATGTACCACAGTTATGCCGCAACCATCAAGAGCAAGTCACCACAGTCATCACAAAGAAAGCAAGTCTTAAGCTAGGACCGAGTATTATGTATTCATATTTGTTGTAACAAAGATGTAACCAGTTGGAACTACCCTGTAATCTCGTACTTATTGTTTAGATTAGATTGAACTCTTCTCTTATTCTTTGTATTTGTAATCATATAAATATGTAATGCAATACAACAGAGTCTACACAATTGTGAGACTTCAAACCTATATAGATTTTAGTTTTAAGAGATTGGGTCTTATAGTAGGAGGTCTAGGAGTGGTGTTACTTACTAATCCTATTTTTCCTTCCTTTTCAACAACAAATTATTAAATAAATCTAGGCTCATTTTTGAAATGTACCCGAAAAACAAATTTCGTATTAAATTTGTGGATGAATGACAAAACTTTCGTACTAAATTGTTTACAGTAGTAACTGATTGGTAAGTACTAGCTTCCCAAAATTGTTTTGTATAGCCCATTAAGGCTTTCGATATCCTTTGGCAACAAAATTTTGCACATTTTCAGCCTTAATTATGTTCCGGCTGGAGAAGGGGTTCTTGCAAATCAATTTTGCAAACAATCTCTTCATCAAATGATTCTGGGATCACAATTTTGACTACTTTCTTTGAATCATCATCATTATTGCTTGAACAGGTTGTTGTTTGCATCTTTTTGAAGTCTTTTGCTTTACCCCATAATACAATGTACAATCCTGCTACCACTGCAATAGCACCTGCCAAGCTGTCGAACCAAAACGCCAGTATGGGGATTAGATTTTCTGACTTAGTCTTGTATTGTTATACTGCAATTAGAGTTGAATGAGCACAAATGGAACACTGGATTTTGCATAAGTATTTATCAATCAATTTACCTTCCTGTATACAACTCTTCATGAAGGAATAAGCAAGCCAGGATTGTGACGATAACAGTACATAAAGGGTTGAACATTGCAGAAAAAAGTGGCCCCCTTAATGAAATGCACCATGCTTGAACGAAGAATGAAAATGCAGAACCTATAACACCCTGCACACATAAACATGCGTATGGTGAGCCATATATAATTGGAAGTTTGGAACTTTGGATTCCTAGGATTTTTCACATTTATTTATATGAAACATAAGTAATATTCTTGAGATACATACAGAATATAGAGCACATAGGAGTTCAAAACTCGAATGTAACCGCCACGAATTAGGATTTGGTTCCAAGAAATATGTAACAACAGCCGATTGCAATGTTGCAAAGAAACACATCCACGCGGATAAACAAAGGTGATTAGGATAACTTGCTGACATAGGAACCTGCAATAATCAATAAAAAATGATCAAGTTAGTATTTAATAATGAGAGACATTTTTTTGAAGAAAGTCTGCAACTAAGAAATTAAAATACCTGCAAAATGAGCCAAAATGACCAACAAAAACAACTTCCTAAAAGAAGAAAACAACCGAGCATCCAATTATTGGGACTTCCAATTGTCACCAAGGAGTTAAAATAGTGCAAAATGATGGAGTTCTGATCTTGTTGCTCAGGAGTAAATTCCGTATTGAGAAGCTTTGGACCCTTCATGAATGCTATACAAAATGCTCCACTAACACATATTACTGTTCCGAATATCTTTGCCAATGTACTCAAGCTTCTAATATCAACTTTCTCTAATCTGTTTCCGGAGTCAAGTTAATTAACACCTTGAACGGACAAAATTTGACAATTTTGTAGCTACAAAGTGAAATCAACTTACCCAATTAAGGCTGCTAGGAGAAAGGTGATGGCAGGGAGTAAGTTTCCCATTGCACTGGCTATGGATGATGATGTCAAATACAACCCTTCAAAGTAAATATTTTGATTGAGTGTTACCCTGCACAATCAGAAAATCCATAGTCACACTTATGCAGCACATTTCCATGACCAACTTTGAGTTTGGGAGTAGTTGACCAGTGTTGACCGATTTGACTGTTCAATTTTCCTAGGAGCTTACCCAATGAGAGAAGCAGTAAATATCAAACTAAAGCTCCTCATTCCCAAAGCAGTTCCTGATTTTTTCCTGTGTAGAATATCATTTACATATGTAATGAACATTTGAGAGTGAAAGACATAAAATAATTTGTTAACTTTTTAAAGCTTACCTTTGAGAAAAATAAGCAATTGGAGCAAGAACAAGAGTAGCTATGGCTTGTCTGTAAACCACAAAAACTCGAGGACTCATTCCTTGTAAAAGAACACTTCTAGTGGAAAGTGCTACAGCTGCATAAGTAAACTGCAATCCGATCATAGCCATTGCAGGCTTATAATCTTCCCACCTTCCCATTATTTCTTTCTTTCTTTTTTTAGTTTTTTTTTTTTTGCAGAGAAGATGAGATGATTATAAACTTTTAAGTGTTTAAAAGTAGATTCAATTTTGATGTGCTTTATATACGGTCTAAATTGCCTTGGTTAGCAATCATGTAATTCCAAACTAAAATGGAGTTGTGTGTGGTGTCATTGCATGTGGGTGCATGCGAATCGGCTACACGTAATGTCTATGTGTATGATGAGGTTGGGCAGGTGAATATTGGTTTTTCTATATTCGTTTCGAGTTGGGTATAGCCTGTTATATTGCTATAAAACAAATTTGCCTTGTGATAGGAAAGTTCAAGAAAGAGTTAAATGGAAAACGTAAGTATATACGTATTTAGACACAACGGATATCCCATATGTACATATATGTAGAGGTGAGTAAGCATTTGGTTCAAGGGGCGGTGCTAACTGTTGGTGATTCCATCGTATTCTAATCCTAATTGTCTGCTCTACTTTCTATAGATGACCTGCGTGGATAAGAAATACAAATGATTATTTAATGAAGTAATTTCATACTCTCGAACTATTAACTACATGGGTATGAGGGGTTCTCACAGCGAGTAGAAGTCGAAGTAGAGCGCTTTTGGATACACATCCAAAAGTTAGTTTGGGTGTAAAATTTTTAGAACCTATAAGTAAAAGAATCGACTTTTTGTGAAGCAAAAATCTTTGCTTTTGATTTCCACTTCTGCCTCTGAAGAAGCAGAAACACTTCTATTTCTGGTATCCAAACGCAGTGGAAGTATTTCTGTTTGTCATAAAAGTAAAAATAATTCTGAGAAATAAGATGTGGACCTTTTGACTTAGAAGCAGAAATTATCCCATAAGTCAAAAGTAAACAAAAATTAGATTTTTTTGCTCCCAAAAACCTTTCTAAAAATTTATTCCCAAAATAATTTTCAAGGTGTATTCAAATCACCATTTACAAATTCATACCGATTTTTTGCTTTGGGAAGTTTTATTTTTTTTTTCCGAAAAAGAGGAAGATCCTCATACATTTACAGAATTAACTCTTCTCCACAAGTAGGGAAGAGTTTCGATTACATTGACATTCCAATTGTAAATATCTAGATATGTAGTTTTTAGATTTTCGTCTTTCCATCTATGTTGGATAGAAAACCTATTACAAAAAACTGAGAGGTTTGCAGGATATCTAAGATCATATCTACTAAGTAAAACATAAACTAATGCTTTAAAGTTGATATCAAAATAATTGTTTCCACCAAAGTTAGCGCTTTGTTCATATCTTCTTTCTCTTGCTTTGGCATACATTCCTATCAGCAATTCGAGTGTTGGTTGAGAGTCGCTTTGGAATATCACATTGTAGCCACTCCATTCCGCTGCCCATTAGAAAGTTGCCTTAGCCCCTGCTTCTTCTAACTGTTCTCGTGTGGTAAAATTTTCCCACTGTCCCCTAGCTTCAATGGTATTGCCTGCATAATCAATCATAGTTAGTCCAATTCCCGAGCTTGTTATAGGTTCCAAAGATAGACAATACCACATTTATCTTAACTGCCATGAAACCCATATTATCTCCCGGCTGACTATTAGTTACAGTGAGAGTATCATCATTCATTCATAGGATTATAGTATAAAGATTGCATAATGTCATAACCAGCTTTATGGACCCATAGAAAACTGTTTATAAATTTTACTATTTTCCTAGTTGTACGTGCATTGTTCTGTTTTTCTTTCTTAAATACCATGTCACATCTGGCCTTCCATATATGCCATGTTATGATACTACAAAAAACTTCCCATTTCATGGTACTTACTCCTCTACCTGTTAACTGAAACCACTCATTTAACCAGTCATGAAAGTTAGTTTTATCATTCAAAACAAAATTCATATCGAAGTTAAGATGCATCCAAACCTGTTTTGCGAAATTGCATTCCATAAACAGATGAGAAAGAGATTCATCACCTTCATTACAAAGGGTGCAAGTAGTGTTAATGTCTGGTATTATAGCAGCCATCCTCACACTATTAGGAAGTATGGAATTAGTTGCCTTCCAGATGAACATTTTCACCGACGGTGTTATCTTCATTTTCCAAATCCTATTCCAATCCATGTTGTTACCTCCATTTGAGTTGATGCTGTCATATAAAGATTTAACAGTAAAGTTACCTTTATCAGTTAGGGACCAGATAGGAGCATCCACTACTCCACTGCCTTTGATAGTTAAGCTTTTGATGATTTGTATAGTCTGCTCATCAAAACAAATATTCAATTTTGCACAATCCCAAGTATAATCATCAGTAAAAAGGTGACAAACTTTAGTGATCATTTCTGTTCCTATTTCAGGTCTATGAAGAGGATAGGTTAATTTTGGTATCCACCTATCTTGCCAAATGTTTATAATCTCTCCATTTCCTATCTCGCAAAAGCATTTATCCTGAAGCTGAGAAATATCAACTAATATACCTTTCCATATCCAGCTGTCACTTTGTTTTGGTGTGGTGTTTATATGAAGTATATCACAATTAGGATAATACTTGGATTTCAAGGTTTTAGCACAAAGAGACTCAGGGTTCTCTTGGAGTCTCCACCCAACCTTAGCTAACATAGCTAAATTAAACTTCCTCATGTTTTGGAAGCCCAATCCTCCATCAACCAGAGAATTCCACATAGTATCCCACCCTTTAAGACAAACCCCTTTTTTACCATTTTTATTAAGACCATTTTCATCCTTACCCCACCAGTAATTTCTCTGAAGTTTAGTAATTTCAGTACAAGTTTTAACAGGAATTCTAAAGCAATTCATTTGATAAACACAAGTAGAAGAAGCTGCATTTCTTATCATTATAGTTCTCCCTGCATAATTTAGAAGCTCACCTTTCCAACCTTTTAATCGATTTTTCATTTTCACCACTAATGGTTCAAAACTTTTTATTTTAGATGTGTTAGTAAATAGGGGAGCTCCTAAATATTTATCAGTTATCGATATTAAATTTACTTCTAAGATTTGATGGATACTGCTTATAATTGTTGGTTCAATTTTAGGGCTAAAGAAAACACCTGATTTGCTCAAATTTATAAGTTGACCCGAGGCTTCACCAAAGTCCCTGAATATTTTAACAAGATTATGACTAGTTTGTTCATTTGCATCACAGAAAACAATGCAATCGTCAGCAAATAAAAGATGATTCACAGATGGGGCATTTGTGTCAAGTGTTATCCCTCTTATAAGACCTTTGTCTTCCGCATTTAAAAATGTTCTCGGCAGTGTTTCCATGCAAAACAAAAAGAGATAAGGAGATATAGGATCTCCTTGCCTCAAGCCTCTAGTAGGTTTGAAAAACTTGGTCGGAGAGCCATTTATAAGAATGGCTAGGGTAGTAGTGGAAATGCATTGATGCACTAAGTTGCACCATTTTTCATTAAAACCCATTTAAGCATAATTTGAATTAAAAAATCCCATTCGACTCTATCGAATGCTTTAGACATATCAATTTTTACCCCATCAGCCCCTTTTTACATTTTGTGTTTCTCATTTTATGAATCAATTCATGGGATATGGTTATGTTTTCAGAAATCTGCCTTCCAGGAATGAAGGCCGATTGGAAAGGAGAAATGGTTTTACTAAGTAAACCTTTCATTCTATTAGCCATTAACTTAGATATGATTTTATAAGTAGTATTAGCTAAGGCAATAGGACGAAATTCAGCTGGTGTTATAGGATTAAGAGTTTTTGGAATCAAAGTGACAAAAGAGGCATTCATTTCTTTGGATATAAAACCAGTTTCGAAAAAAATTTGTATCATTTTTATCAAATTTGGGCCAATTCTTTCCCAATTCTGTTGAAAGAATGTAGGAGGGAAACCATCTGGGCCAGGGCTTTTATCAGGTTCCATTGAAAATAAAGTTTTTCTAATCTCATCAGCAGAAGGAAAACAACATAACATTTCATTATCAATATGTGATATGCTCATAGGAATTAGATCTCTCATGTTTTGATCAATGTAAGGGTTAACAGTTGTAGCAATATGATGGAAATGTTCAGTGATACATGAAGCAATTTCAGGTTTACTATTTATCCAATTATCATTCTTATCTCTCAAAATTTCAATTCTATTTCTTCTGAACCTTTGCTTAGCTCTAGTGTGAAAATATCTAGTATTTCTATCTCCAAGAAGAATATACTGATCTCTACTTTTGTCTTTCCAAAATTTTTCTTGTATAGTATACCATTCATTAAGATTTTTCCTAAGATTTGCTAGGTCCCTGTTTTTATTTAGATAACTGTTTCTACAGTTAATTCTCTTAAGTTCTTTTTTTTTATCTTTTCTATGTTGTTTCTAATGTTGCCAAAAGTATACTTATTCCACCTTCTCAAACTGTACTTACAAGAACTTAACTTTTTGTTAAAAGTGAAAGCAAGAGATCCCTTAAAGTTATTGTTCCAACAAGCCTGAATCAGGGGTTTACACTCCTCATGTTTCATCCAACCACCAAAATATTTAAAAGGGGTAGCCCCATCATTCCAAGTGTTATGTGTGTTGAGACAAATAGGGACGTGATCAGAAGCTAATGGCCCTAAGTGTCTAATTCCAGAATTAGGGAATGTAGTAATCCATAAGGAGTTCACTAAAGCTCTATCTAGTCTTTCTTCAGTAGTGTTATTATCAAGTCTATGATTGTTCCAAGTGTAAGTATATCCAGTAAAACCCAAATCAATCAAGCCGCATTTATTAATAAGATCATTAAAAATAGTAGCTTCATTCTTACTAAACGGGAATCTGCTCTCTTTTTCTTCTGCATGTAAAACAAAATTAAGGTCACCAATTATGATCCATGGCTTATCCATTCCAATAGCTAGATTCCTGATAATATTCCATGATTCTAATTTAAGAGGAGAATAGGGTCTACCGTATAAACATGTGAGCAACCATTCCACATTATTATTATTAGGATGAATCAATACATTGATATGATTATGTGCATGGTCTTTAATTTCTAATTTCAAGTTGTTTTTTCATATTAAGCACAACCCACCTACCGAACCTCTAGGAGGTACAAGCCAATAGTTATAAACATCCATTTGTCTCATTATAGCATGCATTTATTTGTGTTGTTGTTTTGTCTCAGATATAAACAATATGTCAGGATTAGTTTTATTTAGAGTGTCGAGCAGGCTATTTCTAGCTTCAATCTTACCTAACCCCTGGCAATTCCATGCAAGCACACTAATAAATGGGGTTTGGGAAGTTAAAAACTAGTATAACCGTTGCCACGGTGGGAGGGCCAGCCGAAAAAGGATCTGAAGATGGGGTTTGTCTGCGACTACTTTCGCTCTGTTTAGGGAAAAGTGATACTTTCGCCCCGTTTCAGAAAAAGTGATACTTTCGCCCCATCTCAGAAAACGTGATACTTTCTCCCCGTCAAATCAAACCATTAATATTTCATTCCAAATAAGAAACGTTTAAATTATGGTTT
>JAJJWW010010786.1:0-109225 GCA_023531295.1 Papaver armeniacum | reverse complement strand
TGATGATTGGCATGTTGACAATTATCATGGGTATTGTAAACTCATAGTTTGTCAGGTGACAATATTAATGAAATGTGAATGGCGTGTGGAAACTTAAATGGATGAGTTGTTGAAAACAATATTGTTGATGTGGAATTGTCGAGTTGATCCTAAATGGATGATTTGTTGATAATAACATTAATGTTGTGAACCCATAGACTCAATTTAGATTGGATAAGTTATCAAAATATTGAGGTATTGTGATTCTTGAATATATCATTGATTCGTTGAAGTTGTAATGCGTTCTTGTTATATGTTTTTGCTTGATAAAATGATTATGTTTTGCGTATCTTTGGAGAATTGAGAATGCATTCTATTGAGTCATCATCTCACCCAATTGACATCCTTTTAGCATTTATCGAGCGGCGCAACGAAAGTTATGAATGATTAGCTTAGTGATCAATTGTTTTTATCGTATTGTTTGAAATGTAATTTAAATAATATGTATAACAAAAATGTTGTTAATGGTGATAAGAGAATTCATACGTTTAAAACTCAAATAGAAAGGTTAAATTACATTTGTCAGAATAAATAAATTAGAAGAGTTATATGCATAAGTCTCTTCCCGACCGTAACGCGAGTTCGGATATCCATACGAGTTTGACCTCTCGGTCCTAACTCTAGGGTGTTACAATTACTATGTATGGTGAAGAAAGATAAGAAAAATAAATAATACATCTATCATAAATCGTATTAAACGATAAAATACTAGCACCCTAATCCAAATAAAACGCATGTGCAAGAAACCATCACTGCTCAAGATGTTGCGGCCAACCATTTTTTCTTTTTCCTTTTTTTTTTGTCAATAACACCACGCTTGGTATAAAACCATGAAGTGATTGTCACTACTTTAATCCATGTCCAGAAGACACCCGTGAAGTCCGTATAACTTTGCCGAGATTAGTTCATGGCCTATACCTAAAATAAGCCAATAAAAACTCAAGTTAGTCCCACTAATAATAGAGAATATAAAAAAAAACAAATCAAATCAAACCAAAAGAAAGAGTAATTAGATATGGATTAATTAATCTTCTTTGGTCATGTCGGCAGAGCAACGTGCATGATAACGTCTTGTAAAAGGAGACAAAACATAGGGAGAAAAAAAGAGAGAGATTTCTTATTAGATATGTACAATAGACTAACATTAAAGCCTCTATTTATAGAGACACAAGGGCATCCCAGTAATAAACGGGATTTGCCCTAGATATTCTTAAACATACCCGTTTATAACATCTGTAACCTTTCTTTGCAAATATCGGAAAACAAAACACAATCAATTGTTTTACTAAAGAAGGAAAGTGGGAAGTTCCAGTCGAGTAAGTTTAATATTTCACTAAGAATCACATTTCTTTCTTAAATGCGAATACTTGGTTGAGTGCTCAATTTATTTTGAATGAAACAAGCATAAAACAACCAACTTCCGCTTAATTTTGGGTCATTTTCAATAAATTTTGTTTGGGTTTGGGTATCTTGTCCCATTAACGTAGAATTGCAAAGGAACCCACTCATTTAAACACTTTTTTTCTATTGATTTTTGTAGTCTCTTAGGGTTTCATTTTTTCTATCCAGGACTACTACTACAATCTAGTTCCACACTGGGTTTGGCTTTAATGATCACTCTATCTATCGCAAGCTGAATTTATTATGTGGGTTTTAAATAGAAATCAACATCCTGTGGTTATCTCTTGACTTTTGCCCAATATCGGAATTGTAAAATCTTAAGGCAAATTGGTTGCTTGAGAATGTGATAGCAAATTCTATGCTCTTTTCAAAGGATTAATCAGAACTTCAAATGGCAACAGGATTCTTTGGTTATGGAAAGCTTTACTAAAGCAACTGCTATCGCTAATGTTGTTTCTAATATACCAACAAGAGAAGACCTAGATGGTTTTGTAGTTACTTCTCCTGCACCAACCATAAGGTTTCAGGGGGAAAAGCCAAGAGGTTTTTAGTTGATGAATTTGCTTCCCGGCTTGCTAGACGTGTCACCGACCACTATGATGTTTGCATTTTTTCCTTGTTATGTATAGCTTCCGGTCGTGGGCA
This sequence comes from Papaver armeniacum, assembly GCA_023531295.1. Lineage (NCBI taxonomy): Eukaryota > Viridiplantae > Streptophyta > Magnoliopsida > Ranunculales > Papaveraceae > Papaver > Papaver armeniacum. Next base: position 107,140 of record JAJJWW010010786.1, on the reverse strand, counting down.
TTTGCGGAGAATTAAGTTGAATCATTGTCCTGTGATAAACTAAAACTAGTTGAATGCTTTATTTTAGAATATAGATATTTCTAGACATGGCGCTGATATGCTGAAATGATTTCTGATTATTGCGGGTATTAAGAACCACAAGAAAGACAAGGTTGTCTATGATGAACAGACTCATTCATGGAAGCGATGACATGGTTATAATCGTGTGAATGATGATGAAGATGTTCCCATCATTGAGGCCAAGATGGGATGGTACGTTATATTACATATCGTAAATTCTTTAGTCGCTGACCAGTTTTGGTATATCAAGACTCAAGTTTTCTTAGTGAATGTTGCGTACTCAATAGAACAAAGAAGAATAGTTTTAGGGGATAGTTTTGTGTATTTTGTTTGCAAGATGTTGCTGGAGTAGTGTCTTGAAGTCACCAGTGTGTTTCTTTGATTCTTGAACTATAATTGAATTTTTTTTGCCTAAAACAATGAAAAAGAAGTTCAGGACCAATTTTACTTCAGAGCATATTAATTGCTGGACAAATTTAGCCTTTCATGATCCACATCGTGGTAGTGAGTTATGAATGATTTTAACTAAGTGAAGAAGCATTTCATTCTAGTCTTCATCTAGCATCCGTAATTGCTTTTTGCATTGATTGGAAGAGTAGTTAAAGCTCATCCTTTTGCTAATGGTGTTTTATGTCTTGGCCTTTCGCAGAGCTGTGAGAGGATCCTTTGCCAAGAGACAAATAGAAAAGAAGCGTTGCAAAGAATGAAAAGAACCTACATTTAATCAAAACAAGTTGCTAAAGTTGGTGCTTTGCCAAGGTATTACATAGTTAACATGAGTTTATCTTAAAAAACATTAACTCATATGTTGCATATCTACTTGTTGCCTCATAGAATTGGTAATGCTCAAAAATAATATCACCGGATTTACTACAAGAGCAGCAAAGAGTGTGACACAAGAAAATGGATTCGAGCGATACGCACGAAATTGCTTGTCTGGTGTTAATCGTTGAAAACTAACAAAGGAAATTGCTTGTTTGGTGATGATCATTAAACTAACAATCAAATGATTTCAAATCTGGTAAGCAAGAGGTAATCTGGTTTCAAATCTCTTATGATTGACATTTTTGACATTTGGTAAAATTGGGGCTAACAACTTGAACATTTTAACTTCAGTGATTTTCGTTAATGATTTGCTGTATTCATTTATCCTGTAAGCCCTTTACATGAATTAAATTCTGGAATCTGCAATAATGGATTTATAAACCCTTCTTAGCACCAAATTCTGTTCATATTTGCATTCTGTTTAGCTCACTTCAACGGAAAAATAACTCCTCAACAAAATGATTTTGATCCAAGTCTTATGCTTGTCATATGTAACCCTTCTAATCTTGAAATGAGTTTGTAAGGAAAAAGAGCAAAGCAAATTAGCTACTCAACATATCAACTTATTCACTGAAACAATTGAGTTTTTCTTTTTAGGTATTTATATCTTTTCTTGTATGCTGTGTTGAATATGTTGGCTGGTAAGAATGGGGATTTGGATCTTTGTTGCCTTGTTTTTACCACAAGGAGGTGTGATTATTTTCAAAATGGTTGGGGTTTTATTCATGTGGTCACTAGGTTTTGTACTCGATTACTGGTTGAACTTGCTTCTTGCGGAGATGAACATCGAGGGTTAACAGCTTATGCTTGTTGTTTGATTTACGTCTTATTTTCTTTGTTAGTGATATTTTGATTGGGGTTTTTGCTCGTTAAGGTTGGGAGGGATTGATATTTGTTTTGGAGGGAAGTTGAAGTGGAAATTCCATTAAATATCAAACTATTTTAGATCTTTATTTTGTTGTATAGTAATTACATCAATTCAGTTTTTTTTCCTTACAAAAGATACATGTTAGATAGTTATACTTATACACTAGTATCAGTACTCCGATGATCCTATCTCATAAATTGATCTTCTGTAGCTGGGATTGCGCGTGATATGAACTAAGGGAAGAAACATTTCATTCTAGTCTATTTAGCATCTGGCAATTGGTTTTTGCGAGCGGTTCAAAAGAGTAGTCAAAATCGATATATTTTTAAAGGGGAAAAAATTTGATCGCGCAGTGCGCGTTCAAAATTTGAACGAGCACCTTCATCATCGTCTGATCGCCAAGATATGACATCATCAGTTTTTAAACTTAACCGGATTTATATTTTTCGAAGTTTAACTAATCCTATGAATCTTTTTGTTTCTAAACAAGATACATAATATTTTGTTCTTACCTGTATCTTTATAATTTGCGCGCCAAAATCTCCTCGCAATCAAGGATGAAGAAGATTGAGTCATTCGACCCTTTGTATACACACAGTGGTGGCTGACTTTAAATATCCTGGGATGTTCGAAACAATCTTAAAGCGGTGTCACCTTAATTCGACTAGTCTCCAAATTCGGATTTTGTTTCTTTCTTTTGGCGTAACTACAATATCGGTTTTGTGATAGTAATGGCTCAATTTTAATGATTGATCATGCAGACGTAAGTGTTGTAATCAATTAACTACTACATATCGTATATTATTTTATTTTTTGATGATTATCACTTGTGTATTGAGGTGTGGTGAAGTTAACCCCTTGATTTCATCACCAAAGTTCACTTTAAAGAAAAAAATCGGAAAGAAAAAAATGATCTTATGGTGTTTTACTTTACCGATAACGTCCTAAATGCCACTTTTGATTAGAGGAAAAGGTATATATGTAACCCGCGTTTCCAAGGTTCTTTTCAAGTTAAACTATGCATCGGATCAGATCTTAAAATTTTAGTCCAAGGGAAGCCATTCTAACATATCTACGTTACAAAGAAGATGGATTCAAACGATTTAATCAAGTTTTAAGAATGCTAGTAGCCTAGCACAATGATTCCGAGCATGGCAGAAAGATAAAATGGCTCTATACCGTACAATGATTATAAGCAAAAAAAACAGTGAAGGAAACAACAAATTTGTAGGATTAGTTAAAATTCGGAAAATATAACTCCGATTAAGTTTAAAACTGATGATGTCATATCTTGGCGATCGGACGATGATGAAGGTGCTCGTTCAAATTTTGAACGCGCACTGCGCGATCAATTTTTTTCCCTTTTTAAAGTTTGGCTAATGATGTTTTATGTCTTGGTCTTTTTGCAGAGCCAGGAATCTGAAACAAGCTGCTAAGGTTGGTTCTTTGCAAATGTATGACATAGTTAACATCAGATTATCTTTAAAAAAACGTTAACTTGGATGCCACATTCCCGCATATCTATCAAAAAAGAAAAAAGAAAAAAGAAAAAAGAAAAAAAATCACCGAATTCCCTTCCCGGATATTTCTCTATTTTACACATGTTCAGTAGGGCGGTGAATAGGTCATTTCTATTTTTACCACGTTTTGATCATTTTTGGTATTATTAACAAATTTGAGTTTATCTTGAATCTAAGATCCAAAGGCCAAGATTAATCCGGTTAAAATCTGAGAGATATTATATTACGAGGAAGATATTTTAGAATAAAAGTTTTGGATATTCCTTACTAATAGTATGGCTTAATTTAGGTACGACAGACTTATAAATAATAATCTTCATCTTCTCTGAAATCAATGAAATCACCGTCTAGTAATAGTTTGGATCCAGTTTACTAATATAACATTGCTTTTTTTTTTTCTTCTTCTTTTCTTTTGTAGAAATTCAACCAGATGTTGTTTCATCATCATCTACAATTTCAAGTGAAGGTTGTTCCAAAGCGAAGCCTTGCTTGGCATGTGATCTTGACATGTATGGCGGGATGTCCACAGGCCTTTGTATGGGTGCAGTGTATCTGATGTCAATCATGTTAGTGTAAGTAAATGCAGTACATTTTGTATTGACATCGGATGCATCTGCACCCATACAAAAAGGCCTGGACTTATGTTACTCTAAGTATTTTTTTTTTCTGTTTCACAATTAAAAACGTAAAGAAGATTACATGTTCAAGATCTATACCTTCCGGACCATGCATGGTCTTGACTGAAGACAAATATAATATTCCTTTTACTGTTTTTTTTCTTTTAGTCTCTCTTTACTTGGAAGGAAATTCTTGTGCTTCCTGCCTAACTAGTTCTCTTTTCTCTTCCTGTCCTCGTAATAAAACTGATAAAAAGAAGTTACAAAGTAAACCCTGCCAGATTTATTAACCTGCTGTTAAACATTTCCTATTTTCTTTCAGAGTTGATGGTGTCAGCTAACCTGCCTTAATGTTTTTTCTGCTCGGTCTTTTTTTCCTTATTCTTCTTAGCAATAATCTTTGCTTACTCTCTTCTGTCAGGCTTGGTTTAGCCAAGTTTTCCCTTTTTGTGCCTTGTTTTTTTCTCTTTCAATGCACTTGTTTGGTGCTCCCTTCTTGTATTTTTTTTTCCTTATCAATAAAATCATAAACTTTTTGAATCTTCTATACTGTATTTGTATTTACTTCTGTATTGTACTATATTTGCACATGTGGTGTTAGATATTCTTGTTTTTACAGTGGACCAAGAATTTTTGTTTAAAGTAAAACATGTATAGACTTTGGACTCGCTCTCTCTCTCTCTCTCTCTCTCAGTAATCTTTCTCTGCAAAAATCAGAAGACGAAAAACAATCCGTTTTTACTAAGAAGGGATCCATGATTTTCCAATCGAGTAAGTTTAATTTTTCACTATGTATCTCATTTTTTTTTAAACTTTTAAAGGTTATTTGAATAAAAGAAGAACCAACTTGATGCCTCATTTTGTCTAAATTTTGGTTTGGGTTTCCTTAATTCGTTCCATTAACGTTGAATTGTAGAGGAACCTATTGATTTCATCACTTGTTTCTCTTGATTTTGGTAGTTTCGGGTGTAAAGGTTTCATTTTTATATCCGTGACTACTAGTAGAATCTAGGTCTAAACTGGGTTTGGATTTAAAGGTCACCGATCTATCGTAAGTTGAATTTATTATGTGGGTTTTGAATGTAAATCAACCTCTGTGTTACATTTTAACTTTTTGTCCAATATTGTGAATTATTACTTAGATAAAGATGTTTCCATCATCGAGGCTAAGATGACTGATGGTATGTCATATATCTTAAATTATTTAGTAGTTCACCAGTCCTCAATTTCTTTTCCTTTTAGTCAAGACTCAAGATTTTTTGGTGAATGTTTCTTAATGGAAGAATAGTTTTAGGGGATAGTTTTGTGTATTATGCTTGCAAGATGTTGTTCGAATAATGTGAATCATGAAGTCGGTGCGGGCGTGTATTTTATCTCGGAGCATTATCTCGGGCATCTTATTATAGGGCAAATTTAGCTTTTATGACTGTACTCGATATGAACTAAGCCAAGAAGCGTTTCATCTAGTCTATTTAGCATCTCGGTAATTGGATTTTGCGAACCTGCTCAAAAGAGTAGTCTAAGTTGATACATTTTAAAAGTTTGGCTAATGGCTTGGCGTTTTGCAAATCAAATCCACTTGTTTTCTCATAGTTTTGGTAATGCTCAAACTTATCACCAAATTTTTGACGTGGGTCACAAGATCCTACCAGAGAGAAAATTTTAAAAGACTACCAGAGAGAACCCCAAAGCATCCCTGCAAGTTCAAAGGTATGTAGATAAGCAAACTAAGAACAATTTCGTTTGTTTCTTTTTCCGGGATTATCGTTTCTTTCTTTTTCTGGGATTAACTCATGAAGTTACTTGATGCTGAATTACTCTTGTCTTCCATTACCTATGTTGTTTAGTTTTTCCCCGTTGATGAAGGAAAACGAATGGGATCTTTGGAGAGGGAGCAGACTGATGAAGTTCTCAACCAGCTCTTTTCCAAGCACTCTCATGAAATATTTCACGCGAACAAGGTAAGCTGACTGAAGCTGACTATCGACCAATCTTTGATTTACTCTAGGCGTTGGGTTTACCATTCGCCTGTTCCTTAATTATGCATAATGAAAGCATCACCATATGCCAACAAGTTAAAGCCAGCATCATGGAAATCGGTTTCCTAAAAAGTCACCAGGTAAAGGATGTCTAAAAAATTATCATCATCTCCATTTCAGCTCTAGCCGACTTTGCTATTATTGTTGTCTATGTAGCTTGTTCAAGAATGTAGCAATGGTTACATGGAACTTGTTGATTTCTTACTTTTTCTTATAGATAATAACATATTACGTTCCGTCTACCTTAATCAAGATTGGTGAGAGTATGTTTTGATTTCTCCAGCTCTCGCCTAATCTAGAATCTGATTGTGTTTGCTCAGGAAAGTCACCCACTTCTTACCTAATAAAAGTCTGAAGAGAACCGACCCTAAAAGAAAGAAAGAAAACAAGGAACCATGTCTCCTATAGAAGACAGTAAGAAATACTCGATTGCTTATAGGTATACAGGATCTCTTCTTTATCTTTTAAATTAATCATGTTTATGTTTTTTTTTGTTTATAATTCCATGATCATCAATTAAGAATCTTGGTTGGTGTGTTTTAGCCTTAGGTTTCAGATGAATGAAGTTTTGAATAATTGGGATTCTTTATTAATCTTAAAAAGGAGGAAAGATCAAGGTGTTGGTTGATTACTTGAATCATCTAAAAGTATATAGATAGTGGAATTTGTTATGTCTACAGCTTCGGTCGTAGACCACCTTACGAGCTTGGGAGACCTTTGCAAAACAAAGGTTTATTATCCAATTTTAAGCTCCATAGATTGCAGAATTAAGTTGAATTGTCATCCCTGTGATAAAACTAATCGTAGTTGAATGCTTTGGTTTTAAAATCTACATCTTTCCTAGCAATACCTGATATGCGAAATTTAATATTTTGACTATTGCAGGTCTTAAGAACCACAAGAAAGACAAGGTTGTCTATGATGAACAGACTCATTCATGGAGTCACCATGATTATGATTGTGTGAATGATGATAAAGATGTTTCCATCATCGATGCCAAGATAACAGATGGTACGCTATACATCTTAAATTATTTAGTACTTGACCAGTTCTCAATATCTTTTCATTTTTGGTATAGTCAACACTCAAGATCTTTTGGTCAATGTTTCGTTATTAATAGACCAAGAATAGTTTTGAGGGATACTTTTGTGTATTTTGCTTGCAAGATGTTGTCGGGGTTTCTTTGATTTTTAAACATAAGTGACTAAAACTAGCCTAAAACAATGAAAAAGAAGTTAAGGACCAATTTTGTTTCAGATGACAGATTTAGCTTTTATAACTATACTCATATAGTGAGTAGTGATATGAACTAAGCGAAGAAGCTAATCTATTTAGTATCTGGTAATTTGTTTTTGCTAATTCTACAAAAGAGGGGTAAAAGTCGATATACTTTAAGAGGTTTGTCTAATGGTGTTCTATGTCTTCGTCTTTTCGCAGAGCCAGGAGAGGATCCTTTTTCCTAGAGACAAACAGAAAAGAAGCAGCGTGTTGAAAAGAACGAAAAGAATTGGTTACGGAATCTGAAGCAAGTTGCTATACTTGGTGCTTTGCCAAGGTGGCATTGTTAAAATGAGTATGTCTTATTCTTTATATAAAAACAAAGTTTTTTCGAGCGACGTGGTTAACCGGAGCTTCTGGTTAATTCTGACCCCACCATTTTTAAATTTCAGCCAATAAAATTTCAGTAAAATCTTTTAGACCCACGATATATTTTCTGGCCAATCATATTTAAAAAAATAATTACTTACCTAAAACATCTAAAATCTTACAAAATATTATTTACTTAAAGAATAAATTTTTCTTTAATCTTATTAAAAATTATTCACCTAAAAAAAGATAAAAAACTCTAAAAAAGTCAAATCCCAAATAATCTAATTTTAAAATAAGCAAATAAATTAAGACAAAATCATATCAAGGTATATATATTTCATCATGATTTCATCACAAATTTAAATCAATCATGAAACTTACAAAAAATAAATAAATTAATGTCCAATGTCCAAATACACTTCTTATGATTATAAACTAATCCTAATTACAATTCAAGATATACCGATAATTGAACAACCTTAATTACAATTTATAACTACAATTTTCACTGGGATCAAAATAAAATTATTGATCAAATTTAGATCATTGATTAAAAATTTAAAATCAAATTACCTCCAGAGTTGTGAATGACAACCCGTTGAACAAAGTGTATACTTCTTCCTCATAAAAAAATTGATGTATAATCCTGTCAATTAAAATACAAAATCATTAGAAAAAAGTTTAAAGCAAAACAAAACAAAAGTCGTGGAGAAAACTAGAAAAATGTTTGTGGAAGAAAAACCAAACTCAATTTAGTTTTAATGAGATTTTATTAATTATCATTCATTCAAAAAAGAAAGTGATAAAATAGTTTCTATTATTAAACCTATAATAAAAGATGCTTAATATTTTTTGGTTAAAAAATATTTCAACTATAATGTGGCATCTACAAATATAAGTAGCTATCCGTGATCAAGAAATAAAATTTTAAGGTATTAATTACAAAATCTTTTCTATTTAGAAATTTAGGTTTGTTGATACACTATATAAAGCACTCTAGCAAGAGCCAAACCTCATTGTTTGTGCGTTTTTTTCACCTCTAGGGTTTAGTTGTCTTTTCTTTTGTTGCTCACGTTTAGGGTATTAATGTCTATTTTTTGTTATTTGTTTTGCATGTACCATCGAATGTGTATTCGATTGGCTTTATCGGAATGGGGCGCTATGAGTACTCATAACAGAGGTGATAAATTAATCTTGATGTTTCTGTATAGTTTTGTATTGGTTTTCTTTTATTTTAACCCTCATATTGCAGGCATTAAAAATTTGGTCAGGATGATTACCGCTGGGATTCTTTTCCTTTTGGAAGTGTATAAGATTTAATTTTTATAGATACTTAATTAGGATCGTTGAACTTCATGATAATCACACAATAAATATACATAAATGATTTATGAGAAATACCTTATAATGTTATTCCGTAGCTCGTCGTTGATCAACTGGTGGTAGCCGTAATACCTTGCGGAGGTCATGGTTTCTCCTTCTTCACCTCTTATGTTATGAATTGTAAATTCTCGAACCCAATACTGATGGCTATTAGTGTTCCTTTTAAAGGTAGAAGGAGGACCAAGTTCCTAGGGTTTAGTTATAGCATTAGATCTCGTAGTCCATCAAAGAAGATATTAGAAATAATCCCATAAATGGTAAACCACATATAATTTAGCAATAATCTATAATTAACTAAAATTATTACATAGCTAAAATGGAATATTTCGTATAGAAATATTCTTACATTCTCCCACTGGTCCATGAGATAATTTATATAATGGTTAATCGTAGAAAACATAAGCGCGCATAATTTCTAAATAAAATTTAATGGTTTAAACATAATACCTTAACCAAGAAAATCACTTATGCGAGTCATGGCGGTGGCACGTTGTCTTGTTATCAACATGTTCCCTTCCATGTACCACAACACAAACAACTTACTTAATCAGGCCTTAAATTGGGATATCATAATGGTCCGGTGATGTCTTCAAACGAAAGACTGTTTCTGTTAACATTCATCCATTCACATAAGTGTATTCTAAACATGGATACATAAATAATTCAGAATAACATTAATAAGAGCTCAAAAAGTGTCCAAAGTAAGCACATAAATTAGCTGAGTTCAATAATCAATTACTCCACAGACACGGAGATTTTAATCTTTTCTTAAGAGGTCATAAAGATAATTATTCATTAAGTGCATCTCCGAATGCAATTGTGCTTAAGCGATAAATGAACAACTATTGTTTCTGATTTCCTAATTCACGCATATATACTCAAGGTTCATGTGTTTTGTTCCCTTCGTATACATATCGTGGCTTTAATGTTGAAGCTAAGACGATAAATTTCAGCTATGTAGAGACAAACCTTAAGTCTCTAAGTATCGCAACATAAATATTCAATCTCAATCAGGACTAGTATTAATGGATTCTTCCTTTTATAGAATCCATACATCCACACAACCTAAGTCCGAAAACCCAATTAAATCTTGTTGGGTTTGCTAACTAATTATAAGACATAAGTTAAAATAGTACCTCAAAATTCTTGATAGCTTTCCCGTAATTTGTTCTTCGATTTTTAGGCATTTAGTTAACATATCAACAACTTTTTAAGTTTCATATCAAATTAAGACGTAATGAAGATTAAATTTATATATTCTATCCAACATGAAATAAAATCATTAAATATGTTATTATCTCAAAATTCCTTGAATATTCGATATATGCCTTATATGAAAGCTTTTGTAATCCATATGATATTACTATCACATGGTAAGCTTCATTGATATCCTTTATTTCAAAAATATAGAGATATGCATAAAGTCAAGATCACTACTGTGCGGTATGTCTTAACATACAAGACCAAGGTATGAATTTCTCCCACTGATCTTGAGGTATATGCATAAATCTATAATAGTTTCATCAAAACTTGAAACATTTATAGTTTTGTTGAATTTCATATACCATTATGGGAGGCTGCTTAAATTTCATACTTTGATTTCTAAAATTTGGTGGACTAAAATTTATCATTAATAAAGGCTATTTCACATTTAATTAATGCAACTCTTAGGTCATACTTTGAGCTACTAATAATACTATGATAATGAAATAAGTCTTTCTTTGACACGAGAAAAAACTTATTTATAATCAATGCATCATTTCGAGTAAAATCTTTGGCACAAGTCTTGCTTTATACCGTTTAAAATTGCTATTACAAGCATTATAGGTCGGAAAGACCCACTTTCATACAACTGATTTGTGTCTTTCGAGCAATTAAATGATGTCAAGACTTGACTTTCAACCAATGATTTTTGCTCACATAGCATCAATCCATTAATCAAAATTATTACATAATATTTGTGAACCTAAAAGCCGAAGTCTTTGCCATTCCATATCAAAATGTAATAAATTCTTGTAATAAAATCAATTGAAACAACATGAATAACTTTCTTCAATCTCTGTGTTGTGACCCTCTTAATGCCGGGTTCATGTTGTTATCAAAAAATTTCTTTATTGGCAGTAGTTATATAATGGAGTATTGGATTAGTAATTTGTGGTCTTTCATTATCTAACATTTTGATAATGAGAAGATTCGCAATATCTGTAGAAATCTTAAATAAAGGGATCATTATCATGATTTCTTGAACAAATATATCCATGTACTCCATTGATTATGCCATCATTAACGAATTTATATTTTTGGTTTCAATAAGTCCCATACTACTTGTTAGAACATTAATGAATACGATTTGGATTATTTAGGAAAAACAATGAACCAAAGAATAGTTTTCAAATCCAATTTTCATTCTTTGGGAATGTAATCCCTCACCTCCAACCGAACAACCATAACTTAAATGTGATTTAAACTAGGTTTCCAGAAGCCTTTCTAGTCCAAAGTGTGTCTTTGAAACTTCTTTACTTGGAAATCTATTTAAATTACACAATTCTAAAGAACAAACATCCACAAATGTATAGCCATTATGCATGGCTCATCATGCTTCTAACCATTTTCGTAAAAGTATGATTTAGCCTTTTGATATACACTATTATGCCAAGGATAAGTTGGCCTTGTGTATTGAGCAACGATTCCAAACTTTTGAAGATATTATGCAAAAGATTTAGGATATTATCCTATTTTGTAATACCTTTCACAATATTCACCACCTTTGTCAGAGTTTATGATTTTCACTTTATCTATAGTTGCCTCTCAATTTCAATAATGAATATTCGATAAAACATCCATGGATTGAGATTCATAATGCAATCGATAGATTTACCGATGAATGCGAAAAATCATCGAGGTGATAAACAATTTTATCTTCCAAAAATGGACCATTAAAAGTCTACGAATAATCATAATATACAATTAATAAGAACAAAATCAAAATTTATAATAGAGATAAATGACAATTAAGCTTACAATAGTTACATACCTTCATAAGATTCTCCCTGTGGGTAAAACCTTATCAAGGAACAATGTGAGACATGAAAAATATCTGTGGATATTTTACATTCTCATATTCAACATTATGTATGTCAAATACTACAACTAGAATCACTGTGGGCAACTCACGTCCTAAAATGTATTAACAAACTCCAATAATTCTAAATATGTTGAACCTAATATAATGTGAATTGTAGTCACTGCCGGTGGCTATTATTTCACATGTATATGAAACATTTAGATAACCTTAATGCTTGTTTAACATGTGAAGAAATACTACTTGTGAGCATTTGTTCTAATCATTAAATCAAACTAAGAGGACTCAAAATATACAACACTTACCGTGATAAGAGCATAGCATCACCGTGGTGATAACTAAACTATCCAACAAACATGTACAATTGCAAATATCACACTAACTTTTCTTGTGATATTACACATTCCCACTCAATGATATGGACATACTTGATCTGATCATAAATTTAGTCTCTTATAAACAATAATGAGTAACCCTAAAAACATCAATCACTTAACATTTATTCAAAAAGCATGCCATACATAAATTGTGAAAAAATATCAACACCCTATAATCGAAAAATATCCAAACATAATGAACTTTTTCTTAAACCAAAATCGAGCATGAAGCAAGTCTATAAATATAATTCAATAATGAAATTTTTGTTGAAGAAAAATTCTTTGATGCATCGCTCATTTAAATATGAAACAAACTTAAAGATCATGATAAATAAATTCGATATATGATGAATTAATAATTTAAAGGTGTTAAATAGTCAATGAATATCATTTTAAATATGGAGAAATTTATCAAAAATAAACCCTCAATTTCATAGAGGATGCAATAAGTTTTGGAAAACATAATAAAAATATTCATGAAAATATGAAAAATTCGTAATAGGTTACTCAACTCGATAATGAGTTAATTTATGTAAATTTTCTTTTATGCACTTTTAAGAAATAACTTAAAATCATGTGCCAATTATTTAATTACCATAATGTATGATCAGATATTGTATACTTCAATGTTATCTTAAACATGTGAACTCAAATTACCCTGTGGGTAATTGTTGTTCTAATACATTTAAGAAAAACAATATTATAAGCACTTGACATGATAACGATTATGATTGGAAAATTATTTGACATCACCGTGGTGATAGCCAAACAACTCAAAAATAATGCCATAATAACTACTAAACCTTGCCTTTACGGCTTAGCGTATTCGTGCTTACAATAAAATTATTATTATTGCTAAGATAAACAATTCTAGTATCACTGTGGTGATAAATAAAGAATTATGACCTAAGAATCCTAAGCACAATAATTTTATACGTATAATTGAAATTATCATCAACATTGGGAGAAAAGTGAAACATAATGACACAAGACACCCTCAAGATTCAAATCAGTTCATATCCATAATGTATGATCAACAATCATATCAGTCAATGTTTTCTTAAATATGTGAACTCCAATTTCCTGTGGGTAAATTTTGCTCTAATAAATTTAGGAAAATCAATATTACAAGCATTTGAAAAATTGTGATCATGGCCAAAAGTGATTTGACATCACTGTGGTGATAGCCAATCAATAAAATAATGCCATTATCACATTATGTCCATAACTGCAAAACCTACACTTTACGGTTTGCAAATTCATGCTTATAATAACATTATGATTATATTGAGATATAACACTCTAGCATCACTGTGGTGATAACTAAAGAGTCCCATAATAATTTCAAGTATAATCTCATAAAATCAAAAAGGAAAAACAATAATCTGAGGGAAACTATACCCTAACGCACAAGCACACAACCATATCATAATGCACACACAAATTTAACGGTGTCAAAAAATGGTTTTGATCATAAAATTTATAATGAAACTCGATAAAAAAAAAATTCGTTTTATTGTTTCGATAAAGCGGAAGCGTAAATTAATTTACAATAAAAATTGGTTTCATTAGTTTTAAAAATTAATATTGTCTCATTATCTTAATAGTAACTAACACGTATACATGCCAAAAGAAAATACTAATGTTTCCAATTTTTAATGTCTTAATAACCATTCACGTGATGAAAATATTCATGCCATAAAGATATAATTCCTAATAAATATTTCCTCGTTTATATCATATCTCCAATTTACCTCCCTTTCACATACAAGGCAAGTAGAATATATGGACTTTAGTGGAACAATTATGCATGTTTATGACTACATGATGTCGACATTATTCCATTTCATTTATCATCATTATTACGTTCATTATTACCTCATATGCTCATTATATGCCATTATTTAAAAATAATATTCTTACAATGATTTTTATTTTTCTATTATTTACATGCCAAAAATAAAATCATCAAGCCAAAAATAAACTCATTAAGCAAAAAAATGTTAATTTATTTACATAAAATAAAGGGTAGGACATTAGCATTAAATTAAAATATATTTTCTTCCAAAATTAAGTAGGTCATTAATGTTGAAATATATGTTCTTCTAAAATTAAGAGAGATATAATGTGAAAATTATAAATAATAATGGCCATAGGATCTTAAATTATACAATATATACCATAATTTTCAACTAACTTGATTTTGATGAAATAATGGAAAATCACACAGGATTTTGATGAAGTGTGAGCATGATATGGGTCAAGATAGTTAGATGCGAAAAGTAACGCAATTTCATAAGAACGATTATAATCAAACGAAAAAAAAAATCAAACCCAATTATATTTTATTATTGCATATGATTAACAGACGATCATGAGTTCTAAACACAAGCTCTAGATGCCAACTATAAGATTTAATTTTTATAGATACTTAATTAGGATCGTTGAACTTCATGATAATCACACAATAAATATACATAAATGATTTATGAGAAATACCTTATAACGTTATTAAAGTAGCTCAAATGCGTTGATCAATTTGGTGGTAGCCGTAATACCTTGCGGAGGTCATGGTTTCTCCTTCTTCACCTCTTATGTTATGAATTGTAAATTCTCGAGACCCAATACTGATGGCTATTGTGTTCCTTTTATAGATAGAAGGAGGACCAAGTTCCTAGGGTTTAGTTATAGCATTAGATCTCACCGTCCATCAAAGAAGAGATATTAGGAAATAATCCATAAATGGTAACCGCCATAATTTAGCAATAATCTATAATTAACTAAAATTATTACATGGCCCAATGGAATATTTAAATGTATAGAAATATTCTTACAAAGTGACCTTGCATGGTTTGTGGTTTGTTCCATAAGAGAACACACCACCCAGGATCTCTTTCTCTTTGCCTTTTCGGTTTGCCTTCGGCCATAAAAGTCCAAGGTTAATTCAAGAAATTGGAAGAGGACATGGGTGAGTTTTCTATAATGGCTAAAATGATTTAAATACGGTTTTCGCTCTGAAGAAGAAGGTACTACTAAGGGCATGCTTCTTATTTTCAATTACTATTATAGGTTTAGTTTTCTTTTGCAATAATTGGGTGCACATACATCGTATGCTTTTTAGTCCGAGATATACCAATCTGGGTTTTCCTGAAAAATATGTATTGAATTTATAATGGACTGAATCATAGGATTTTTTGAGATCTAATCATCACATAAAAAATTTATATATCTTGGGTTTTATCTACAAATGGAAATATATGGGTGGTGGTGTTGTTGATAGTATAATTTTTTTTTTAGTACGATAAAGATGTTTTGTACCATCGGAAAATGTTATCATATGTTTTGCTTTTTATGCAGGCTACCAAAAGAGTTGAACGCCCCCGTAGTTGCCAAAAAATGACAGTAATTTTTAGCAAATATCAAATTTGGCACTTTCTCTTAGGGTTATTTTGCATCAATATCAAGGGCAAAACAAAAAGTACGTAAGCATTTCTCCATATGCCAAAACAAGAAAGTATGTAAGTATTACTCCCTTTGGCATTAAGCTGTAAGAAAAGTTGTATTATATTACTCACAGTTTTTTAAGGTTTATCTTACAAATTGTAGATTGATATCGTTTAAAGTCACAGGGATGGATGATGGACTAAACTTCAAGAATTTTAGTAATGTAAAATTTCCTTTGAGGGTGTCTCATGCAACCAAGCTTTTCAAATGTTATTATATATTCATATGGAGGAGAAACAGGCGTAGAAATTTTGCACCTAAAGAAAAGACAATTTTCAACTAAAGCATGGTTATTGTTTCTTATGTCTAACAACCGTAAGTGCCTTTTGAGGTGTCTCTGGTTAGAACTATAAATACTAACCTGTTCGAGTTAATAAACTGAAATATATGCATTGACGAGGTTGGATATCAATATATTGTATTCCGAAGTTGCCTGCATTCAAGGGATCAACATCCATCAATCTATCAGATCATTTTAACCAGGTTCTTCTTTAGGCTTTTTGGTTTAGTTGAGATTCAGTCTCCATAAACCTGTTTGTATGGTCATCAGAAGGGACACTTTAAATGTCTCCCACAATTAATTAGCTTACATATTACTTCCTTACCCCTGCT
Organism: Papaver armeniacum; assembly: GCA_023531295.1. NCBI lineage: Eukaryota > Viridiplantae > Streptophyta > Magnoliopsida > Ranunculales > Papaveraceae > Papaver > Papaver armeniacum. The sequence goes on along the minus strand of JAJJWW010010786.1, from coordinate 90,663 downwards.
TGGGAAACTCACGTACTCTTCCAGGAAGATTCATAGTGCCAATTGTAATAGCAAACATCTTTAAATCATGTAATTTTGTTACTTAATTATCGATTACTTTGTACATGCATGTTGTTTGTGATCCTTCCAAAGTACTTTCATGAGTCTATTTTTCATTAATTGCTTCAATACTAATTGCAACGGGCATACTGAAGAGTTGAGGTTGAGTGAGAATTTTAGAATGACGGAGAAAACGAGCATTTCGGTTGGGCGGTGACTCATTCATTGGTGGTGCACCACATTTCTTCCTTTCTTCCAGTGGTGCAAAAAGACTTCTTAAAGTCTTAGCTGGAACATAGCATTGGTCACATCTAAGGCTTGGCTTCGGTGGTGGAGATTTTGTAAAATTTCATTCAAATGGACTACTCTCCCCTCATCCCTCCAAGGCTCCAACCACGGTTTTATTCCCATTTACAATTAGCTTACGAGTCATTCATAAGTGCCAGAAAACTAATAAGACACCTTTGGAGCTGATAGAGTGATCACCTTTAGAGTCATTGGTAGGTGCCATCTTTACAATATATAGTTCCAAACATGACAAGTACCAATGAAGAGCTAAAGGCGAAAGCAACTAAATTCAATTCTCTAGATAGAAAAGTGTACCATGTAATTTTTTTTTTTTTTTCAAGCAGTGAATAAAGATATATAATATATGCATTCCACAATTATTTTAGAACTAAGAAACAAAACTCAACATTTTAGCATAAATTCAACATTGTACAACTATGGATAATATTTTTATATTAAACAAAAATTCTTCTCCTATATTTTACAACATTAAACTTTGATTATCAATCTTAATTTGATTATTTTTATTCGCAAGTCCGTCACAAAGCGTCGTTCAAACTTGGATACCAAAACCTCAACTGCCTCTATTAGGTTCATCTTATTATGGGTGCCCTTAAACTTACTCAACACAAAGAACAATAGAAAAAATCAAGCTTAACTAGGCAGACTAAATAATACACATTTATTGGTAAACTGCACAATATCGAGGAGATACTTGGCAATATCCCAAGTTTAACTATCATTACGTCACTCATAATACGTAGTATGAAATATATATCTTGCGGCCAAAATGAAACACACGACTCTCTTTAATACGTAGGAGTTCACGATTGTGCAAACAATCCACCATCGCGCAATATGTTTACGACAATTTGTATATAGTGTATTAGTATGTATGATGTATGGGATTGGTGACGTTTTTTAGTATGATAATTGAGGTACGACGACGATCCATGAAAATAATTGATCTTATTAAGAGAGTTTAACTGCTGGCCTTGATATTTTTGATTGATATGAAACAATGTTGCATTCTTACATTCTTACTTTTTTACAAAGTAAAACGACAATTTTCTTCAGATAGTTTTATTATAATACAAGTAGAATTTATGTTTTTCAAGGGTGGTCTCTAATGCTATGTTAACTTTCTAGATCAAATTTCATAGTGTCGAGTTTTAGTTGCTTGCCTTACCACCCTGCTCTAATCATGTTTTCATGAATTTCTTGATATCGGAGTTGGTAAAGGGTGTCAACGCAAGTCAATTAACGGAAAATGGGTCATTTGTCCAAATATTTTTAAAACACGGTTCTAATGGACGAGTAAAAATTAGTATGGGTGAAATGACACAAAAAAAATAGCAAAGATGAAACTGGATTCATCCTGGCTTAAACTTAAAAAATAGCGAGGATGAAATCGGATGCATCCTGTAAATTAAAAATAAGAAAAAGTATTTGAAAATGGGCAGGATGAAATTGTTTACATCTGACTATTTTTATATTTTTGTCCATTTAACAAAATATCAAAATCTATATGTCTTTTTCACCCAAATTGTTGATTTTGGTCTTTTTAACCAATTTTGTGGTCAATTAAGTAGTCATTGCACGTCAAAGACCAGGAAGTGGTGGCGAGAGAGAATTCAAGTTTTCGTGTTTACATTTATTTATTAATTTTGGTGAATCGGAATGGCACCAATATGTTTGGCTTATCTACGGGGGTAAAGTTCATTGTCGAGATGTTTAGTTTACCATTTGAATTTATAGACTAAAAAAGGTGTTTTGTCTTGCCTTTACTTCTGAACATAACAACTAAAATAAAAGAATTTGAAAGTAAACTCTAGAAGATACATCATACTGCATAAAGGAACTAAACCAAACATGGCAAGGATTAGCCATAGCTTCCAGTAGCCTTAGACAAAAGTATTTCCAATTCAACATGATTAATTTCTCCACAAAACGTAACCGGTTAGTGCTACATTTTATTATTTCCATAATTCTTTTAAAAATAAGTAAATAACAATAACAAACATTTAACAGGGAGAAGAGATACATCCGATAATCTTAAAATAGGTATAAAAATTGTAAGGATAAGTTTAATTAAGGAGCAAAATATAATAGTCATGTCATGATTTTTTGGTTTTGATTTTCAAACGGAAAATATTGGCATGTCCGTGGAAATTTAAAATTGCACTTACGGACCAAATACGCACCGTGGTCACCAAACACAATGAAAATGTTTCATTGCATAAACTTAATTTTATTGAATGAGAAGATATTCCATTGCATTATGCAGATAATTTCTTATAGTTATATATCTATATATTTTTTTTTCCTATTTGGTATTAGATTATACATCCTTTCAGTTTTTGAATTCAAAATTATTCAATGTTAGTTTGATAAGTAAAAACATTTTGAGGTTTGTGTAGGAAAAGGGGAAACCAAAAGAAGACGATTAAGCTACCGAGGAAAATTCATTGTTCGGTGCATGTGTATTTTACCTTAATTAATACCATACCAAAAAAATCACATTACATAATTGAGACGAAGGAATTTATAGAAAAATATAGATGGCGCTTATGTTGATGAAATGAAATATGGACATATAACGACTGGATGGACCAAAAGAGGCATGAGTAACATGTATAATAACAAAAACATGAGCTCCTAAAATTAAAGACCATCGAAACTTGGAAAATGACTGGAATGGCATTACTTTTATCTTCTGCTGTTACTTGACACAGTATGTTTTATTTTAATTTTTTTAATTTCTTGAACCATTCGGAGACTCTTTCTAAATTCAGGTTTCATATATTTATAGAATCAAGTTGAACAAAAACTTAAATTCTAAACAACACCAACAGAATCCAACGATGATGAAGATGAGCTAATTAATTTTGACTGTAAATATGAGAGTAATTAAGAATACAAGAAGACAGAGGAAATATTCCTTTTTTTCTTTTTCTTTTTGGGAAGTTGAATTTTAATTGGAAAACTAACTAGGAAAGAGCGAGTGAGTGGTTTTACGCCTCAAATATCGTCCAATAATAGAAAATTGAAATGTGCACCCCGGTTTTAGAGGTGCACAAATTTTCGACTTTGAAGGTGTTGCACCACAAGCCGTAAACATTTTAATTGTTTTATGAATCGGTTTTTAGGTGGTACGACCTAATTAGGTTTTAATTAGTTTTTCTATAGTATTTTTCTTAATGAAGTTAATTTTAAAATATGTATTCAACATCTTCATAAGCGAGAAATAGACCCGTGCATCGCACGGGTGCAAAACTAGTAATTATACAATATTAACGTTTATGTTGCAAATCTACTTGGTTTCTCATAGATTTGGTAATGCTCAAAAAACTTATCACCAAATATTAACTTACGTGGATCAGGTCCATTTTTCCGCTGGTGATTTTGATGAACTCTTTATCTGTTGATAAAGAAGGATGGTATCATTACTGGGATGAGTCGGTGTTTCTCTGAAGAAGATTTCATGGATAGTTGCAGCAGTCAAGATGGAAGCATTTCATTGGGGCATGAATCGTCCTCAAGGAGGTCTAAGAAAACCTGGAAGCCAAGCATGGGAAAGGGAAAACGAGTCTTAGGAGAAGGTGGATACGATGTTGGTGGTGTTTCCCACAGTTGTGACAATTTTTTTTTACCCTCCATTTAGAAAATCCTGGTTCCACCAGCAATTGTCTGTTTATATTAGAAATTTTCATGTAATCTATTCAACATAAAACCTTGAACAATAGTTTTTATTAGAAGAAAAAGATCCTAATATAAAACACAATGAGTGATGCAAGAGCAGTCGTTCATTCTACAACACATATCTTTTTTCGTTTCCTGGAACAATTCGATTGCAACAATTATAAACGTTGCGAATCTTTGTATTAGCACCTTTTCATCTCTTAAACACCATTTGAGCTATGTATCAATATTTTGAGTGTGTTATGAGCACGAGGGGCTAAACCCCATCACTGGGACAATGGAGGAAGCCATTTTTCGTCAATGTGGTAATTATATCAATTCTTCTTATGACTTTCTGCACTAATTTAAATTGAATTGAATCGTGATTTTTATTAATTAGTTGTGATTTAGTTTGATGGGTTATGCATAGCTTAAGTGTTTTGATAGTCCATGCTTACCATTTACAGTTAATGTTTTACAAAATCTACCTTGGCAAAAATTCAGAGTCAATAATTGTTATTTTTGGAGATATAATTGTTGTCTCGGAATTGATCTACAAACCACATGAATAGGAATCTTGGTGGAATCCCGAGTCCCAGTATCTCACAACTTTCATACAATCGTTTGTTAATTTGCTAGTTATTTTTATAGTTAAAATCTAAATCAAATCTCTATAAGTCTGAGAAACGAACTTCTTTTTATCACTATCACAACTACATCATTATGTTCCACGGATTTGGTTCTGTAAACGTTCTAATTGCAAGAGAGAAATATATAACTCTAGATAATATTCTTTGATTGAGTTTAACTCTCGGAGTTTTATTGTGTTTGTCCATACAGATTTCCTAAGAAAAAAATGGTGGTGTATTTTGGTACCCTCACGTTTTCAATTGGTATCAAAGCAGGAAAATACGCTAAGACCTAATAAGTTTGTGTTTGAAGCAGTCTGACTATATGGATAGGAGTACAATCTCGATAAATGTACCGCCAGCATTTGATGGCTCAATTTACTTATGATGGAAAATTGCTATGCGTTTCTTTTTACAAGCCCGTGACTTAGAGACATGGAAACTTGCAGTTATTGGATATGATGTGCTAATAGTTATTAGAGACGGAAACAATGTTGAGAAGCCATTAGGAAAATATCGTGAATACAAGATAAGCGTCGCAAAGCATAATTTTGACGGGTTAAACACTATTATCCACTCCATAAGCCCAGATCTTCAGCACCATGTAACATCGTGCACTAAGTCTAAAGATGCTTGGGATATCTTAGAAATCATATTTGAAGGAGATACCTCGGAGAAAGAAGCTAGGCTTCAAAGCTAAAATTCTGACCGGGAAAATCCTCGTATGTCTGATGAAGATTTGTTTGATGAATTTAATCAAAAAGTGTCTGGAATTGTTAATGCATCTTATGCGTTAGGTAAGACCATTCCCCAAAAGGACATTGTGATGAAAATTCTACGATCTTTACCAGCAAGATACGAGTCCAAGAAACATGTCGTCATGGAAAGGAATAACCTTGAAACTCTTTCCATAAATACTCTGGTTAGAAAATTGAATTTTTTGATCTACAACTCAGTAAAGAGACATCCATGTTATTTCGAAAACAAATACTATGGACAAATCTCTAAGTCCTGAACAGATTGAGGAAAAATATGAAAATATCCTTAATTGTACTATGTCACTGTTTATACAATAAATGAAGAAAAATCTTAGATAGAGAAAAAGTAAAAATCGTAAAATATTATCAATTAAGAATAAAGAAAAATGGTCAAATAGACAAAGATTCTCAAATCTGTTCCAAATATCTTGGTCATGGTCATCATATGTCCGTGTGTCCACAAAGGATTCTTGTGTAAAAACTAAAGCTTGGATGGAAACCTTAGACTATTGTCCGGGACGAATCACCCCATGCAGTTTTTCTCACATATGTTGACAATGAACAAGTTCACAATTCAAATAATTCTAGCCACTCCATATTAAAAATTATGTCTTCCTCAAAAGAAAAAATTAGCCTCTTGAGTGAAGAAATTCGTTCAATGAAAGCTGAATTTCAACTGAAAAAGGACATGTGGGCTAAAAGGATTGAGAGTCCGGAACATGAACTGGATAAGTTGAAACATGAACGAAAGAGACGTGTCCTTCGAAAGATCCCCATGTTCATAAAAAGAAGAAATAGACTTTTCCGAGAAATTCTTGTAAGAATAATCAACACATCTCTAAATGTTTTAAAGTCTTGAACAACTCTTCTAAACAATAGAATTCTCAGACTTGTACCAAAGAGACAACAAACGTATCTCAGTGGTCCCTATGTAATATACGAGATCATGCAAATGATTCTAAATCTAGCTCTTCTACAATTACTTTGTATCATAAACAAAAGAAAACTCGAAAAGGGAAGAGACAAAACTCTCTAGAGAATTGAACAATATGATTCACAAATTGGGAGATCAATCAACGGTTTCAATAAACACTTGCGAATTCAAAGGTAACGGCTCACCTCTTGTCTCTCAAACTCTTTATTCGTACATAGAAGACCTATGTTTAATAGATATGTTCCTAAAGAGCCACCGGATCCTCTACGATGGGGATGGAATCATCATATGCAGTAACCTTCAGTTGGTTCTTATCTCTCTCTTGGATGAGAATAACAACTCAATAAGGGGGATAATTGTCATATTCATTATATCATCTGTGTTCTTTGTGTTTAATTGTGAAAAGGTTGAGCCATGCTCCCTAAAAACAATTCATAACATAACTTGTCTGATAATTCTTGTGCTCTGAATTTATTTATTGAGCTAAGTAAACGGCAGGTTATGAAAATACTTGTACACCCCATGATCATGTAATTTTGACACAACATGTGTGAAACATATCAATTCTAGGGTAAAGGCTAAAACATGAATTACATGTTCTTATAATATATCTGATCTCTAGGGTTCATAACCGGTTTATAAAAAGTTTCTTTCAAACTAGGGTACGGTAACCATGTCTTCTCTAAGTTTTTCAAGCAAGGAAGATGAAGTCTGGACTATGCAATTTCCCACGAGGAAAATTCGGTTTGAATAATCAGAAAGTGATTCATGTCAAGACAAGTGTGAAACCATACCTTGTGACAATCAAACTGGTTCTCAATTTGATGAGTTTTCTCTCAAATTGAACCTTGTTCTAGAAAAAGTTCAAGCACTAAGCTCTGAACTACAAGCCTCTACATAAAAGCTTGAGGAAAAAATAGAACTTGTTGAATCCAGATTGGATCTTATTGAAGAGGAACTTGATGACTACAGAAACTATGAAAATAGTCTGGGAATCTCAAAGTAAAACTCTTTGAGATCATTTTAGTTATCTAGAAAACTTCTTGTAAGAATTTATTTTTATTTTTGAAGGATAACTAAGGTTTGGTATAGAAAAAATTGTGATTACAAAAGCTATTTCCAACGTTTTTCATCTTGCATGTTTTTAGATTTATTTATTTAAATTTTATAGTTGTTGAAAGATGAACTTTGCAGTATGTAATCATTATTGGTTTAATTATTGCAAAAGTCTTATGAAATATATGTGCCTTTATATTTTCGTGAATCGAGCTGATATCTCATATATGCTCAGAAATTAAATCTATTATGTTTTTTATAAACGGAAAATAGAACAAACTCTTTGAGAATTTTCTCGTAGTATTGATCTACTTGTGAACACATTTTTGTGTTTATACTGCTTGACACACTCCGTAAGATTCTCTTATGTTGAGTCATATCGATCAAAATTATCTTTTGTCCCTAACTAGCGTTGAGATTATTTTAATGTGATTTTCGGATACAAATCAATGTGATTTGTTAATCTCCAACAAAATCGTTCTTTTTCATAAAGCAAGGTCACTCATGTTGTTCTCTTGGGAATGACATAAAATGGGGGAGAGTTCTTAAATGAACTTGTGCTTAATGTTATATCTTTGTGGGGAGTGTGGCTTTGGAATTTGAAAGGGGAATGTGGAATCTCAAAACTTCTTAATATCCTAGATGAGCGCTAAGTATTTCTTATTATGTGATATCATCTAAAAAGTTGATATGAGGAGTTGCATTTTAACTATGTTATAATGTGGAATCTCAAAACTTCCTTAAAACTTGTCATATCTTTTGGTTGTATTCATTACGATCCCGCGATTTTCGTACCATTGTTAATTTTATTGACAAAAAGGGGGAGAAGTATTTAGTAGTTTCATACTACATAGATATGGTTTACGGGATCATTATGTAATGGGGAGTGAATCAATAATATATAGGTTTTACCTATTATGTAAAAGATGTAAGTATTGATTAAGGGGGAGAAACATATCACCATAGTATTACTTCAGAATTGGGATACAATTGAACTTTGGAGAAGGAATAATACTATGTTTCTATATAACGACGATTGAGAATATTTGTTTCCAAAAGTTGTTTTTGCTATGGAATCGGTTCTTCAACAACAACGATGCTAAGTTGAACACGTTCAGAATCATTGCAGTTTGAAATTACGAAGAGTTCAAGGAGTTGAAGATTCCAAGCAAATCAAGACATGTTGGATTCAAGAAGTTGTCGAAGCTTTATTTTTTTATCCATATATATTGATAGTTTTGTCACTAAAATTGACAAAGGGAGAGATTGTTAGAGCATTGCTCGGTCGAACTCACAAGTGTTGCTATCTCAAGCTTGTTGTCAAATTTAGTTGTCAAAACTATATCTTGATTTCTAGTCTACAATTATTTAAGTCTCAGGAGTAGTATAGAAAAAATGTAGTTGAGAAACAGCGGATCACGACAGTCATCATTGCATTCTACCGTTTGAAGGCGAAGATCAACCGAAGCTTTTGGATAACTTCATCAACAAAAGGTAAGTGAAGACTGAACCACCTATATCTCAAGTTATATTCACTTTTCTATCATTTGAGACGATGTTGCATAACTAATTAGACTATTATGCATAGACAGGAATTTCAAATCAAGTTTATCTTGATAATTAATTCTCGAAATATAGTGACTAAGCTTAATGAATATTTGTTCATACTTGATGAATTTCGGTTAAGAACAATTTATTTTTCGGAATCAAAATCATGATTCAAGTTTTATCGTTCGAAAATAGCCTAGAACAGTGATATGTGTCATTGATGTTATTCGGGAATGTTTCGAATCGATTTAGAGAAAAATATAGAACTACTACAGATTCAGATACAAGACAATGTTATCAGTCTTACGTACTGGGAAAACTATTATATGTCTAAACCCATATTACATGTACTCGTACACGTAACGGAGTAGCTATATATCGGCTTACAGATTTTTGGTACGCATATTCTTATGTATATCTTATGAAAAATTTGTTTAACTCGTGAACCTGATCGGTATGCATACTTATGCAAACTATTTTAGAACTGTGGTTACGGAACCGAGATTAGTTTCCAAACCGGTACGCAAACTAAAAGAGTTATCAAATATAAATTAAAATCTGATGGAACGATAGACAAGTATAAAACAAGACTACTTGTCAAGGGCTTAAGAAAAAAAAAAAAAGGTTCGAATAATTTCACACCTATTCTCCCGTTACAAGAATTACATCCATAAGATATCGGATGCCACTATATTGGATAGTGAAATTGATTTCATCGTCCGATTTGGATCAATAATAGAATACTCTTGAGTAATCAGTCAAATTATGATGTGTGATATATGTTGGGAAATTTAAAGCTAATGCCAACCAACAAAAACCGGCAAAGCTAACATATATAACATATATGTCGGCAAGAAGTCACCAAAATAGTGACAACCCATAGCATCCGAAAATTATAAATCAGCAATTTCCAAGAATAACATTCCAATTACAAATAAGAGTGCTCAAAGAATAATCATCAAAGATCTTAGTTGATCTTGCCAGATAAAAAATAGTACATTTACAAGCTATAATTAACTGGTTACAACTCCCCCTCCTCCCTCCATAAAGTCTATCGTTTCTTTCCTGCGATGTCCACCAAATAGCAAACGGAATAAAACCCCACAATCTCTTCGCCATTGCATTGCCTTTTTTGTTAGCCTATTCCCATAAAGTTGCTTTAACACTATCCGCAAAAGTCCAGGTGAAACCCAAACTATTGATGAAATAGTTCCATAGTTTAAATGTTTCTTTACAATGCAGAAATAAATGCATATTCGTCTCTTGCTCTTCTCTCCAAAACAAGCAATTTCTAGTGGTAACTTTCCCAGCTCTCAGCAAAAAATTCAATGTTGGCGCCCCATTATAGCAAAGGGTTCATACCAAAAAAGATACTTTAAGAGGAATTTTAGAATTCCAAAGCTGCTTGTGCGGGAAAATGAGAAAACCATCGACATCGAGAGATTCATAACAATTTGAAACACTAAATTCATCCCCTACATCCCACTTCCTCTGATCTTCAGTATCCGGGTTGGTAAGAATACTAGAAGGATCACCTAGCAACTACAATAAATGAACTACTTCCCTAAGCTCATATTCTTTCAAGTTTTCTTTTAAGTTTTTTTTCTTTGAAAAGAAAATTTTGTATTGTAATTTATTGGACGGTCCAGCTAAATATTGCTAGCCGGAGTACTTATGTTGGGGCTTGGGAATGTAGTCAGATAGTAAGGCTCACCATTGAATTTTCTTATTAAAAATATATCATAACTGAAATTTTACATTTCCTGTACCAAACTTTTTTAACACTCAAATCTCAATAGAAAAAAGTTAGAATTAAAATTTAATTCTGCTGCAGAGAAATAGGGCATATCCCAACAAGGATTTTTATGATTCTGTTAATTTGCAGGTGAAAGATGACAGAAGTAAAAAGATTCTGACATGATTGGTGGCTGTTTAAAGGGTCGTTGAGAGAGAAGTATCCAAGATTGTTCAAGATTAGTCCACAAAAAACGAGACAATGGCTAGCTTGAAGTACACGACATGAAAATTTTCTTCTACAAGAGATCTGAACCCGGAGGAAAGAATTAATTTCTTAGAGATCCAGTTTGAACTGAGAAATGTGACGTTAGATTATAGTCAGACTGACTGTGTGGAAAGATAATGCACTGCAAATATTATTTACAGGAATTTAAGTCAGGATGAAGAGGATTGGGAGTATAACAATGTAGCCTCTAGTAAAATGGCCCCTCCAAAGGTGTTATTTTTGATGTGGGCAGCTTTACATCACTCCATTCCAACAAGAAGTATGCAGGGGAACAAAGGGGTGCATATTTCTTCAAATTTGTGCTTATTTTATGACTAATCTGTGAAAAACATGATCATTTGTTCCTAATCTGCAGCTGGGTTAATGATTTGTAGAACTACTTCATTCGTTCTTTACAGGTAAGATGGCTAATGCCAAATGAGTTCACTGCTTTATTGAAGAGCTGGAAGATTCAAAATCAAAATGTAAAAAGAAGAACGATATGACATTTGCTTCATTTTGCTATTATATCATGGGAAGTTTGGTTGGAAAGGAATAATCGTGTCCATGGGTAGAAGGAAATCAAAAGATGAACTCATTTATGGTGTGATTATAGATATTTGTCTTTGGAGCTCCGCAACTGAAATTTTCAAAGACTGAACCATGAACCAAATCATTTACCACTGGGAAGATGTTGTAAATCTGTAATTAGCTTTCTTTTTTCTTTTCTGGGAATCTTTTGATATGAGTTAAAAAAAAATAAAAAAAAAAGGGCATATCCCCCTAATACAAACTCCACCTCCCTATAACACAAAAATCTTTTCAAGATAAAATCAACGCGGTATGACCATGGTTCCCAAACCAGTTTATATATTGCATATTAAACTTGGGAGTATGAAACGAACATCATTTATGTTAACCAGAGAAGCACAGACACGCCAGTATTGGTGTCGTGTCCGCGTCAGACACGCGTCGGACGCAGGACGCGCGTTGGACACCGACACGACGCATGTGTAGAAATCTATACATCATTTTACTAATTGAGCACTCAAATGGGTTATGAAAATCAGCATAATAGTTAATATTTGTACATATGGGCTAACGTAATGGCATAAAATTGAGTTTTTTTTTCATGTATTTGCATGATTAATGTATTTGATATACCATAATACTCTGATATTTGTGTATAAAATTATTTAATTAATATATATATAAACGTGTCCGTGTCCTGATGATTTTGAATTTTTCCGGTCCTTATGTCCATGTCGTGTCCGTGTCAGTGCTTCCCAGATGTTAACCTACTACTGGTAAAATTTTAAACAAACATCACTTAAACCGACAAGTGGCAAGGACATGTTATCCCATTTCACGGTTCCCAAACAGACCCTTAAAGAACTTGCCTGTTTTTAGAAACGCGTTCGTCGGACGAATTACAACGGCTAAAACTTAATCACAAGTTACAACTGGATTTATTCTTACAAGCTGTAAAAACTTGGGAACAAAGTTTCTATATCTATATAAGTAGTGATCTCAAGTGATTCATTGCTACTACTACTTCTAATTAATCTTACTTTGTTCATTCCTGTTCTTCTTCAACACTCTGTGAACGATTTCTTTTTCTTTCAGAAGTACAAATCGAAGATTTTCGTGAAAGAAAAAATGGGTCTTTGGGATCAAAATAAGGTCGAATCATCATCTTCTTGCAAGAACAATGGTAAGAAAAAGAAGATTTTCAAGGGCAGAATGAAGGGTGTTGAGAAGAAATGGCATGAATTGAAAACTCTATGCGGTGTTAGGGTTTTGCTGTATCTTGATTCTGAGTTCAATAAAGATAAGAATGGGGATGGATCGGTTAGGATACTACCTTTAAACCCTAATGAATGTCAAGAGATTATCAAGGATTTCATTAATTATGATGCAAAAACAGCAAGGAAAAGAAAAAGGGATACCGATGAAGAAGTTGTTGATTCAGAATGTATGAAGATGAGGAAATTATGTAATGGTGATGTTAAAGAATAGAATCAACAATGTAAATTTATTGATCAGAATCAGTTAAGTAATTTATCAATTGAAGAGATTCAAAGGATTGAAAGGAATTTGGAGCCCATGTTTGGTATGATTTCAGAGAGAATAGACCAGTTGATGATGGAGAAGAACAGATCTAATGATCCATCTGCAAAGGGTTGTAATGATGATGATGTGATTATGATGAATGAATTCCCCTCTCTTCCACTTGAACCTAAAATTATGGAGAATAACAAATCTACTGAACCATTGGGAGAGGGTGGCAGTGATTATGATGATCTGCTTGTGATGAATGAATCCCCTCTCTTCAGCTTGAACCTAAATTTGATAATCAATCTTCACCATCCAAGGATTTTTATAATTATAGTTCTGCTTTGGAGAAGGAGTTTAATTATGATGTTAATCAATGGCTTAATAATACCACTACCGATGATGGTATTGTGTTTGAGCCTTTTCCTGACTTGATTGACTTCGAGTTCCAGGGGTTGAATAATTATGCAGGTAGCTTTACTGATATGATCCAGTGCTGGTGAAGAAAAGACGAGCTACTGCTGAGTACTATTTTTTGATTTTAGTTAACTATGTAAGACCGTAAGTAATGGTGTTGTAGATGCACGGACTACTAGTTTCCTAATGTTGATTCGATTTATAATGCAGTTTGTCTCCTGCATTCATAATTTCAGATGTGCAGTGTAATTCATTTTTGATCTTGAATATCATGATTCATCTAAATGAATATATTAGTCCTTTTTAATCTGATCGCTTCTTCGATATCTATAAAAATAAAAATAGAATGATGATAAATAGCTGCAGTAACTAGAAATTTAAAAATTTACGGCCTTCTTATCCCCATTGAATCAACCGAAGGTTGAGATTTTCAGCTTCAGCAAGGAGGAGATTAAGCAGTTCAAACAAATTAGACCAAACAATTGTTGCAAACTGACAGAGCTTCAGAGAACTATATTGCGAAATCGATAGAATGAAAGGATTTTGAAAAGAGCTCGAAATAAGATAAACAAATGCTACACTACAAGAATAGCAGAAACAATAGCAATTGGAAAACATCAAACGCTCGTCAACACAGATAATAATACACAACAAGAATCTTAACGTAAACAAGATGAATATCACAGGCAGGTGAGCTGAGATTACAGGAAATCCGATAACAGGGTTTAAACCTGATGAAAATAGGAAATAAATACTATTACAAAGCAAATTACAGATGCAAATATAAACAGATGATAGAGATAGATGTTACAAAGAGACACAGATTACAGGATGAAATAAAAGGCTACAATTATTAACTACAATTCAGAAAGATATAAAAAGCAGAAATAACACCAAAAAAAGAGCTCATAAGCTCAGATAATTTCATGTTATAACAAGTTCATCAAAAAGGGATTGTTGCTGATTCTTCAAGGAGTGGACTAATGCATAGAGTGGTCAGAGTTACCACCAGATTCATGCTGATTGTTATTTTCTTCCATTGCATCTGAGGTGGAAGCTTGACCCTTGAACAATTGAATGTGGATGTTCACGAAGAGTTAAGGATGATTCAGTAGCAGTCATTTCTCTTATTTCAGGGACTCTCTCCACCTGATAGTCTGAAGTTTTGCTCCAATAATTTACCCAAGGATTAACCAGCTGCTGCTGAGAAGATGATGCTCCATTCCAAGGGTTAGGAGCAAAATTGAATCACTGACCAGGTCTACTTCTCTTTGGCAGAGCATGCATCACCAGTTGATGGTTTTGTTGGTTTGGCATGAAAGGTGGGGCTAGGTAGTTTAACAGATGAGGGATGTGTTGCATGACTGGGCCATCTGACTAGATGCACCATCATTTAAATGTTGCTGAAGATCAGAGTATGTTACCTCAGAGGCTTGAGTGTCTGATGAAGAGCTAGAGAAACTATATTCAACGAATTCCATATCAGGCTGCACCATAACATGTGGGTTTTGATCTTGAGCCTCAGCATCATCAGCATTTGCTTGTTGTATTGCAGCTAAGAAAGCATCTGCCTCTGCTTGTTGAATCTCAGCTTGCTGTTGCGCATGTGCAAAACGAATGCACTCATCTAGCTTATGACCAATCAAGTCACAGAAATCACAGAATATGTATGGAAATTAAAAGTTCAACCCATTAACCAGACCCACTGCATTAACACTAAATCTAATGGGTTTGTCTGAATCTGATACTTGCCTTGACAGTGACGGAAAATTTTCCGTCCGGGTGAGTCGGGTGACCAATAGGATAGTTAAAGACAAGATTTCACCATTACAAGCAAGGTACCTATGCAGGTTCTCACTTGTAATTAGTTTGCCTAATTAATTCAGCGATTTCCTCCACTTTTGTGAGATGATCCTCCTTCATAAGGCTAGAAAGAGTTTTGTGTGTCTGCTGTGTTACGATTTAGAGCCACGCCTGTTAAAACACCCACAGATTAACAATCAAAATCTTGACTGTGCACTCGACTTGGAATAAATAATTCAAATGTACACTAACCTTGTCTTTTTTCAAGGACCCCCAAAGCTGTCTGCAACAATTCTCTTGCCTTTCTATCGGGAGAGCATCCAGCAGATTGCATTTCCTCATAAATTCCCAAAACCTAAACAACAAAAAAAAACACCATTCAAGACAGAAGGGTATGCCATAAGGCTGACATAAAGGCTAAAAGCAAAGGAAGAATTAAAAAAGGATCAATTGTTGATTGGCTAACATTGAAAGAACATGTTAAAGTCTGAAATAACTGGATTTTGGTTATAAGAAAGAAACGGCTAGGGCTATAAGATGTATCAAATGAAAGACTACAACTGACCTGGTCAAACTTTTTTGCCCTAATAAAAGCTTTCATAAGTGTGCTGTAGGTAACCACATCAGGACTGATGCCCTTCAGAAACAATAACCATATCATCATTAGTATTGGTGAAATTAGCATGATTATGAGCTTGGAAACTAGTACGCTCTGTAACCACGGTAGGATGCTTACAATTTCTTTTATGTGATGAAAAATTGATAGTGCCTCCAAATGTCTTCCAGCAATACCAAATGCGTTTATCAGCAGGTTCAGCATTATGAGGTTTGGTTCAATTCCTTCAGTCTCCATGAGCTGAAGAACCTTCACAGTTTGTTCGCATAATCCCTACAAAATGATTGGAGGGTTAAGTTATACTGCTGTCAAGTTGGATTGCGGAAAATAATTATCACTAAAACGACCAAGAAAGTGAGATATACAACAATATATACAGTGTGTCGTCATTGTGCAGTTACTCAAAAGAGAACAAGCACAAAAGAGATAAAACAATGAAAAATAAGACAAGTGTAAACAAACCTGTTGAGCGTAAGCATTTGATAATGCACAAAACATGTTCGCTGAAAGCTGTACTCCTTCAGACTTCAAAGCCAGCACACACTCTTCAGCATTCTGAAATCTACCGTATTGCCCATAGATATCAACCAGAACAGCATAAATTGCTCCACTTCTCCAAAGTCCTCTATGCTTCATATTCTCGAAGTTCTTCTTAATCAAATCCCACTTCCCTTCTTCCCCTAAGCGGCTAATAATTGCAACGAAAATCTTAGGATCAGGATATAATCCTTCTTCTTGCATCTGAGTGAAAAATTCTAGAGCCATATCGACATTCCCACTTTTACAATGCCATCGAATTAAGGAATTATATGTCACGATGTCGGGTTTAATGCCTTCCCTTTGCATGTTCCTAAACATTGTTACTGCTTCATTCAACTCACCATACTTCCCAAATGTATCAATAATACTATTGTAAACCCGTCTATCAAGTGGAATTTTTGTCTCTGTCATTTCTCTCATGAGTTCTAATGCTTTCCTCCACAACCCATTATCCCTATAAAGACCAATAACTTCGCTATATATATGGGAGTTCAAAGTGAATCCCTCTGCCTTCATTTCAGCGATTATAAACCAAGTGTCTTCCAGTCTTCTAGCACGAACATAATATTCAAGAAGAAGTTCAAAAGTTTCTTGATTCCTAGCTATGTTTGTTTGACACATTTCGTTGAGCACATTATACGCAAGCCCTAAAAGCCCTTTCCGAAGAAATCCTCTAAGAAGGACATTGTACGCCCTAACTTTAGCTCAAATCCAGATGTTTTCATCTCTTGGAAAATTGAATGAGCTTCGAGAGTGCGACCTACATTTCCGAGAGACTCGATCAAAATATTATAAGACGTAGCATTTGGATGAAACCCTAGAGATTCCATTTGAGCAAGTAACTCCATGCACTTATCAACATTTCCTTCTTTGCAATGCTTACAGATCAAAATGTTGTAATTTTCACGAGAAATTTCCTCAGTCACACTTGACTGCTTCAGAATCGTCAAATTCAAAGTTTTAGCAGCTTTTTGAAATCTTCTATGCTTGCATCTGGATTCAGATATTTCGCACTTCTCGTAAAGGTTAGACGAGAAGAGGGAGAAAAACGCCAGGCATGGTTGGGAAGACGATATGTGTCTCCATGCCTTAATTGGAGCTCATCCACAGCTCTGAGGACCTGTGAAGCTTCAACAAAGTAGAATTTAGAAGTAAACACAGGATTGCATTTGTAGACAAATGCTCATGCTAGGAAATAGAAGATATTCTGGAGATTATCCATGAAAAATTAGGTTGGATAAAAAACTATGCATCAGTAATGTTTACAGCAACACAAACTCTTTCTCATACGCCTACTTTATAAATAAAAGTGTTGTGTGTGAGGCCTACAAAAATTTACAAAAACCATGGGATTAGATTTATGTAATCTCTGGACCAAAGTCTGTCATGCCCAAAATTATTGACTCACGCCTCCATGAGATCATACGTACCTTGACAACGAAAATCTTAAAATTTACGCTTAATCTAGCACAGGTAATGAGACATGAGAATAGAACAGCATTGACAGGCGGAAACATGCTACAAAAATTTCTTGTACTTGATGGTCGAAAATCTGAAACAACTCTTTACCATGCAAGACTATAATTTGTATTCTCAATTTACTTCCAATTAACCCATTCAAAAACACCACTATGCATCTATAATAGTACCTGTTTTCAGTAAGCCATAATCGACTACATCTCTTTGAAAAATAAATATATATATCTATACATTTATCTCACAACCAAATCAAGATCTTCCCTAGTCGGTCTAATTAATCCGGATCAACCCTGGTCACTGTAATTTCGTTTACATCATTTCTGGGTTCTCAAAGTTGTCTTTACATCATTTCTGGGTTCTCAAAATTGTCTACACTTAAATTAACCCTTTCAAAACTAAGTTGTAAAAAACTAATTTAGTGTTCTGGGAATTAAGCCTAAGTGTTTCATTCAACTCTTGTCAGTAAACACCAATTCAAATATTAAATTTATTCGACAATCTAGTGGTAATTCAAAAATTTGTCCCACTTAATGAAAGAATGATTGAATCAGTACAACAAAAATTAACATAAATGTTTAATTGCTCCATAAATGCAAGACTAAGCAAATGCAAATCGAGAAAGTCGATACAAGAAGACGGATTATCAAGAAAATGACTGAAAAAAAAAAAATTCATACCTATTGTCTTCCTGCTGAATATTACTCGTTGATAATTCTGCAAGTTGGAGCCTGTGTAAAAACTCCTTAGATTCTCACAGAGAACACACAGAATGAGATTTTCACCAAACCGGCGAGATTAACGCACTAAACTGAAGAAGGGTAAGAAAATTGACAAACAGGAATAGGGTGCACATACCCTACTCATATCCGCCAACCCTACCCTACCCGCCAATATTTTAACCGTATCCTATCCTACCCATTATTTGGCGGGTAGGGTGACGGTTAGAGATTTTTTATCCGCCCTTAAATGGGTAGGGTGACGGGTAAACCTCGAAATTATCCTACCCTACCCGTCTACCCGCCTTATATTGAAAAAACAAAATAACCCTTCCAATAATTTTTTCTCCTGCACATTTTTGACAACCAGGAAGAAATGGGCGCCTGAATGGTGATAAATCAAATATTTTGATGTCTCGAAAGGTGTTGTTATCTATGTCATACATGTGCAGAGTTACCACATCTCTTGCTTCCCATGGTTTGAGATACCAGATTCTCTTGCTTCCCATGGTTTGTTATGTATGTCATACATGTGCAGAGTTACCACATCTTAAACTCTAAATTTATTTTGCTTCTGTAAGTTACGCGATGATTTTGAGAAATGGGAAAAGACTAATCACCTGCTGTGATCAAGAACAGAAGAACACGAAGGAGAAACAAACTGTTAAAAAAAGAAAACAGATAACTAAGGAAACAATCGATGATGATCCTCTTCCTCTTCTTCCTGCATGTAAAGATCTTCTTGACGACTTATTTATCGGAAGTATCTTAACGAGATTATCAGCCCGGACACTAGCGTTATGCAGTTGCGAAAGTAAGTTATGGTACAACACAATATACGACGATAAACAATTTGCTACGTCTCACTTCCTTCAAAACCAAAATAAGTATAGTCTGTTCTTTACCCTTCTTAATGTCCAGAGAAAAGCTTTCATATTTGGTTTAGAAGAAAAGGTTAAAGGTAGTAATGATCTTGATTTCATAAAGTTTGGAGCGCTCAGTACTTCACTCAGAAATGAGTATGAGTTGGTAGGTTATTATAATGGTTTAGCCTGTTTTGAAGGTGTCGAGAGAGGATTTTAATGGTGGTGCTGATGGTGTTTTCTTTGTCGTTAACCCGACCAGGGATGAAACACTTTGTCTCTCCTATTTAGCTCCTCCTCCTGGAGAATACATCCACTTATGTAGGAAAAAAAAAAAAAAAAATTAGCGGTTATACCCGCCACCCTATCCTACCCGACCCGTCAAGTGATGGGTCGGGTAGGATCTTACCCGTTTACTGGCGGGTAGGGTGACGGATAAAAAAATTCTTACCCGCCATTAAACGGGTAGGGTGGCGAAATAGGCCATATCCTACCCACCCTACCCGTTGTGCAGCCCTAAACAGGAAGCATACTCTCTTCCAGGTTCTGTTTCGAAGAAAAAGTAAGAATACTGATCCGTTAAGAGGGACTGATGATAAATTAGATTTAGGGCCACTAGGCTCCTGATATCTGCTCTTTCACCTTCCCATACGTTTTTTTTTTTTTTTTTATACGCGAAAGCCGGACTCAGGCCCCTATCCGAACCCAGCCAGTTGGACTGGCCCCACTACCAGACCCTACACCGCTCAACCCACTATACAACTAATATATCACACTCCTTTACGGCGGCGGGGATTGAACCCATGACTTCCTCCTTACTAGAGTTGATGGGATACCACTGAGCTATGCTCTTAGACCCACCTTCCCATAAGTAGAGCTCAGCATTTGTCCCCCAATCTGGTGGCCGACACGGCTCATCTGATATTTTGGGAGTGGATTCGTGCATTGGTAGATTGGACGCGGGTGTAAGCCTAAAAATCTAATGGATTTTGGATTTGATGCGATATTAGTTTAAAATTTTGTAGGTCATCTACACCCATTAGGTCATATATTTGTGAAAGACAAGGAGGTAAGTGAGGTAAAGATTACAATACATTTGTGTGGTTCGGTTTAAAAACATGCGTCCGGAGAGATTTTAGTATGGAGAGAGAGTACAAGCAAGTTATGAACAACAGTCTAGTATAAGGATCTCTCAGGCTATCTCTCTTATAAGTTTAGAATTTTCAACTTTTCTTTAGTAGTTTTTTCCTCCTCATATAGCGGGTTACAAAGATAATGGATGACAACTCATATTGTTCGCTGGACTTCTCGGAGTGATTGCTAAACAAGCCCAATTAGCTCCCATTTTCGCTCGCTAGGACAATCATCCTCGCCGAGGAAGGAGGCTGCCGAGACACGAGAGGCCATTTTCGCTGGAGTTGTTGTTGTCTACCTGCAGCCGAGCAAATCTACATTCGCCACTTGTTCAGTCAACCGGGTTTTGACTGTTCCAATCTACGTTAAATGCATACCTACGTACTTCAAACTTGATCGTTGATCTTGTCTTGTCCCTTTACACGTGTCATCTTCTGTAGAAAGTGACGTATCTTGTTTTAGGGTAAATTAGTTCCGGGGGTTTTTCTAGGGATTCCCTCATTGTACAGAGTTATGCTCGAACCTTGGGATGCTACCACGTGGGAATGTGGTTTTCTTCGCACACACTTTATACACTTGCACTTTCTATCTTTGGATGAACTTGAATCTTAATCTGTTAAACTAAAAATCGACAATTAAATTCAAAGATCCACAATTTATAGAATATGAAAAAAATCTCAAATCAAATTACTACCGTATCAAATCAAACTGACCTCGCATGGAAACAACATGACTGAAGACATAATCCACATTATCCCATCTAGATTATCAAAAAAGTTTAGTAAGTCCCTGATAATAAGTCTGCTGCAAAATCAGTAATAGACCAATAACATCAAAAAATTCATTTTTTTTCGGATTTAGTTGATAACCACTTATCCATTATACTTATACCTTTACCATTGCTCTTCTAGATTGGTTTAATTGAAAGAAAAATAGGTTGAGTTGAGGATAGAGACAGTCTGCAAATCGGTTCCCTCAACTCAGTAAAAATTTCTTCATCGTTTTCGTTGTTTGACTTTCATTTTTCGAGTATAATCAGTGAGAATTTGAGTGTTCTTAACAGATCTTGCAATGATTAACATTAATTAGGATGGATCCTGGTAAGAACATGAATAAGATGGATCCTGGTAAGAACATGAATTTTTGAAGGCAAAAATGACTTTTTAAACTTAAAGCTCAAGCAAACACAAGGTATGATTCGTGAAAGTTTTCTTTGATTGGTCGACTTGATTTACTGCGTATTAAATTTGTGGATGCTTCAAATATTCTAAGAAAACAATGAAAATTGACTGGTAAATGTCAAATAATCCCATTAGGGAAGGGTTTTTCCAAAATTAAATTAGAGAATGAAGTGGATAAGAACTATATCAAATCTGGCAAGTGTGAAGTTATGAATCAATACTTAAGTGTTAGAAATTGGATCCCTAATTTTAGACTTGAATATCAAAGAACATCTAAAGCTATGATACGGCTTCATTATCCGGGATTGAGTCTGGAATAGAGGGATGAAGAAAACTTGATTAAACTAAGCAGAGCACTGCTGCACTGGGTAATCCTATCAAAGTTGATGATGCAACAGTGAATTATCAGAATGGTTATTATGCAAGAGTTCTGGTTGAGATTAACTTAGCAAAAACAATCCCAAACAAACTATGGATCATTACAAAGTATGGTTTCTTTTCTTAAGGTGTTATTCTTACTAATCTTCCTAAATTTTGTTGGAAATGTAAAATTGTTGGCCACTAGCACTCCGAGTGTAGGGATAAAGCTCAAAAAGAGTCAAATGTTGAGCGAGTGAATCCTTCTTCTGCTGGGAAACAACAAGAAGTTATTCAGCCTCCTAAAGTGGTTGCAGAACCTTTTGATATTTGTTAAACTCCAGTTAGTCAAAAAGTTCAAGTTGCAGATATTGTTCTTCATTCAACCAGTACCATATCTATATCAAAAGGAAATTTTTAGCCCACTACAAGTTGATAATGCAGTTGAAGAAGTAGGGTTAATTCCCTCAAAAGTACTTCAAGTGGTATAAGGAAATGCCTTAGACAAGAGTGTGTGTCAATGTATCAATGGTATTGTGTCATCTGAAAGAGTTCCAACCACATCCTGGTCAAGAGTTGTTCAAAGACCTTTAACTCCTACATCTACTAGTAATGTTGAAGCTCCAAAAAAGGTAATTACAAAAGCTCTAGTCAAGTATAATTTTAAAAATAGTCCAACAAAGGGAGGCACTATAGGCCTCCAATCCAAGCAATGAAAGTCATATTTTGGTTAAGAGGCCTTAGAAGGCCAAGGTCTCAAAATAAATTATGGTCTCTAGTTAATCAATTTAGTCCATCAATAGTTTGGATAGTTGAACCTAAAGTTTTTGTGAAGCTTCTTTCTGCAATAAGTTGAATTTACCTGGTATGCAAAGCATGGTGATTCACAATTCAATTTCAAATAAAAAGGGGAATATCTAGTTATTTTGGAATAAAATTTTACCTACTCCCACAGTTGTTTCAATGTCCAGTCAGATGATTACAATTGATATTGGTGGTACCCTGATCTCTGGTGTGCATTCTCATGTTGGTATGGTTCAAAGAAGAGTTCTTTGGGCTGAGATGGAAATAATTAGTGACTTGAAACAACCATGGTTAATTATTGGTGATTTTAAAGCTCCGACTTCTTAAGAGGAGAAGATAGGTGGTAAAAGCCCAAACAGAAGATCAATGACATATTTTAATGAATGTTTAAATCAATCTGAATTTTTGCAAGCTCCAAAAGCTGGTACTCAATTCTCTTGGTCAAATTGTCAGCATGGCAGTAAGAGGATTCTCTATAATCTTGATAGGGTTGTTTTCAACCAATTATGGATTCAAAAATTCCCTGATTGGGGTTATAAAGTTGGATTGAGGGTTGCTTCAGATCATGAACCCCTCATGGGTGGAAGTACTAATATGCCAAAACCAATAAATATTCCATATAAGTTCCAAAAAATGTGGTTGTCTCATCAAGAGTTCCTAAATGAAGTGGAGAAATGCTGGTCTAAATACATTAATGGTGATCCTGCCTTTATTTTTCAAAGCAAGTTAAAGAGTTAAAAAAAAGGTTCTTCAAGATTTGAATTAGAGGGTTGTTTGTAGGTGAAAATGGTTTCTGCTGATTTCGGTAATTTTGGGTGTACGGGTGAGAAACAATTTAAACCCTAAACAATATACTACAAGGGAGTACTTTAGATTCGAGAGATCAATCTGTACAAGTCCGCCTAAACCAAGAAATGGCCGTTCCGGACTTGCTTCCTGAAGTGAAGAAGAATGGGTTGGTTTTGGGGAGGGAAGCAAGGAAAGTGGTGAGACCAGAATAGTTGATTATGGAAGAGTAGTTGTGTTACTACGACTTATATCAGAAAAGTGGGAAGGCTAACAAATGGTAAGCTAGCAAGTATTTTCTGAGTGTTGTGTATTACCGAATGAACTTGTTGTTCGGTGGAAATATGTAAGACCTATTTATACAAGTCGAAGTACAACGTACTCTGGTCTCATTAAGGAATGGAATAATGGGTAAGTAAATGGGAGGAGGTGGTAACCGCTAACACATGGAATTAATGTTCCATAAAACCGTTAACGTATGGAATTAATGTTCCATAAAACTGTTAACGCATGGAATTGATGTCCCAAGAGCGTTTCACCATTAACTCCCTGTATTTACTAACCGCCTCACCCTTATGACACTTCCTTATGAAGGGCGTAGTGTACGCCACATGCTGTAAACCGCCAAACCAATACCCAAAGAGGATCCCCCAGTTTGTGATATGTGTTGATGTCTCGAATGTTTTTGTGAAAAACATGTAGCATGTTGTTCTTGGGAGACTTGCTAGCTTGGTGACCTTCGACGGTCGAGATTTTGCATCTCAAGAGGAAAGATAGACGTTGATCGTTGCACGCTTTCGTTTTGGTAGTCGCGTAGGTAAGGCCAGCATGGTGGCGCGGCTAGGTTGGCATGTCGTTGGCATGGCATGGTTTGGCGTGGCCAAACTTAGGTTTTCGGGCCAAAGGTTACCATGCGTTGTCTGGTAACCTTGGATGGCTAGGATTACTCCTGGGAATTAAAGGGGGACCGTTGATTGTCGCACGCCTTTGTTTTTGGTAGCCGCGTAGGAAAGGCCAGCATGGTGGCGCGGCTAGGTTGGCATGGTTTGGCGTGGCCAAACTTAGGATTTCGGGCCAAAGGTTACCATGCGTTGTCTGGTAACCTTGGATTGTTAGGATTTGCTCCTGGGATTAAAGGGCAACGTTGATTGTTGCACGCCTTCGCTTGGGTAGCCGTGTATGGAAATCCAGCATGGTGGCGCGGCTAGGTTGGTTAGGGCCAAGGCAGGGTGTGGTTTGGCTTGGCATGGCGGGGCCAAGGGTTTGCCATGGGCACATGGTGAAGCTAGCTTGGCTAGGGCCAAGGCAAGGAGTGTTTGGCTTGGCATGTGGGGCCAAGGGTTTGCCATGGGCGCATGGCGTGGCTAGCTTGGATAGGGCCAAGGAAAGGCGTGTTTGGCTTGACATGTGGGTCCAAGGGTTTTCCATGGGCGCATGGCGTGGCTAGCTTGGCTAAGTGCGGTTTGGCTTGGCATGTGAGGCCAAGGGTTTGCCATGGGCGCATGGCGTGGCTAGCTTGGCTAGGTGCTTGGCATGTGAGGCCAAGGTTTTGTCATGGGCGCATGGCGTGGCTAGATTTTCTAGGTGCGGTTTGGCTTGGCATGTGGGGCCAAGGGTTTGTCATGGGCGCATGGTGTGGCTAGCTTGGCTAGGTGCCATTTGGCTTGGCATGTGGGTCCAAGGGTTTGACATGGGCGCATGGTGTGGTTAGCTTGGATAGGTGCGGTTTTGTTTGGCATGTGGGGCCAAGGGTTTGCCATGGGCGCATGGCGTGGCTAGCTTGGCTAGGTGCGGTTTGGCTTGGCATGTGGGGCCAAGGGTTTGCCATGGGCGCATGGAGTGGCTAGCTTGGCTAGGTGCGGTTTGGCTTGGCATGTGGGGCCAAGGGTTTGCCATGGGCGCATGGCGTGGATAGCTGGCTAGGTGCGGTTTGGCTTGGCATGTGGGCCGGGTTTGCCATGGGCGCATGGGGTGGCTAGCTTGGATAGGTGCGGTTTGGCTTGGCATGTGGGGCCAAGGGTTTTCCATGGGCGCATGGAGTGGCTAGCTTGGCTAGGTGCGGTTTGGCTTGGCATGTGGGGCCAAGGGTTTGCCATGGGCGCATGGCGTGGATAGCTTGGCTAGGTGCGGTTTGGCTTGGCATGTGGGGCGAGGGTTTGCCATGGGCGCATGGGGTGGCTAGCTTGGATAGAGTGCGGTTTGGCTTGGCATGTGGGGCCAAGGGTTTGCCATGGGCGCATGGCGTGGCTAGCTTGGCTAGGTGCGGTTTGGCTTGGCATGTGGGGCCAAGGGTTTGCCATGGGCGCATGGCGTGGCTAGCTTGGCTAGGTGCGGTTTGACTTGGCATGTGGGGCCAAGGGTTTTCCATGGGCGCATGGAGTGGCTAGCCTGGCTAGGTGCGGGTTGGCTTGGCATGTGGGGCCAAGGGTTTGCCATGGGCGCATAGCGTGGATAGCTTGTCTAGGTTCGTGACCAAGCTAGGGTTTTGGGCCAAAGGTCGTTTGGTAACCTCGGACGGCTAGGATTTGCTCCTGGGATTGAAGGGCGACCGTTGATTGTCGCACGCCTTTGTTTTGGTAGCCGCGTAGGGAAGGCCAGCAAGGTGGCGCGACTAGGTTGTCATGGGGCCATGGCAATGTGCGTTTGGCATGGCGCGGTAGGTGTGGCTGGCATGGTTTGCCATTGGCACTGGGGTGCGGCTAGCATGGTTGGCATGCCTTGGCGCGGTAGGTGTGGATGGCATGGTTTGCCATTGGCACTGGGGTGCGGCTAGCATGGTTGGCATGCCTTGGCGCGGTAGGTGTGGTTGGCATGGTTTGCCATTGTCACAAGGATGCGGCTAGCATGGTTGGCATGCCTTGGCGCGGTAGGTGTGGCTGGCATGGTTAGCCATTGGCACAGGGGTGCGGCTAGCATGGTTGGCATGCTTTGACGCGGTAAGGGTGGCTGGCACGGTTAGCCATTGGCACAGGGGTGCGGCTTGCATGGTTGGCATGCTTTGGCGCGGTAGGTGTGGCTGGCATGGTTAGCCATTGGCACATGCGGTGTGAGAATTAGGGTTTTGGTCTGTCGAAACCCTAATCAGCATTAAAAAAAGGTACCCTGGTAATTTTCTCGCAGACAAAGGGTTAAATAAATGTGCTTGGTTTGGACATTATTACTCAAGTTCTGTGACGTCACTGTCTGACTAGGGTTTTACGATTTTACCCCTAAGCTAAAAACCACCAATAACATTAAGTCCCATGCTTAGCTCGGAACAGGTGCTTTGTTGCGAGGTAAGCATATGATGGTGACAGACAAGGACGAAATCAAGATGTAAATCATTGCAAAGATGGTCAGGAAAATCCGACTAACCTTTTTGAGGGGTGAAGAGAGTTCTTGCTTCCGGTGTTGGCGGCCCTGTGTAAGTTGTACTGGGGATGCAGACCGTGGAGTGGTGAGACGAAAGTTGTCTGGCCGTACATCACCGAGGCAAATCTGGCGCGGTCTTGGAAGGAAAAGCAAGCGCGGCTTGGAGAGGCAAAGTATGGTAGTCGGTTTGGCACGTGGGGCCAAGGGGTGGCGCAGTCTTGGGAAGGCAAGCATGGTGAATGGCTTGACACGGTTGTTATTTGTGGTAAGGAGAGTTCATGATCCCGCGTTTGGAATCCTTGCCTAGATTTTATTTGTGTAGACCGTGAAGCGGTGAGGTGAGAGACGTCGACTTAATCTGGCTACTCATCGTCTTGGCTGGGTTAGGGAACATCATGATACTGGCTTGACGAGTTTTTGGTGTCGGCGTGGCAAGCCATGGTATGGATAGCCTGGCATGATAGGGCCTGCGGTAATAGAGTGGACGGCTTGGCGTGGTACGGCCATGGCAAGGCGTGGTTTGCTTGGTGATTTGTCTTCTAGGCGCGTACGGACGGTGTGGCGTGGTGGGACCAAGACGTTGCGCGGTTAGCTTGGTGATTTGCATTCAAGGGCCAAGCTGCCTCTTTTCCTTACTTGGCTCAAACAAGAAGTTCTTTTTTCTTCAAAAACCCGAGAGTGTTATGCCCACAAAAGGGGCATTACTCCTTCTGCTTAGGTTACGTTACCGGTTTTGCTTCCGAATCTCAGTGCTGGCGGCGGGAAAGCAAACCACGAGCTAGCGTATCTCAAATACGTTCTTCCACGTTCTCTCACCAAACCCTAATTATTTTACACAGCCAGGCATGAGGCTTTCCCTTATATTGACTGGTGGGATGAAGTTTAATTAGGAACGGATATCATGCCTTAACTCACGGCTAGTATAAAAACTTTCCTTTTCGGGACTGCATCGTTCTGCTAAACATAAAATATGATCTTGAACCCTCCATTCGCATAGTTCGTCCGCGCCCATCCTCTTCACAGGTATCGTCTCGTGTTTTCTTCCGATTCTCATTTTATCCTCTTTCTTATGTATGTTGTTAGTATAGATGGGGTGAGAACTTGACCACTTTCTCTGTTCTTTGTAGTGTATGATGGGATCCTCCAGAGACATCCATACCTTTAATTCTTCGGAGAAAAACTTTGGAATCGGCGAAGACCAGTTTTCTTCTTATGAGGAGGCATTAGGTAGAATTGAATCTCTGTTCCATGAAACTGTTGGAATTATCAAGAACCTTCCTTCTATCTATCTCGGCGAAGTGCGGGCGCGTGTTCGGACTTTCTTGGGTTCGGTGAACATGGAGGAGGAATGGGAAGGTGGTGAAGAACCCTGGTGTGTTGAGAATCTCCAGTGCAGCAAAACTTTTTCTCGGTCCAGTGCTAGGGCGGATCAGTCTGCTCCTAGGTTGAAACAATAGAGAACTGAGCCTGTGGGACTTTTAGAGGAAAGCCAACGTAACTTCTTCGTTCAGGACGACGTTATAATTCTCGATCCTGATACAGATGAATCAAGAAATCTTCCTCGAGAGGTCGTTGAGAAGACCTTTGAGGAAGACGCTGCGTTTGACAAGGCTGAAGCAGCTTGCGGAGTTGGCGTCGGAGACATTAGGGGCGTCATGGTGGCATATGATGGACCAGTTGTTGAAGCGGGTTCCGGAAAAGAGATGGACGATGTTGCTGCTGAGGTTGCTTCGGGATGGGATGTTGAGGTTGCTGCTACTAATGCCGTCGAATGGAATCTTTGCTGCCCGAGAGATTATTGGGGAAAGTGCTTGAAAATAGCCTTAACCGAGGGGACTCGTGTTCCATCTTTCGATGACTAGTTTCTCCCTTTTATGTTTCCTGTTTGTTGCTTAGTCGTCCTGATGTTTTTTTTTTTAATAAAAATGAAATTCCGGAGAAGAATACAAACGGTGTATTCATCTTGGGGAAATACATATATCAAGAGAAACTGTCGAAGGAAATACTAAAGGGAGATTGGTTGAAAAAGTACAACATTTTAGGGATGGGAAAGCTTGAGCCATCGAGAGTGGACTATCACGCCTTCCGGCTTGTCTGTGTTGATGAGCTTGCAGTATCCTCCAAAAAGAACGTCTGCCACCAGATACGGCTCGTCTTCTCTTTCATCAGAGAACCAATTCGAAAGCTATTTTTACCGTCATCTTCCCAACTTGAAACGAGTTTACCTTAATCACTATATCTCCGATTGAAAACGGGTTCAGGCGTTGTGTAGCCGTTTGAATCTTGGCCACGTCGATTTCGGTGGCTGATTCTAAGTTTCTTGTAAAGTGTTTGAATGACCCAGCACCCCATTCACATCTCTTGACGGTGTTTGTGTTAGTAATTACGTCGAGTCCCCATGATAGAATAGGGGAAGAAATGACTGGTCATAGATAAGATCGCTCGGCCAGGCTTACTTGCATTTGGAATCCATGAGTTAGCGCCAACAGGTCTTCTCCTGGCGTCCGGGTTCCCTCGGTAACTCATCGATGCAGCAGCAAGTGGGACGGTTTGTTGGAGATTCTTTCGGGCGTTGTCATTGGTAGAGGGGATGTACCTAATTTTGCCTTGTTGTCGAGTACCCATAAGTGCCCCAATATCATGTCGTAACCCAGCTCTTTGACAATGTGGAATCTGCTATGCGTTATTGCGTCTCCTATCTTGACCTCGAGGTTGATGTAGCCATGCACGTTCAAGTCTTCTCCTCCCGGGTTCTTAATCACAGACGGGGAATGGGTAGCGTCTTGTTTCGTAAATCCCGCAGCTTTCAGTGCCTTGAAAGTAATAATGTTGAAGTCAGAGGCCACATCGATGAGTGTGTTATCGAATTCAATATCTCTTAAATGGGATGTGGTCAGCAGTCCCCAGTTGCCTCTTTCGATTTCTTCCGCTGGGAAAGCTTGGGCCCTTGGCCCGGTTTCCATGGAGGAAAAAAGCCGTTTGCCCGACACAACGCGATTGAGAGCCGCAAAAATATCTTGGCACTGCACCTTGGAAAGGTAGAGAATTTCGCATACGTGTTGCATTATGGATTGTACAGTCTCGTGCATGGAGTCCCCAGAGACCCCGCAATTCCTTACTGGAAGTGGGTCTCGATGTACTCCCTCGTTTCCTAGTTGGAGCTCCCCTGCTTCTATCTTTTCTTTGAAGATATGCTTCAGTCTGTTGAAATCACTGGTTGGGTGGTGAACAAATCTGTGGTAGTGGCAGTATTTGGGGTTCGCCATCTCGGCCTCAGTCGGTGGGCGTATGGGAGGTGGCAGTCTGATAACATCATCTTGAATCCATGCTTCTAAGAGATCAATCACCTCCTCGATGGGAAATGGGAATTCCTGGGCATTCCCTTCGGTTTCGTGATGACGCATGGGAGCTTGAGCGGCGGCCTTCCATGGCGGAGTTTCCCGTTGTGCCAGTGCTTCACGTTTAGGCTGATGGTCCGCAGCTGGGGCCTTCCTTTTCCCTCTCTCGTTTACTACATTCACAGAGGAGGGGCCAGCGTTAAATTGCTTGCTGGTGAGGCGCCTATTCCCGCGAGTTTCGCGCATGTCTTCAGTTCGAGTCGGTCTAGCTCTTTCCAATAATGCTGGTGCTAACGTTGCGGATCGTCTGACAGCTTCATGGAGTTCGGAGAATGTCTGGAAACGCAAGTTCTCTAGAAGGGCGCGGTAAATAGGAGCCATACCATTGATGCACGTGTTCACCAGCTGTTGTTCAGTCACGTTTGGGTCATGATAGTCCAGTGCTTGAACCCTGAATCTCTTAACAAAACCATTCGGGTGTTCGTTGTCCCGCTGGTACATTCTTCCTAGGTCTGAGAAAGTAACTTGTTCAGACATGAAGAAGTACTTCTTGTAAAATGCGGTAGCCATGCTATCCCAGTTGGGGATACTGTTCGGCAGGATGCTGTTGTACCATGTATACGCCCTTCCGGTAAGTGATTTTGAAAACTCCCTCAGACGAAGAACGTGATTGTATTCATGCTCGCCTAGGGATTCCAAAAAGCGGGAGACATGCTCACGTGCATTTCCGGTGCCATCGTACAGAGTGAATTGAGGAGAGTACCCTCTTGGAAGAGGGATTCTTTGTATTTCAGATGGGTAAGGAGGTTGATGTTGGGCATTTCTACTTCATCATTCTTGACTCGGTTGCGGAGAAGTTGCTCCAGATCCTCGCGTAACGAAGTTGGACGGCTAGCTTCTTTCCAATGGGAATCTAGCGCGAATCTACTCATCCACAGAGACGTGTTCCGCCGAGGTGCTAGCGTCGGGGGTGTTGGAGGCGTGTCTAAACGGCTCTGGAGGGCGTGACTCACGTGGTATCCGCTCTGCTAGGGCCTTGAGAAAGGTGAGTACTTCTTTCTGTGTTGAAACCATATCCGTCTGGGCTCTAGCGAGAACTTCCTGTCGTTCCATCAAATCAGCGATGGTGACATAGGGTCGGCTTCCTCTGGTTCCTCTGGTTTCTCGTCTCGTCGGTTGGGTAATTGGAGTCTTAGTGGTGGTTGGAGGTGCCATGCTTGACGAAGCGTTAGGAGCGGTAGCGGCGGCCCTGGCTCTGGTGACCGGTGGCGTAACGCCCGAAGGGGTGCTTTCGGCACTGCCGTGGTTAGTAGGTTGTGCAGGAACATTAGAGACGGTGGAATCTCTGGCCCTGGTGATTGGCGGTGTTACACTTGAAGGAGTGCTTTCGGTGTTATCGTGGTCAGTAGGTGACACGGCGATGTTGTTGGAAGTAACGTTAACACCAGGGATGTGTTCTGTGCTGGTGTTCTCGGCAGCTGATCCGGATCTGAGTTCTAACATGTTGGGATCGGTGTTTTGAAAAAATGGAATGAGGAATTGAAAGATGATATTGTAACCGATAGATCAATCTCCCACTGTGGTCGCCAATTGTTTGTAGGTGAAAATGGTTTCTGCTGATTTCGGTAATTTTGGGTGTACGGGTGAGAAACAATTTAAACCCTAAACAATGTACTACAAGGGAGTACTTTAGATTCGAGAGATCAATCTGTACAAGTCCGGCCTAAACCAAGAAATGGCCGTTCCAGACTTGCTTTGGTCACAAAGTGAAGGAGAATGGGTTGGTTTTGGGGAGGGAAGCAAGGAAAGTGATGAGACCAGAATAGTTGATTCTGGAAGAGTAGTTGTGTTACTATGACTTATATCAGAAAAGTGGGAAGGCTAACAAATGGTAAGCTAGCAAGTATTTTCTGAGTGTTGTGTATTCCCGAATGAACTTGTTGTTCGGTGGAAATAGGTAAGACCTATTTATACAAGTCGAAGTAAAACGTACTCTGGTCTCATTAAGGAATGAAATAATGGGTAAGTAAATGGGAGGAGGTGGTAACCGTTAACGCATGGAATTTATGTTCTATAAAACTGTCACTACACCAAATTCCCGGATTAGTAACAGCAATTCGTAATGGCTTTGTGGCCGTTACAAAATTCCCGTTACAAATGGCCGTTACGAAAATTTTGTAACATCCAGAAGCCGTTACGAATTTTCCAAAAATTCGTAACACGGGAAAGCCGTTACGAATATTTTTTTACTCGTGCCAGTCACACGCTTGGTCACACTAGGTTCGTAACAGTTGGGGTTTGTGCGTGTGCCATTCACACGCTTGCTATTATGTTTCCACCCAAGATTAGTAATGCTAGAGGATATTTCCTCCCATGCCTCTATTCATCCCATGCCTTGTGAATCGACGGATTTCATTTTTCATTTCTTATTTCTCATCTTCTCTCTTTTTTTATTTTCTGCTCCTGCCTCTCTCCCTCTTTTTTTCTTCACAGATCTTCATCTGTGCTCAGTCTTTTCACCTCCCGCCTCTCCTCTTCACTCTCCAACTGAAGATTTCAGTTCTTCAATCATCTGTTAATCTTCGATTTCAATTTCATCATCATCAGTTTTAGGGTTTTATCTTTTTTTTTTTTATCATTGAAGAACTGATCTTCAGTCATCTGTTAAGCGAGTATAGGGTTTCGATTTCATAGATCTGTGTAAGTATTTATCATCTGTAAGATTTCATTTTTGTTTATCGATTTTGTTTAATCAAATTTTAGGGTTTCAATTTTTCAATCGATTTTAGGGTTTCTTGTTACTCGTTTTGATTTTCAATTTCTAACTTTCTCCTCTATCTTCCTTCTTTCTCCAATGAAACCCCTAGCTTTCTTAAACTGTTGCTCTGTTGATGATATTAGGGATTTGATTTGGAGGATTTGATTGGGGAGTTTGTTGGGATTTCACTAAATGGATGTAACTTTCGGGTGAATGAAATGGTAATGTATTTGTTGAAATACCACTGTTGATTATTTCGTTGTAACAGTGAAATTGCGCAATTCATATTGTGTTAGATTCTTTATTGTTGAACCTTGTATGTGTTAAGTTTAAAGAAGAATTTTGAAGGTATTGATAATGAAGCAAATATAGTATGATGTATTGTAGATTTATTTTTTTTAAGTCAGATTTGTGGATATTAAGAACACAAATCGAGGTTGAAACGCCTGCACAACAATTTGTTGCAGTTTTTAAGACATAGGTTAGTGAAGAAAGCAAGTTTAACAAAGGTAATTTCTGACTTGGTACCGGTTTCGAATATTTGAAGCTCAAATTCTTGTAAAGTTGTAGAACGTGGAGAATTAACTGTCTATGGTGCTGATTGTATGAACTTTATTGATTTGTTTTAATAGCTGGTACATGGACTATCTCATAAGGGTTCACATATGATTGAAGGAAGCCTTGAGCTTGGACTGCTAGTGCTAGACCTTCTCTAAGGTATGTATATATGCATTAACCCCTTTAAGATAATCAAACAAATTAAAAGGTAACTTATTTTTTCTCTTTTTCTTCGGATCCATCTACCCAACCCCCATTAGGCAATTACTGCACATGTCTTGTTCTATTTATAATTGCAATCTGGGGTTTTCTTCTGGGTCTATAATTTTGTTTTTTGGTTTTTGGAATATGGGTTTTGTTTGTTTCATCTATTTGTAGACATCTCTGTTGGAAAAGGTGTTATATTTCATATTCTCATTGCTTAATTTTTTTGATTGTTGTACTCACATGATTCTGATCTGATACTGAGTTTCCTGAATGTGTAAAGATTAATTTGTTTTAGTTGTTACAGGATCTAATTTCATTTGACTATTGGAAATTTTGTGTGTTTACTCAGAATGCTATATCTCAGATTTCATAATTGGGTTTGAAGAAGTGGGAAATGTGAAATGTTTACCAATCTCAAATGATTAGGGAATTACTAGTACTCTGTGAATTACCTAAGAAATTTATAGTTCCGCCGAATTAAAATACTTATTGATGGAGGGTCTATTGTTGTGTTTTGGATACGAATTGTTAGTAGTCGATAAACAGTTTTTTTGGATACGATTGTTAGTAGTGGATAAACAGTTTCATTAAGTAGGCTTGATAAACATAATTGATTATTCTAAGTGACATAGTTTTCATGCTTTAGGATCAGATTTATGTTGTAGGCTTAAAAAATCCGTGACGAGCTATTGGCATGATGCAATTACATTTGACAGTATGCTGTGATGGTGTCTTTCTAACACCAATGACAATTTTATTTTTGGATTTAAATTTGTGCGTTACATTTGTTGTCGGTAACCTGACTAACGAATTTCTCTTTTGCCAATTAGGGACTGATAGTTTGACTGCTGCAGAAACTGGCAAAACCAAGTCACCATAACAGTAAGTTTTATAGATTCGGATTCTTGACATTACACATATAAAGTGTCAGTTTGTTGCACCAATTTGTTTGATTATCTATGTTGTGAAGAAAGATAGATATGTTCTGCACTTGAAAAAAATTATGTTGCTATGTTGAATTTTGGACCAGGATGCGCGTTATGATGCCCATTTCCAGGAAGACGGTAATGGCTATGAAGTCTTACCAAACTCAGGCCGAGGGTTTGGTTAGAACTTACTTGCTAGCAGATCCTGTCATTTCGTATAACCGCTGTCTTCAGATGGTATTCTAGCTTGCAAAATGGTATGTCTTTGCTAAACCTTACAGTTGCTTTCATTTTATAGTTGGGGCTAAGTGTTGAACTAGTGCATGTTAGTATCTTATTTTTGCTAAACCAATTTAATTTATTACTCACAAAGAACCAATGTGAGTAGTTGAATTACTCAAAGAGAACCAATGCGATTAAAACTGAAAAACAAAAGTACAACCTATCAGGCCATTCTCATACGAGAAAGAAGGCCATGGTGTATACTCTTTGCAGCTGCCCCGAGCTAGTCGTGGCTCTTGCACCTCCCTTGGTCTTTGCTAACCTATCAATGTAGTGGTGCATGTTAGTATCTGTTATGGTTTAAAATGAAGAAAAAGAATATGCTTAGACGTACATTTATGGCCCTTGATTTTTCTTTTTGGAAAATATGTATGCTAGTTAGCGGTGCTTCTTGTTCAATAATTGCGCCTTGTATTTTTATGTCCATTGAAGGGTTATGATATTACCCATGTGATAAGTTCCGCTTATTCTAAGACCTATGCAACCCTTACGAAAATCCAAAGATCGAGTGGAACAACGGGTAAAGTTTGTCTTGTGTAGTTGTCCTAGTTATCTTATTTTTGTTTTGCTCGTTCTTATATTTGCTAAAATGTTTTTGCAGGGGTATCTCTACTATACATGCCATATTCATCAAAACAATGTCACTTTACTTCGTGTTCTTTGCAGAACTGTTTTCTGACCGTTCAATTACTGTCCTTGTTACATTCCGCAGCTCATCACTTTCTAATTTTTCACTGGGGGTACGGATTTTCTCCCTTTTAGGTTATCAAATGATTTAAATAACTACGTTGAACACTGCAAAGTGCGTAGTGTGTCCTTCACAGCTTTGATATCCTTAACCAATTGTTACTTCTAATAGGCCGTCTCCAAGAGTATAACTTATGTTCTTTAACTCAAAGATGAGAACTCTATTGCAACTGCAGGGGAAGTGGGTTGTTTATTTACCTCCGTATATACTTTATACCCGGTCTACGGGGTAATTCTTATTACAAGCCGCTTATATCCTCTTTGGAATGTTGTGCTACTGCTTTTTGAATGTTTTGATCTTCTTAGCCTTGGGAATATTTTTTCTGTCGACAGATACCTAGGGCATGGACTCTGTGGGCTGGTCAAAGTGTGGTTTCAGTCTGTAATTGAAACTAAAGATTTTGCGACCTTTGTGCACTGCCTCATCTTTTTCAGGACCCATGTGCATTACAAATGTGAGCTTCTCTCTTGAACTCTAATTTAATTTTGCTTGTCTCTTTTGGGAATTACAACACGATGTCGATATCTTTGTATGTTTCATGTATGTTCAATATTTTGCTTTGGCTTTCCATTTTTTAACTTGTTCTCAGCCATGGTAGTACTAGTATCTTTTAGTTCAACCTAGGTGGTTCCTTGGGTGAATAAGGTCTATGTTATAAGCTTCGTAATATCAGAATAGTTGTATATACTGAAATTTGATTGGTGGTTTTAGGTGGAAACAACTGAAAAACTTGGGAGGAAGAAGAAAGAAGAGAAGTTTTGTCATTGTTTTCTCAGTTCCATCTAAATTAGTGTTTACCAACTCTTGCTGCATTGAATTGATTATGATGTTTTTTGATAGGCTGGGAGAATTGAAGAGGTTGCTGTAATGTATTTCTTTCTTTCCCGCAAAGGAGTAAGATTGTGCTTAATATCGTCGAGATAGGCATAGGAATGAGCAATTTGGACAGTCGACTTCTATGTAGGAAGTTAGTAAGTTTCTATGTATTGCATTAGAAATTTGGAACTTAGTTTCTATCTATTCCCTTAGAATTTGATACTTAACAAAAAAAAAAATTGTGTACTTGGAAGAATTTGTGTACTTAACAAAAAAAAAATTGTACTCAGAAGAATTTGTGTTCTTTTTTGACATGAATTGGTTGAATGTAATGTAAAATGATTGTTGAATGTGATATGAATTGATTGTTGAATGTGGATGATATGAAAGGTTGATGCAGGTTAATAGAAATTCCGGCTTATTTCCGGCAGAAAATGAACTGCTGGTCAATACTGACCTAGTCAAAATTGGTCAGTGTTGACCAATTTTGACCAGGTCAAGGTTGACCGGCAGTAATTTTTTTGTTGTTACAAAAAAGTTCGTAACGGCTATGAGCTGTTACAACATCCATGTTGCAAAAAAAAAATCGTAACGGCTCTGAGCTGTTACCACGTGGCAAATTCGTAACGGCTCAAGCCTGTTACGAGGGCCGTTACAAAAAAAATTCGTAACGGCCACAAAGCCGTTACAAAAAAAACATAACACCCACTTTTGCAACAGGCGAGGGCCGTTACAACCCGTTTTTGTAACGGCTTGGTTCTGTTTCTAATCCCAGAATTTGATGTAGTGCGTTAACGTATGGAATTGATGTTCCATAAAACTGTTAACACACGGAATTGATGTCCCAAGAGCGTTTCACCATTAACTCCCTGTATTTACTAACCGCCTCACCCTTATGATACTTCCTTATGAAGGGCGTAGTGTACGCCGCACGTTGTAAACCGCTAAACCAATACCCAAAGAGGATCCCCAGTTTGTGATATGTGTTGATGTCTCGAATGTTTTTGTGAAAAACATGTAGCATGTTGTTCTTGCCTGGCAAGTCGTACTTGGGAGACTTGCTAGCTTGGTGACCTTCGACAGTCGAGATTTTTCATCTCAAGAGGAAAGATAGCCGTTGATCGTTGCACGCTTTCATTTTGGTAGTCGCGTAGGTAAGGCCAGCATGGTAGCGCGGCTAGGTTGGCATGGCATGGTTTGGCATGGCCAAACTTAGGTTTTCGGGCCAAAGGTTACCATGCGTTGTCTGGTAACCTTGGATGGCTAGGATTTGCTCCTGGGATTGAAGGGGGCCGTTGATTATCGCACGTCTTTGTTTTTGGTAGCCGCGTAGGGAAGGCCAGCATGGTGGCGCGGCTAGATTGGCATGGTTTGGCGTGGCCAAACTTAAGATTTCGGGCCAAAGGTTACCATGCGTTGTCTGGTAACCTTGGATGGCTAGGATTTGCTCATGGGATTGAAGGGAAACCGTTGATTGTTGCACGCCTTCGCTTGGGTAGCCGTGTAGGGAAAGCCAGCATGGTGGCGCGGCTATGTTGGTTAGGGCCAAGGAAGGGTGTGGTTTGGCTTGGCATGGCGTGGCCAAGGGTTTGCCATGGGCACATGGTGCGGCTAGCTTGGATAGGGCCAAGGCAAGGCGTGTTTGGCTTGGCATGTGGGGCCAAGGGTTTGCCATGGGAGCATGGCGTGGCTAGCTTGGATAGGGCCAAGGAAAGGCGTGTTTGGCTTGGCATGTGGGGCCAAGGTTTGCCATGGGCGCATGGTGTGGCTAAGCAGCTAGGTGCGGTTTGGCTTTGCATGTGGGGCCAAGGGTTTGCCATGGGCGCATGGCGTGGATAGCTTGGCTAGGTGCTGTTTGGCTTGGCATGTGGGGCTAAGGGTTTGCCATGGGCGCATGGCGTGGCTAGCTTGTCTAGGTGCGGTTTGGCTTGGCATGTGGGGCCAAGGGTTTGTCATGGGCGCATGGTGTGGCTAGCTTGGCTAGGTGTCGTTTGGCTTGGCATGTGGGGCCAAGGGTTAGCCATGGGCGCATGGTGTGGCTAGCTTGGCTAGGTGCGGTTTGGCGTGGCATGTGGGGCCAAGGGTTTGCCATGTGCGCATGGTGTGGCTAGCTTGGCTAGGTGCGGTTTGGCTTGGCATGTGGGGCCAAGGATTTGCCATGGGCGCATGGCGTGGCTATCTTGGCTAGGTGCGGTTTGGCTTGGCATGTGGGGCCAAGGGTTTGCCATGGGCGCATGGAGTGGCTAGATTGTCTAGGTGCGGTTTGGCTTGGCATGTGGGGCCAAGGGTTTGCCATGGGCGCATGGCGTGGCTAGATTGGCTAGGTTCGTGACCAAGATAGGGTTTTGGGCCAAAGGTCGTTTGGTAACCTCGGACGGCTAGGATTTGCTCCTGGGATTGAAGGGCGACCGTTGATTGTCGCACGCCTTTATTTTGATAGCCGCGTAGGGAAGGCCAGCAAGGTGGCGCGACTAGGTTGGCATGGGGCCATGGCAAGGTGCGTTTGGCATGGCGGTAGGTGTGGTCGGCATGGTTTTCCATTGGCACCGGGGTGCGGCTAGCATGGTTGGCATGCCTTGGCGCAAGAGGGTGTGGTCGGCATGGTTAGCCATTTGCACGGGGTGCGGCTAGCATGGTTGGCATGCTTTGGCGCGGTAGGGGTGGCTGGCACGGTTAGCCATTGGCACAGGGGTGCGGCTAGCATGGTTGGAATGCTTTGGCGCGGTAGGTGTGGCTGGCATGGTTAGCCATTGGCACATGCGGTGTGAGAATTAGGGTTTTGGTCTGTCGAAACCCTAATCAACATTAAAAAAAGGTACCCTGGTAATTTTCTCACAGACAAATTAAAGGGTTCAATAAATGTGCTTGGTTTGGACATTATTACTCAAGTTCTGTGACGTCACTGTCTGACTAGGGTTTTACGATTTTACCCCTAAGCTAAACACCACCATCAACAAGGGTATTTGGGAATGCCCATGTTCAAATAAAGAATGCTGAAAAAAAAAGGTTCAGGAAGCAATGGTCAATTCTGATAACAATCCTTTTGATTATGATGCTCTTGATAAATTATTTGAAGCTCAAAATGAATATAACTCAAGAGAAGTGCAACTTAACACACTGTTGAAGCATGAGTCTAGAATTATATGAATTAAAGAAGGAGCAACCAATACTAACTTCTTCCATACCAATCTCAAGATAAGGAAAGCCATGAACTGTATAAGTGAACTTCCTGATGAGCATGGAGATGTTATCTCTGATCAGAAGAAAATATCAGATGTTTTGGTTCAATACTTTGAGAAGAAATTTGAATTTTTAAAAAAATGAAAATGTTGATTCATTACTTGATGTTATCTAAATAGTAATATCCCATGAAGATCAAAGCATGTTATACAAAATTCCAGATGAGGAATAAATTAAAGATACTCTTTTTAATATGGATCCTTACAGCTCACCAAGGCCTGATCGCTTTTGGTTGTTTTATAGGGCTTGTTGGCATATTATCCATCATGATGTGGTTAGAGCATGATGCAGTTTTGTTGGGGGAAATTTATACCCAAAGGTCTTAATTATAACTTTCTAGTTTTACTTCCTAAGATAAAAGGTACCAAATATCCAAAACAATTTAGACCTATTGGCCTGAGCAATGTAAGTTTCAAGATTTTTACAAAAATCATTACCACAAGAATGAGCACTTTAATGTCAAAACTAATTTCTCCTCCACAAGTAGCTTATATCGAGGGCAGATGCATACAAGAGCAGATTATGTTGGCTTCTGAAATGGTTAAGGAAATGCAAAAGAAAAGAAGAGGTGGAAATGTGGGGCTTAAGTTAGATATTTCTCAGGCATATGATTTAGTTAGCTGAGAATTCTTGTTGAAGGTTTTAAGTAAATATGGATTCTCTAACTCTTGGTGTGAGTGGTTACATACTATTCTTAAGTCAGCTAAAATTTCTGTTATGATTAATAGAGGTCCTCGTGGTTTCTTTTCAGCTGGAAGGGGCTTAAGACAGGGTGATCCTTTGTCTCAATATTATTTGATTTAATGTTGGAGGATGTTTTAAGCAGAAATTTAACTCGGATGGTGCAAAATGGAGATATTTCTCCCATGGTAGCTAGGAAAGGAATTCATCATACTCATTTGTTTTTGCAGATGATGTATTTATCTTCTTCAATGGTGGTAAAAAAATCTTCACAATCTTCTAAGGTTACTACATGAGTATCAAAATGCTTGGTCGATTGTTAACACAACTAAAAATAAGTCGTTCATTGAAGGTACTTCATTTGTTAGAAAAATTCAAATTCAACAGATGATGCAAATGGAGCTAAGTAGTTTTCCAGATAAATATCTTGGGGTTATCTTACATCCCGGTAGAGTCAAAACTTATACTGTATGGCCAATGGTGGATATGATGCAAAAGAAGCTCGCAGCATGGAAGGGTGAACTGTTATCATTCCAAGAAAGGCTAATGCTTGTTAAATCAATATTATGTAGCATTCCTATCTATAGTATGTCAATTTATAGGTGGCCATCATCTGTAATGAAGATTTGTGAAAGAATAATAAGGAAATTCCTTTAGGTTGGTGATGGTGAAACAAGGAAATATACTACTTTAGCTTGGGAGAATGTTTGTACACCCTACAATGAAGGAAATTTGGGCATTCAAAGATTAGAAATTATTAACAGAGCACTTCTAATGAAGATGATGTGGAAAATTCTCAAATCTAATGAAGAGTGGGCTCTATTCATCAAGGCTAAATTCAAGGATAGAAATGATAAATGGAGTACAAATTGGCAAATGTCTTCAATCTGGCCAGGTCTAAAACGGGCTTGGGATTCTTTAAAAGAAATGTGTTGGAAATGGCCAAGAAATTTCACTATGGTTTGATCATTAGATTGGAGATTCTCCTCTCATAGAAAAAGTTGGTTTTACTTCATAAATGAGGGATAATATACATCTTAAAGTTGCATATATACTTGTAGGGAATGAGTGGGTAATTCCTAATGATATCAGACAACTCCTCTCATGCTTTTGTCTGCCAGATGTGGGAGGTGGTAATGATGAATTGGTCTGGATTGATGATCTCAAAGGAGGTTTTAGTATTGCTTCAGCAATAGAAATAACAAGAAGCAAGAATCCAAAACTGCAATGGCCTACGAAAATCTGGAATTACTTTTTTCACCCAAGCAATGCAAGTAATGTATGAAAGTTGATACAAGGGGTATATGTGGATGACTTAATAATGGTGAATAAAGGATACGAAATTGTTTCTAGGTGTTGCATATATGAAAAAGATCAAGATAGTATGAATCACCTTTTATGGAGTTGTAGCTTCGATTCGATATCTGGATTTGGATATGATCCATATTTGAGTTTAACTTGTCCTTTGATGATAATTGGAAAAGTGCTAAGAACAAGAGCCATTTGATCAAAGAAGTATGGATTACATCCATCTGTTATATCCTAAAAGAACTATGGTTTTGAGAAAAAAATAGAAAGTTCTTTGATGAAGTAATGTCAAATAAACAACACTTCAAAAATAGAATCATGAAAATGGTGTATGAAGGTGGAATCAAAGCAAACAAATGAGATCATAATTATGATCAAAAAATAATTTCCTTCTTTAACTTGGGACCAAGATACATTAAATTTCAAGGGATAAAACTCTGTCACTGGTATCCTCCAAGTATTGGTGCAACATTATTCTTTTGTGATGGGGCTTCCTTTGGAAATCTTGGTCTTGCTGGATTTGGTGTGGTTGTCAGAGACCATCTGTGTCAAGTAATATGCACTCTTACTGGTGGTTTATGGGTTACCACAAACTACATTACATAAGTTTTTGCAGTCGAATGTGTTGTTGATTTAGCAGTTGAATGGAAGCTGAATCATATTATTATTAACTATGATTCTCAAATAGTAATATATGAGTTTGCTACTGGTAAAATTCCTTGGTTCATTAAAATGAGATGGAGGAAAGCATCTGGAAATCTTTTGTCTATAAGGTTCTGTCACTGTTACAAAGAAACCAACTTTTTTGCTGATGCTATTGCAAATAAAGGGACTCAACTTTGTGCATGTGAAAGGCAGATTTATATGGGAAGACCTCCTCTTCTTGTAAGAGTTGGAATGCCAGGGATTGATTACTACGGATTCAGCTGAAATTGAAAATCTTCGGAGTTGGGCTTAGTTGGGTTTTGTTGTTGGGCCTGTTTCTTTTTTTGCCTTTTTTAGTATCTCATTTTTTTTCTCTTCATCCTTAGGGAAATTCCTATGGTAATGTTCAAATGAAATTTTTTGTTGAGCCATGTGGATGGCCAAACAAGTTTCTCCACAATGGGAACAAAACTGAGCGGTTGATCATCAAGAGCCCGGTCTAGGGACACACGCTGGCGTATGTAGGTTAAACGCGGAGCT
The DNA here is from genome assembly GCA_023531295.1 of Papaver armeniacum. Taxonomy (NCBI): domain Eukaryota; kingdom Viridiplantae; phylum Streptophyta; class Magnoliopsida; order Ranunculales; family Papaveraceae; genus Papaver; species Papaver armeniacum. Next base: position 47,579 of record JAJJWW010010786.1, on the reverse strand, counting down.
ATAAGAAAACACGCTGGCGCTCAAGAACAAAACGCTGTCGTTGTTCATACCAAAGCGGGGGTGATAAACAAAAACGTCAACGGTCGATTTTCCAATGTCCATATTCTCAATGTTATAGTTTTGAAAACTATAAATTCATTCAACTGAATTCATTTTCACTCACACAACTACTATTTCCTTCTTCTAAAACTCTTCTAAACCAAATTTTTTTGATAAAGTATGAAAAATTTTATAAGAAAAGCGGTCAATATTGTAAAGAAGAAAAGAGATCGAAGAAAACGGCACCGCAGCCTGCCACATGTGTAGATTATTCTCAAAATCGGGAAGAAGAGTTTGCTTCGCCGAGTGTCGTTGCTACTCCATCATTAGTCCAAGTTCATGTATCGGGGCATCAAGATCGGTCTGAGGGTTATTATAGAATGCGAGGTGGATTTTCATACTTAAAGGTTGTTTATGAAGCTCTACCCCCTCGAGTCCGAGAAAGGGTTGATAGATATCTCTGGCGTGCGCTTTATAGTGTGAAGCCTAGAAGACACAATGTCAAAATTACGACAACATTTGTAGAAAGTCAAAATAATGACACACGTTTCATTTTATGGATTTTGAAATTGGTAAGATTGTTTAACTTAACTTAAATTATATTTTTTAAATAATTATTAAATAATCAAAAGAATTAATCATAGTTGACATTATTTATTAATGTAATAGGAATTACGCCCCTTGATTTGTATTTCATTTGTGGGATCCCAAGTAGAGTGGGAGAGCCGGCACCATTCAACCAAGACGATTGTATATCAAATAGTAAATGGGAGATGCTTTTTCCCTCGTTTATATAATCGAAATACGTGAATATCATAAAGAATTGAAAGGAGGTGGGATTAAATGTTCAGCGTTGAAGTCTTTCCTTACCCAAAAAAAACCCCCAGAAGATGTAGATGACTATATCCTGAATTCTAAAGGGTGTTTATCTTATGGGTACTGGGTCAGACGTTCTTTCCAAACTCAACTTATGTTGCTCGTGTTGGTTGGCTTTCAGCATTAGAAGATCTTGACAAAGCACCAGATTATGAACATGGATCTGCAATTTTAGCAGAAATGTATTGTGGGCTGGATCAAGCGTCCATAAGTATAGTTAACTTCACTGGTTTTTGGGGTATCATAGAGGTAAATATCAAAATTATTATTTTTATGAACAAATGTAGATTAAGTCAAAATACTAAAATTATGGAGTAATTTGCAGTATTGGTGGTATACCTACTTCCGTGTTGGTAAACCAATCCTTAAAGACGATACCCATTGTTTTGGGGTAAAAATTGATTCTGCTGGGAATAGTAAATTTGGGTGTGCCGCCGAGAAATGAATCTAAACCCTAAACAAATGCACTGCACGAGAGTACTTTAGATTCGAGAGATCAATCTGTACAATTCTGGCCTAAACCAAGAAATGGCCGTTCCAGACTTGCTTCGGTCACAAAGTGAAGGAGAAGGGTTGATATTAGGGAGGTAAGCGAAGAAGATGTTGAGATCAAAATATTAAATTTTGAGGGTGTGGCTGTTTTATAACTTGTATCAGAATTTGGAACTGGCTTTTGGAATGTAAGCTATCAGTTTTTTTTTTGTGTTTTTCTGAATACTTATGTTGTTGTTAACCAAAACTCTATTGTTGGTCGAAATAGGTCGAAAACCTATTTATACAAGTCATTGAGCACCCCTGATCTCGTAGGAAGTGGAGACAGTTAAGTAGTGGAGAAGTGGGGTTGTGCAAAAGTGGCTACAATCACGTTCCCGTCGTGAGGGGAAATTGGCTAGCCTTATACCCACTATCCTCTTACTGTTATTTAACCGTCCACTCTTTCCTAACACTTTCTTGTAATGGGCATGTTGCACGCCGCACGCTGTAAACCGCCAGACCAATACCCTGATGAGCATCCCTCAGTTTGTGACAAGTTTGATGTCTCGGGTATTTCGTGGAAAATGTGCAACAAGTTGCTGAGTGGGTCCAATGTGCTAAACCCGGTTGTTTTGACTAATTGCACTCAAGCTAGGCGGAATAATGGCATAGTGGCGCCTGCATAGTAGCATAGTGGCAAGGTGGCGCCTGCTAGTGGCACAATGGCAAAGTGGCGCCTGTCGATGGCTAAGTGGCAAGGTGGCGCCTGCCAATGGCGTAGTGGCAAGGTGGCGCCTACCAATGGAGTAGTGGCAAAGTGGTCAACGTGGCGCCTGCTACATCTTGGCATATTGGTGTTGGATCCAAATATGGCTTAATGATATTAACTCTAGTTGCCACATCGAACTTAATGCCTAGGTGATGCTATTTGTCATGGGGCGGCATAATGGCCATGGCCAAATTAGGGTTTGGCATATCAAAACCCTAAGTGGCGTGCGTGGCTAGGTGGCACGGCACGACGAAATCTTGGCAAATACTTCCATGGCCATTTTGATAAAAGAAACCATGGCAAGGCCATAACGTGCGCATGTCCATGGACGATCATGGGTAATAAAAATATGGCGCGGGCACCATTCTTTAGGGTCTCCTGGGTCCCACGTGGCTTGTGGAATGTTGTGGGCCCAGAGTGGCGGCCATGAATTACCGCCGCGGAATGGCATGGCCTGTCAATTGGCATACTGGCTCGATTCGGCAGGTTGGCTAGCCAATTGGCATGGCGCCTGTGATGATTACCAGGCGCGGTTTGGGATGGTTTGTATGCGATCCCAACACCTGATGATGCCTATTTGGACGCGTTGGGGAGAGGCTAAACTTAATAAATCAAGTGGCCAAATCCACGGCCGTGATTATTTTTTGGAGACTGGCTTGGGCCGTCTAGATTAGGTTCCTAATAGAATTAGGCTCATCGACCAACCAACTTCCAACTTTATTAAAAGTGTGTGTGGCGGGTTTCGAGCGATCTGATTAGTTGATGGGAGAGGGGGCCGACAAGAGAAACATGGAGTGTGGACAATGGCCACAGGCGGCGCCTATTGGAGCGGATTGGTCGGCTATGTGGCGTGGTCGCGCCTCCTTCGTCATTGCTCTTTATTTTCCACAATTCCTCTTTTGTTTCTTGTTTTCTGTTAGGACTTTGTTCCTACTAGATCCATGGAGGATCAGTTTCCTAGTTTACTTAGGTTTGGCCTCGACCAATCGGGTTGAGATATTTGCACAAGGTGCAAAAGACCTAATTTTTGCAAATTAATTAGGCCGAAAACTTGAATCTTGTGAGCTATCACAAAATTGAACAAATTTAACAAATTTTGTGTGTTGACACAAAATTCTTTTATTCTCAGAGAGCAGTTAGCGCGTCTTCTGATTGAGCATTTTCATGCAGACCTTAATTTTGATACTTCGAAAAATTCATGCTACTCAGCTGCGAGTTAACACTAATTATCATGTCATACCAATACTAAGGGTTCAGCTGGGGAACATAGCATAGTAAAATACTCAATATGCCATACACTAATGATTAATGAAGGCGAGAGCTTACAGAAGGTTTGGTATTGTTGCTGCATGCACTAGTCTGAATAAATATACTGAGTTGCTTAATACATATGTGAGTAGAGAGGCCCGGGCACTTATTACTTTTAAATGGCTCAGTCATTTTTTAGATGGCGCATTAAACACAGGGTTTTACAATTTTAGCCCTGAACTAAAAACCACCATCAATATTAATTCCCCTGCTTAGCATGTAACAATGACATTGTTGCGGGGTAAACACTAGATGGTGACAGTCAAGAAATAAATGATCAAACAAAAGCGAATAAACATTACCACTGTAGTGGAAGCTATCTCGGAAGTGGATCAGGTCGACATACCACGATTGCATCTTTCAGGTGTGCTGATTTTGATTCAGTCAAGTCAGCGAGTATGTTCTGTCAGTATGTTGCGTTGAGACGAAAGCATTCTTATTTTGATTAATTGACAGTCTTCTCCCGGTTTTAATTTGGGTTTCAATAAGAAGCATGACTTGGTTGGCATTGAATCCTCGCCTTTCGGATAAGTCCTGTTGAGGTTGTTCAGCATCTGCCTCCTCTTAGGGTTTCTGCGGCGCATATACATATGCAGGTGACACTAGACCGTCCTTCTCGATTTAAAATAGAGATTCTCATGTTAAGACCATATTCTTGCATCATGTCAGACAAGTGTGAATCATCTTCAATCCAGGCAAATTCTTCTACTAAACGCAGGCGGCTTGTTCCCAGGGTATGACTTTAATTATATCTTGATTTTTTGAGGTAGTAGTTCTGTTGATGGTGGGTTTTCATTTGAGGTTAAAATTGTAAAAACCAGAAAAATTATGCGCTGACATCTTGTAAAAGATAAAGCCATTAATAAGTGTTGGATACTCCCTCACTTAATTCACCAAGAATGGAGCATGTAGCAACAATCCCATTTCAGTGAATACATGAAATTCCTCCAAGGTTGGAGCATGTAGCAACAATCCCTTCCTATGAATTTCATATCGCCTTTGTATTTCCAAGATACTCATTATCAAAGTGTGGCATGACGACCGAGTGTTACTCTTCAAAAAGTAACACGAACCTCCAAGCACTATAATGAAACCATGTACGAAATACCCGTGTGGCCGACTCTCGGTGTGTTATACTAGCCCGAATTGAGCCCCTCTCGGTGTGTTATACTAGCCGACAGCATCCTGGACTGACCAGACGGTCCCGATATGATTCGATCGCAGCATCCAACTCCGTAAGCATGATTGGATGACCCCGCATCAATTCCATCACCCCCAAGCGTGTATGGAATACCCACGGCCGACCCCGCATGGTCGGTCATTGGCCTAGCTTGCTAAGAAACCGTTCATACCAAGCATTATGGACTAAAACCCTAAATTAGGGTTTGCGGCATATTACATGTGTTGCAAAGCGGTCTCAACCATCCATCTTCGCAGGTATAGATGGAGGGTGTAGATGTAGATTCAAAGGGCCTGAGCATGTCAACACGATCACCATGGGACCGCCACACACTTGACCAATCGGTCAAAACCAACCATGTTTGGTCGTGACAAAATTGTCGCCCAAACAAGAGATGGCGCACGACTTTGAAACCCAAAATTAGGTTTTGAGCATCACGAGCGTCCATCTTCTCCCGGCACGAATGGAGGGTCCCAGATTAGATTAAACAGTCCTGGTCATACCAAAGATGACCACTTTGGGCCCATCTACCTCCTCATGTGTTCGGCCAAGGCATATCATGCCTGGTTAATCCAAAACGTGCGCCAAACTAGCATGGCCACGCCTCCCAAACCACAACCGATCTCGACCGCTCAACTTCGCGGACGATTTGGGTGGCTCGGATCACGTTTTAATGGGATATTCGTGTATAGGCGTGAACACCAGCCTACCATCTTCACGTCAAACCAATCGGCCAAGACCGGCCAAGTTAGGTCGTCTTGGAACGCGCGCCAAAAAAGAGCATGGTGCGCGCCTTTGCGGCATCAAATTCCTATTGCAAAATCGATCTCAACCACTCCTCTTGCCGGTCAAATTGAGTGGCCTAGATCGCACCTTCATGGGACAAAGAGGCATGGACGTGTACACCGGCATGCCGTCTACATGCACGCCCTGGCCGGTCCTCTCCGAAATCCTTCCCATGCTTGGTTTCGACCAAGTCAAGAGTGATGCTTGCACGCCTCTTCAAAACCCTAATTTCATTAACTGGCCGCGAGATGAGTGTCTCAAAGATCATCTCATCCATCCAACTTCACCAGCCTGGTTATACAACCCTGGTCAGACTTAATTAGTCGGTGAGGCGTCATTACCCATCACTTTACCACACCATGATGCGCACTGATAAATACACACGATACTTCACAAGTATCGACTTCTGAATAACACAACTATTCAATTCAGCATTACATGCTATCTTTCGTGGATCCACAATCCACACATTCCGTTATCAATCATGTCACAACTGGGGATACATATTTGGGTATTGGTCCAGCGGTTTACAAAGGCGTGCAGCGTGCAACGCGCTTTATCACAAGAACGTGTTAGGAAGTCATGGACGGTTAGAGATGAACAGGAGAAGTGGGCAAGGCTGGTCGTGTATCACCAACACACAACTCCACTACTCCATCACTCCACTTCCTCCACTTCCCACGAGAGACGTGAATAAGACTCAGTGACTTGTATAAATAGGTTCTCCGCCCTATTTCAAAAGGAAGGGGAGAAAAACAGAGGAAAACAACAAGAGAACACCCAGAGCCTGCTTACACCGACCGCAAGCTTGTTCACTTTCCTGTTACAAGTCATAAGCAAGTCTACACCTTCACAATCTCAACACCTTCTTCGCTTCCCTCCCTAAGATAAACCCCATCTCCTTCACTTTGTGACCGAAACAAGTCTGGAACGTCAATTTCTTGGTTTAGGCCGGACTTGCCTGATTGATCTCTCGAATCTACAAGCACTCACCGCGCAGCCGCATTTGTTTAAGGTTTAAATTCATTCCTCATCCACACCCCAAATTACCAAATTCTGCAGGAGTAGTTTTCACCCATAAACAAATTCCTATTCTCTTTTGACTCCAACATCGCTTTTCTTTTTAGAGTGAGCGAATTCCTGGGTCTCGTGACAACTCCCCGTCCAGATTCTCCGAGTCAAGAAGATCATACCGGTATGCTTTTTCACTTGTGAATAGGTATTTGTTTGTCTTGGCCAGCAGGTGAAAACTTCCTCCCTTTTTTTAGAGGTACCCTGCTGGAACATGCGTAACAATGGTTGACGATGACGATCTGGCCATTCCTCTTTCTTCAAGTTCAGACACACCTACTGATGTAGATCTGGAAAATGCTGACTAGGGCATCTTCTCTTGCGAGTATCCCAATGAAGGCTTGCCGTTTGATGTTCACATGAAGTGTTTGTCATCTAGTTACCGGACTGTTGGTAAGTTCCTGGTGCGGAAGGAGTTTGTGCCTTTGTACACAAAAATATGGAGGAAGTACGGCCACATTGCTACTAGAAACGTGGTGCAACATTTTTCATCTTCTTTGGTCAAAATGAACTGTCTTCTGCCCATGGTTGCAGAGATGGAAAATACATCCATTAGTAACGTTGCTCAATCAACTGTTGAAAAGTGGGAAAACATGGTATCTACCTGTGAATCGATAGGTTTCAACGTGAGCTGGTTACGGAAGCGCCTTGATATCATCAAAGTTGATCGTATCATTGCCAATGTTGTTCCTGCTGCGAAAGCTATCTTGGAGGAGGAAAAGGCCTTTGGTCATGGAGATACGAGAAGGTGGAACAGCGATCCAAAACTTGAAGAGTAGGACTGAAAGGTATCAGGATAGGTTGAAAATGATGCTTTCAAGGGATTACAACTTGTTGGATGGCCTTTTCTGAGCCATACTTATGTTTTATTGTTTTGAATAAGTAGGCATGAGATCGTTTGGTCGTTTTTTTTTTTTTTTTTTGGATTTGAACATTTTTTGGAAAATGAATTGCATTGGTTTTTGGTAAGCAGATGGAGTTTACATTAATATGCCTTAAATAATGAAAACTTTGATAACTCAGATATGAGAGAAATGAATAATGCCTAATTGGCCATGTCATGACACGCGAGAGAGAGATGGGACATTGGTCAGGCGTAATATGCCTTGAGCCATTTTCCGTTGATGACTGCTTCCAATTTGCCTCCATCTTCCTTGAAAATCTTGTAGTACTCGCTGTTATAGGCTTTGGTGATCATGTAAGGACCTTCCCATTTTGGTGAAAACTTTGGTGCAGACATGTCTTGTTTGAATGTGTTGTGATCTTTAATACAAGATCTACTATTTGAAAGACTCGAGGTTTCTGACTTTATCGTATGCCCCGGGAGATCCTCTTTAATACGCTTTGAGCATGTTCTTCCGCCTTAATTCTCTTGGAATCTAAAGTGTCCAACTCCGCTATTCTGGAGTTCGATGCTTCAGCTTCATTCCATTGGACTCCACTCGCAGCTGCAATTCTAGCCGACGGAATTTTGATCTCTGCTGGAAGGATTGCGTCAGCACCATAGACAAGTAAATAAGGAGAAACTCCAGTAGAGCTCCTAGGTGTCGCCCGGTATTCCCACAACGCCATAGGCAGTTGTTCGTGCCACGTCCTAGGATTGTCATGCACTGTTCGACTAATAATTCGAATCAAAGTCTTGTTGGTGCTTTCGGCTTGTCCATTACCTTGAGGGTAGTAAGGAGTAGAGAAGACCTGTTTAACTCCATATTCTTCAAGCAACTCTTGTACTTGCTTGTTGGAAAAGGGGCTACCATTGTCAGTAATGATGTGCTTAGGTACGCCAAACCGACAAATGATGTATTCCTTAATGAACGCTGCAATTTTTTCTCCGGTGGTTCCTCGAAGAGCAATAGCTTCGACCCATTTAGTAAAGTACTTCGTTGCGGTTATGATGTACTCATGCTGCTTTGATGATGGTGGATTGATTTTCCCAATAATATCAAGTCCCCAGCTATAGAAAGGCCACGGACTACTTACTGAATGGAGGGGAGTACAAGGCGTGTGGATGAGATTCCCATGAGTTTGAAATTCATGACATTTCTAAATAAACGTCGCCGCATCATCCTCCATAGTTGGCCAGTAATACCTTTCGTGCACTTGAAGAAATAGCTTCTTCTTCCTTTGGTGTTCACCTTCATGCATTTCTTTCAATATGGTCGGGATTTCAGATTTTGCTAAATATCGTAGCAGGTCGCCTCCAAAGATTTTGCGGTATAGGATACCCTCATGAAACACAAATCTTTTGGCCCTTTGCTTCATCTTGGTTGCGTCTTTCTTGTTGGCAGGCAACACACCGTCACGGAGATAGTTTACGTATGGTTCTCGCCAATCCCCAGCATATCCGACATTAAAAACTTTTAATTGATGTGGCGGTGCCTGGCAATTGGAGCAAGATCCTTGAAGTGCCCGGGATTGGGTCTCCATATCTGGCTAGTAGTAGCCAAGGCGTTGAAGACGTCGGTAAAGAGTCACCACTAACGTTTGTCCATAGATATCGCTATGAATACGGTTAAGTTGTAGCTGTGCTTCTTCATCTCCGAGGCATCTTGACAGGGATCCGTCTGGGTTTCGGTGGTATAACACTCCATGAAGCATGAAGAAGTTTTATAGGGTTTTGAGACTAACCTTCCCTTGGGAAAGCGAACTGTTAAGCTCTTGAATAATCGGAGTTCTCAAATCACCGACTTCAGTATCTTTGGCCTGTGAAAGCCATGTTGACGCCACAGTCCGTCTCTTCACTATCAGAGTTTCTTCAAATCCTTCGAACTGCAGTTTTGAGGCTAACGTACTAGGCAATCGGCGTGTTTGTTGTTGTTACGGCCAATATGGGTTATGGTTGCATCAACAAAGTAGTTCAGAAGCTTTTTGCGCCTCAGATCTATAAGGGGCTAGTGTTACCTCTTTTGAGTGAGTATACTCCATTCATCTGGTTGACCAATGAATTTTGAGTCGCCTCTTCCTTCTAGGTGTGTGGCTCTCGCTCGTTTGGCCAAAGGACAATCCTATGAGGAAAGCTTCATATTCTCCTGAGTTGTTGGTGCACTGAAAGTCCAGCTTGAAAGAATGCGAAAAAAATTCACCAGTTGGAGACACCAAAACTATACCCGCTACTCCAGTATTACTTCTTGGGGTAGCAGATCCATCGAAATACAATAGCCACGATTCTTCTTTAACAAAAGAGATTTCTGGAAATTCCCCAAGAAGGTCTTCATGTGATGCGGTAGTAGCTTCTCCCGGGAATGCTGCTAGAAAATCCGCCACTGCTTGTCCTTTAATAGCCCGCAGAGGAGTGCACGTTATGTCAAGCTCCGACATTTGGAGTAGCCATTTGGCCGACCTGCCTATCAAGGCTGGTTTTGAGAGAAAGAACTTAACGTGATCGGCTTTGGCAATGACTACTACTTTATTTGACAACAAATAGTGTCTAAACTTCTGAATAGCATGAATTAGGGCTAGACATGTTTTTTCTGCATTAGGATACTGTTTATGGGTGAAAACTATTTCTGCCGGTTTTGGTAATTTGGGGTGTGTGGATGAGAAATGAGTCTAAACCTTAAACAAATACACTACACGGGAGTGCTTGTAGATTCGAGAAATCAATCTGTGCAAATCTGGCCTAAACCAAGAAATGGCCGTTCCAGGACTTGTTTCGGTCACAAAGTGAAGGAGATGGGGTTGATCTTAGGAAGGGAGCGAAGAAGGTGTTGAGATTGTGAATATGTTGGCTATGTATGACTTGTATCGTAAAGCTGAACGGCTTGCACGGGGATATAAGCTATCGATTCCGGTGTTTGAATACGATGGTATCAACACTTGCCTCGTTGTCTGGACTTGTCTTGTTTCTTGGAAATAGGGAGGAGAACCTATTTATACAAGTCATTTTATCCTTATTCACGTCTCTCGTGGGAAGTGGAGGAAGTGGAGTGATGGAGTAATGGAGTTGTGTGTTAGTGTTACACGACCAGTCTTGCCCACTTCTCCACATCTCTAATAGTCCATGAATTCCCGACACGTTCTTGTGATGGCGCGTTGCACGCGCGTTGTAAACCGCCGCACCAATACCCCAGTATGTATCCCCCAGTTTGTGACATGATTGATGTCTCGAGTGTGTGGATCGTGGGACCCGAGAAAATAGCATGTAATGCTTTTAGATTAAATAACTAAGTTATTTAGGAAGTCAATATTTGTAAAGTATCGTGTGTATTCTATGTGTGTCTTTGGATCATGGTGTGGTAGAGTGACGAGTGGTGATCACCATGATGCCTCACCGACCAATTAACTCGACTGTGGTTGTATAACCAAGCTGGTGAAGTTGGACGGACGAGATGATCTTTGAGACACTCATCTGCGACCGTTGGTGGAATTAGGGTTTTTGAAGAGGTGCGCAAGATCACTATTCAGCTTGGTCGAATCCAAGCTTGGGATACAATTTTTGGCAGGCCGATCGTGCATGTGTGTAGACGACATGACGGTGTAGGCGACCATACCTCATTGTCTTGCTAAAGTGTGATCCGCCACTCAATTTGTCCTGGCCAGAGTTGAGTGGTCGAGATCAATTTGCAATGTAAACTGGTGCCGCAAAAGCCGTGCATCATGCCCACTTCCGGGCACGCGTTTCAAGACGACCAAGCCTGGTGGTCTTGGCCGATCGGGCTGGGCGTGCATACGGTGGATGGCGTACACGCTTGTACTTCATTATCCCACAGAAACGTGATCTAAGCCACTCAATTTGTCCGGCAAATTTGAGCGGTCGAGATCATTTTGTGGTTGGGAAGTGTGACCACGCCTAGCTTGGGAGAATCGAGGTGTACAGCCAAGTTTGGTCTTGGCCGATCGGGTGTGGAGATAGGTGGGCCCGCATTGATCGTGTTGATACTTACCGACCTGCTTAGTCTATTCTGGACCCTTCATCCGGGAAGCAGGGAGAAAAGGGACGCTCGTGATCGCGACACAAACCCTAATTAGGTTTTGCCGCCGTGTGTCATACCCGGTTTGGGCGCACGTGAATCAAGACGACCAACCATAGTTGGTCCGACCGATCATCGAGTATGTAAAGGGCCCACGGTGTTTGTGTTGACATGCTGCGGGCCCCTTTGAATCTACATCTACACCCTCCATCTATGCCTCGCGAAGATGGATGGTTGAGGCTGTTTTGCGATACATGTAATGTGCCGCAAAACCCTAATTTAGGTTTTTCATCCATACTTTACTCTGGTTTTGGACAGTTTGGCAAGCTATGCCACCCTTTGGGGAGGCCGACCATGCGGGGCCCGCGTTGGCCTCGGAGTGAATATTCCAATACCGCTTGGGGTCATGGATTCAATCTAAGCCATCCAATCATCTTTGGTGAAGTTGGATGGTTGTGATCGTTTCGAGACCGATATGGACAGTCCGTGTTCAAACATGCTCAATCGGGCTAGTATAACACACCGAGAGTTGTATGCTCAATCGGGCTAGTATAACACAGCGAGAGTTGTATGCTCAATCGGGCTAGTATAACACACCGAGAGTTGCAACTCAGTACGGGGTATTTCGTACATGCTTCATTATTAATGCTTGGAGGTTCGTGTTGCTCACAGAACAACACTCGGTCGTCATGCCGTCACTGTGAATGAGTCACAGGAAACACAAGGCTGGATATGCATTAATTAATAATGCTATAAATTCACAGGTATATGGGATTCTTGCCACATGCTCCAACCTGGATGAATTTCGTGTATTTAATTCACAGAATACTGGGATTGTTGCCACATGCTCCATTCTAGGTGAATTAGTAAAGTGAAGAGGTATTCATCACTTATTAATGGCTTTATCTTTTGCAAGATGTTAGCGCATAATTTTGGCTTTTACAATTTTAGCTTTAAATGAAAATCCACCATCAACAGATACCTGAGTTCAATATCCCTCAAAGTATGACTGAAGTAGTATATAGGGTGGTCAATCCCCTCATCATCTTCTTGAGCAAGGAGGGCTCCAATAGCAGCATCGCTAGAAGCGGTGTAGAGGCACAACGGCTTCCCTTGTATGGGAGATTTCATAACAGCCGGCGATGATAATATTTGTTGAATCTTCCGAAACGCTTCTTGATGCGGCGGGGTCCAAACAAATCTTGCTCCATTTTTCAGCAATGGGGTGAATGAAGCGATAAGCTGGGCCAAACCAGGTATAAAACGCCGAATATAGTTTACTTTTCCCATGAAGCTTTGGATTTCTTTCACAGTTTGCGGAGGGGTCATTGTGAGGATTCCTTGGGTATTGGTCGGATCAACCTTGATTCCTTCAGCCGTGACTTGGAATCCTATAAATTTTCCAGAAGAAACCCCAAAAGCACATTTCAAAGGGTTCATCCTTAGTTTGTATTCACGACACCTTTCGAACACCTGCCGTAAAACGTCTGTATGGGCCGCTCGCATTTTCAATTTGACCACTATGTCGTCCACGCAATCTTCAACTTGCTTTTCCATCATGTCGTGGAAAATTGTAGTCATGGCGCATTGATAGGTGGCGCCAGCATTTTTCAAACCAAAGGGCATCACAGTATAATAAAAGTTTCCAAGGGGAGTTCGAAAGGCTGTCTTACTTGCGTCATGTTCATACATCTTTATCTGATTGTAGCCGTGTACCCATCCATGAAGGAGAACATGCCGTTTCCACTGGTGGCGTCTACTAGCATGTCAATTTTGGGAAGGGGAAAATCGTCTTTGGGGCAGAATTTGTTCAGATCTCTGAAGTCGACACAAAACCTGATTTGACCGCTTTTCTTGTTCACGGGAACCACATTGGCCAACCAGGTGGGATGGTAAATGGGTTTGATGAAGCCATTGCTAGTAGCTTCAATCTCGATCTTGATTTGTTCCTCTACATCATGCCTGAATTTCCTTGGAGCTTGCTTGACCGGTTTGGATCCGGGTATTACACACAGATGATGAGTGACCAGTTTTTCATCTAGGCCGAGCATTTCCTCATATGTCCATGCGAATATGTCTTGGTACTCCTTAAGAAGATAGACAAGTTTTGTGCGTTTATCCGCACACATAGCCGAACTGATGGAGATAGGACCTGGAGATTCCTCATTCCCGATGTTGACGATTTCAATCTCATATGTAGTGGAATCGGTGCCGTGGAGCGTCTGGTACTTCTTCTCGCAGCACATCATTCTGGCTGCATTCCATTGGGCGGAGAGACTGAGTGGCAGTCTCCCCTGTTAATTGCTAACACCGTCGCCGATATAAGGTTTTCCCTTTTTGCTCACGACTCTCCACAAAAGCCCGCTCCCTCTTGGTATGAAGATGATCTCGAGCTTTGTTAGACAAAGGAGAATCGCGTTTCCGTCGCCGAAGGCGTGCCGTGGGATCTGGATTCTTTGTTCAGTGATGCGAGCCGGTCTTCCTCTTCGATCGACGTCCAGGTAGGGAGTGGAGTGCAGTAAACCTTTCCTAATGGATCCTGTGAATTTTCTCTTGGCTCGAACAGCTCCACGATGCAAATTGGTGCATATGGAGATAATGACGCAGGAATGCGAACAACTTCTTTATTCAGCATAGTTTTCAGGCATTGGTGATATGTTGAGGGAATAATCTTATTATTATGAAGCCAAGGCCTTTCCAGTATAATGTGGTAGTCTGGCTCCTTTTCTATTACCTCGAATTTCACTTTCGATTGAACAGGCCCTACCGACATTCGGATAGATGTACCCGTACGTCTTTGTTTGGTTTCCTTCAAAATCGGTCATCATGGTAGGTTTCCGTACAATTTTATTTGGCCGAACCTTGGCTGTCTTGAGAGTCTTGAGCGGAATAAAATTTGATGACGCTCTGTATCAACGAGCCCTCTTGAATTCTCGTATATTTAATGTATGTAGTAACATGCATGGCTCTGTTATGGCCTTCTTCTGCCATCATGTCATTTTCGGTAAATGTAACATTATTTATGGATATCTCTGACGTTTTCGAGGTTTCAGGGTGCGAAGGAGCCAAGCGTGTGTCCAAAGTTATCCGATTGATCGTAGTGAATGTCTCCGCTCGTTGGTTCTTTGAGAGGTGTAGGAGCTCACATAAACTTTCTACTAGAGAAGTTGTTTCTTGATCCACTGTCCTCCGGTTGGTGGTGAAGCCATTGATTTGAGGATGATCATCGTTTGAGGAGTCAGTCCCTAGTGCTAGGATTTTCGGGACATAGGAGCGCCAAACTCGATGTCAACCTCGACGAGAAAACTGAGTATGTAGTTTATCGTCTCCTTCATCACATCTATGTTCCTTGTGTGAATCCTTTGTACTCGCGCTAACTCGATCAAGGTTTGGATTTCTCCATTTGCTGCGTGATCAGATATGGCGCTTGGGGAAGAAACATCACCATTTGCAAGATTTTGACCTAACCTTGAGTTGTTGAATTAATCCTAAGACCAACCATATTTGTGAAAAATTCTTGCGAAAATGAAATGAAAATGAGAAATTGGCTTTACAACCGAGAGATTAATCTCCCACTGTGGTCGCCAGTTGTTTTGGGATAAAACCGATTATGTCTTTGCTGAGAAACGAATCTAAACCCTAAACAAATGTACTACGCACGTACTTTAGATTCGAGAGATCAACTGCACACTTCGCCTAAACCAAGAAATGGTCGTTCCAAACTTGCTTCGGTAACAAAGTGAAGGAGAAGGGTTGATCTTAGGGAGGGAAGCGAAGAAGATGTTGAGATCAAAATATTGAATTTTGAGGCTGTGGATGTTTTATGACTTGTATCAGAATTCAGAAATGGCTAATGGAGTGTAAACTATCAGTTCTTTTTTGTGTTTTTCTGAATACTAGTGTTGTTGTTAACCAAAACTCTGTTGTTGTCGAAATAGGTCGAAAACCTATTTATACAAGTCGTTGAGCACCCCTGATCTCGTAGGAAGTGGAGACAGTTAAGTGTGGAGAAATGGGGTTGTGCAAAAGCGGTTATGATAGGTGTAGAATACACCTAATTTACTATCTAGTAGTTTATGCTTTCTTTGCTATTTCTTTTGTAAATTATGTATTTTACGCTTGTTTTGAGTTTTATAGCTACTATGGAGTCACACGGAGGAAAAGAAGAAGAAATCACTCAATTTGAGCAAAAGGGTAAAATTGTCATTTCACCAAGGAGGGAATACTATATGGAGCCCAGCCAAGGTTAAGGGGAGGTCAAAGAGGTGTCCCTTATCCAAAAGAAGGGAGTGAGAATAGCACATTTTGGGTGTACTTATGGTGGGTGTCCAATCCACCCACACCCTAAACCCATATAACCATACCCGGATCCAAACCCGACCCGATCCGTGTAATTAAAACAAAACCCGAAATCGAGAGAACCATCTCTCAATCATTATTTCACCGAACTCTGTTATGGAGACAAATGGCTGCACATTGAGGCCGAGAGATGAGAAAATGATGGTCGATGTTCAACCAAGAAGACGAGGAAGAGTTGCTGCCGAGTTTGAAGGAATCGAGGATCGATGCTGCTGTTGAGAACCGAGAGAAGATGATGTTTAAATCGAAATCTAGATCGATTAGTGAGGGGTTCCTGTAAATCTCCAACAGGTGAAATTGAGGCCGGGCTGCTAAAGAAGAGAAGAAATCGAGCAATGAAACTGAAATCAGTTTCTCTAGAGAAATGGGTTGGTGGTTTCTGTTAGGATGGAAGATTGAGAAGAAATTGGTAGAGTTTGAAAGTGGGTTTGATTCCAATTTGACTCAGGTAACAGAATGAGGTCGAAATCGACAGTAAGGGTTTGGTGGAAGCTCGACAGAGGCGAGATGTTGGAGATGAATGTGCTGTTGAATCGAAGAGATGAAACAGGTTTTTGATGTTGTATCTCAGGGGAATTCAGGGTTGCGATTTGAATCCCCAATCGAAGAACAAGAAACTGGAGAGATGGGTATTGACTCTGTTGAGGAGATGATTTGATTGTGGCTGGAGCTGATGTTATATTGAATTAGTGATAGAAGAACTGAAGATGAGGTGAGAGCACTTGAACTGTTGTGAATTGGTACTGAAATTACAGGCCTGGCACAACTGAGGCTAAGGGGAAGAAGGCTGTAATGGCAGTGGAGTTGTTGCTCTGGAATGGTGATTGCGGTCTGCAATGGAAGCCAGGTGCTGCTGTAAATTGACTTGGGTTTGTGGTGGTATTGCCTGTGGAAGTGGATCTGGTGGTAGCCTGATACTGCAGCTGGTATTCTGGTGTGGCTGTGAAAGTCAGGTGGTTTTGCAGCCCAGAAGTGAGATGAAGGTGCAGGTGGAGTATGACTCTGGCAGTGGTGATGCTGGTCTAGATATGGCCTGAGTTCTGAGTCTTGTCAGTGATGTTGAGTTTCATGGGGTCAAGTGTGTACTGAGATGAATGGATTACCAGGTTCAGTATAAGGTACTGAGCTGAGAATGCTGGTGGTTTGGTTGATGATGATGTGCTGATAACTGCAGAAGTGATGTGGTGCTTTGAGGCATGTAGCTCAGGTTGCTGGAGTTGCAGGGAACTGTGGCAATTCAATGGCCTGAGCTTGCAGCTGGTGCAGCTTTGTTGATACTGCAGTGTAAGGATGCAATGGCTGAGCAGGAGACTGGTGGCCTTAGGTTGTTGGTGGTAATACTAAACTGGCAGGGAATTGCAGAAATTGAGCTAGAAAATGGTTTTGTACAGAATTGGTGATGCTGTTGCAATGGACTGGGTGGTTTGTGCAAATGGAAGCTGAAATGGGATGGATTTGTTTGTGCTGATGGATTGAAGGTAAAGAAATGAGCTAAGATGCAATGTTGCAGGAGAGAATTGTGGCCTGAGTGAGATGAAACTGAAGCTGCAAAAGTAAGAAGGCTCAGCCATGATGGCTGAGGCGTGAAGCACTATCCTGGTGCAACACACAGCTCTGGCCAGAGCAAAGGCTTATGCCATGGCAACTTAGCCGAGTCAGCCCAGTTAGCTGGACTCAGATGCTGACTCGGTTCTGACTCATGACCTAGACCTTGACCTGTTGACTAACAGTTGACTGACGGTTGACCTGTTTGACCGTTAGTCCTAACGGAGGACTGACGGAATATTCCGTCGAATATTCTCTTGACGGAGAAATTTTCAGGCGGCCGGCGGCGACTTATTCCGGCCGGATTCCGGCCACAATCCCAGTTTCCGGCGACCAAAAATTCCAGAATTTTCTATGGACTTCTCTCATGGGTGTGAAGACTTGGGCTAGGAATTGGATGGAGAATTGGACTCAAATTTGGAAAGAGAAGGTGGAAGAGTTGAGAAAAGCTTGGATTTGGAAATTGAATTGCAAAAGGAAAAGGATTCTACTCCTTAGAAGATTTGGAGAATATTGAAGCCTATAAATAGAGAAGTTTTCTCAACTTCTACACATCTTTTACACATCTTTACACACACAATTCTTTTCTTTCTTATTCTTTGTGTGAACTCTTTAACATGAGTAGCTAATTTTATTGATTGAGGATGAATTCCTAGTTCTTAACATATGATTTAAGTTTTTGTTTTCACATTCCTATCTTGAAGTTTTTCACATAATTATCGTTTGTTTTTACTAATAGGAGTGATCTTAAAGACATTCATGATTGATTGATAGATTGTTTGGAGTGCACGCTAAATTAATTTGTTAATTTGATCTAAAGCTAGTGAAAGTTAGGAGATAAGTAATCGTTTCTTGACTCTTTACATAAGTAGCAAACACGAGACCTTGCGGAGGGATTCCGTGGAGCAATTGTGTGTAGAAACAACGTTAGCAAGTGGACCTTGAGCTAAGAGTCTAACTACTAATATCAACCTAAGAAATTCACAAAACTTAATGCATGAGCCAAGTTACATCTAGGTTGAGCTAATTCTAGGTGGCTTGGTGATTAGAATCCGTAGTCGAGAACTTCCGTGTCCGGTGATACAAGGGATTTAGGGGTTTAGCACTGAGCTAGCTGCTTTACCTACGGTTGGTGATAATCTGTGACTACTAACAAGTAGAAAAGAACATAACTTGATTCATTGTTTCGTAACGAAGAAGGATTCCTTGATCTTGTCTCTCTTATTGCTTTCAACTTTACCTTTTAATTGTTTTGTTTATTTTCTTTTGCTTTTTACACCCCCCTTTTTGTGACAACTTTTACAACTAGAATCTCGTGCTCCTCGTGGGATCGACCTTGACTGCCCTATATTACTTGTTAATTAGGTAGTAAAGTATTAATTAATTTGTTGTGGTTACGACACGCATCAGGTTACCATCACGTTCCCGTCGTGAGGGGAAATTGGCTAGCCTTACCCACTATCCTCTTACTGTTATTTAACCTCCGCTCTTTCCTAACACTTTGTTGTAATGGGCGTGTTGCATGCCGCAAGCTGTAAACCGCCAGACCAATACCCTGATGAGCATCCCCCAGTTTGTGACACATTTGATGTCTCGGGTATTTCGTGGAAAATGTGCAACAAGTTGTTGAGTGGGTCCAATGTGCTAAACCCAGTTGTTTTGACCAATTGCACGCAAGCTAGGCGGCATAATGGCATAGTGGCGCCAGATAGTGGCAAAGTGGCGCCCGCATAGTGGCAAGGTGGCGCCCGCTAGTGGCACAATGGCAAAGTGGCGCATGCTCTGGTGGATAAGTGGCAAGGTGGCGCCGCCGATGGCGTAGCGGCAAAAGTGGTCAAAGTGGCGCCAGCTACATCTTGGCATATTGGTGTTAGATCCAAATATGGCTTAATGATATTAGCTCTAGTTGCCACATCGAACTTAATGCCTATGTGATGCTATTTGGCATGGGCGGCGTAATGGACCTGGCCAAATTAGGGTTTGGCATATCAAAACCCTAAGTGGCGCGCGCGGCTAGGTGGCGCGGCACAGCGGCATCTTAGAAAATACTTCCTTGGACGTTTTGATCATAGAAACCATGGCAAGGCCATAAAGTGGGCATGTCCATGGCGATCATGGGTAATCATAATATGGCGCGAGCGCCATTCTTTAGGGTCTCCTGGGTCCCACATGGCTTGTGGCATGTTGTGGGCCCAGAGTGGCATAATTGGGCCATGACCAGAAAAATAGGGTTTCCCTTTGGTTTGACCAAAGCCATTGGCATATTGCTGCCACGGAATGGCATGGCCTGCCAATTGGCATATTGGCTCGATTTGGCAGGTTGGCTAGCCATTTGGCATGGCGCCTGTGATGATTACCAGGCGCGGTTTGGGATGGTTTGTAGGCGATCCCAACATTTGGGCGCAGAATGCCGCAACGGTGTTGGCACGTTGCTTGTGGTGGCATGGTGATGCCTATTTGGATGCGTTGGGGAGCGACTAAACTTAATAAATCAAGTGGCCAAATCGCACGACCGTGATTGTTTTTTAGAGACTGGCTTGGGCCGTCTAGATTAGGTTCCTAATAGAATTAGGCGCATCGACCAACCAACTTCCAACTTTATTAAAAGTGTGTGTGGCGGGTTTCGAGCGATCTAATTGGTTAATGGGAGAGGGGGCCGGCAAGAGAAACATGGAGTGTGGCCAACGGCCACATGCGGCGCCTATTGGAGCGGATTGGCCGGCTATGTGGCGTGGCCGCACCTCTTTTGTCATTGCTCTTTATTTGCCACAATTCCTCTTTTGTTTCTTGTTTTCTGGTAGGACTTTGTTCCTACTAGCTCCATGGCGGATCGCCTTCCTAGTTTACCTAGGTTTGGCCTCGACCAATAGGGTTGAGATATTTGCACAAGGTGCAAAAGACCTAATTTTTGCAAATTAATTAGGCCGAAAACTTGAATCTTGTGAGCTATCACAAAATTGAAATAATTTAACAAATTTTGTGTGTTGACACAAAATTCTTTTATTCTCAGAGAGCAGTTAGCGCGTCTTCTGATTGAGCATTTTCATGCAAACCTTAATTTTGATACTTCGGGAAATTCATGCTACTCAGCTGCGAGTGAACACTAAATGTCATGTCATACCAATACTAAGGGTTCAGCTGGGAAACATAACGTAGTAAAATACTCAATAAACCATACACTAATGAGTTATGAAGGCGAGAGCTTACAGAATGTTTAGGATTGTTGTTGCATGCACCATTATGAATAAATATACTGAGTTTCTCAATACATGTGTGAGTAGAGAGGCATGGGCACTCATTACTTTTAAATGGCTCAGTCCTTTTGCAGACGGCGCATTAAACATGGGGTTTTACAATTTTAGCTCCCGAACTAAAACCACCATCAACACCCATATATTTCCAATCTTGGACATGTACGTCTCACCAACCGGGCGAAGGATACTGGCAGCGACGTCTCGGGTTCTAGTTTTGTTCAGAGGTTTCAACAGATGAATTAGAGCCACAAGAATGTTGTTGTTTACCCTTACATTGATTTTCCGTATGGTCATAATGATGGACAACGTTTTCTTGATTATTCTCTCTCGTAAGTTGTTTTTTACACTCCGAAAAGCGAGAAGAGAGGGTTTGGTACTGAGACTCAGTACTGGGCCACAAGGTATATATACAATTGCAATTAACTCCGCCACAACAGATGCAAACCCCGATTGATTTTGATCGGTGAGAAGAACCAATTGGGAGAGGTATGAACTAAATACAAATAAGGATATTGGTGAAGCGAAGTATGTAAACTGGTCCACGTCGATTGCGAAGCCTGTAATTGGGACACTGTAGATGGGGCAAAACGAGTTGATGGTTTTTACGGGATTGAGGAGACGACCGTGCGGAGAAAAATCCTTGAACCGAGTGAACTGTTAAACCTCACACAGATGCACTGCAAGAAGGGAGTGCTTTAAATTCGTGAGATCAATCTGTAGTACTCCGGCCTAAACCAAGACAATGGCCGTTCCAGAGTAAATTCGGTCACAAGAGAGGATGGGACGATCTGTAGGAGGGAAGGCGAGAAATGTGTGAGATCAATGGTGATCGAAGATTGTAGGTGTGTTGTGTATTCGAAATAAGATAAGTTCGAATGATTGAATTTGCTCTATTGAGAGTAATTGCTCAGACGTTGAGATGTTAATCTCTTGTTGTCCGTTTGATGTGAGATTGTCTTGTTTCAATCATGATTCAGAGACTTATTTATATTGTTGGAATTGAAAACACCATGATCTCATGAAGTGTGATAGTTGATGGAATCAAAGAATGGGGAAGTGGAAATCGTGTTAAAACCAGTTGCTCAACGTGCGGAGACTTGGTTGATTTTACATCCACTACTTTGTTAACTTCTTCAACTGATTGCACGACTTGCTCACATTCTCATCGTGTGTATGAACACACGTGCCGTAGACCGCCAGACCAAAACCCTAGTTAATATCCCCCATGTAAAAACGATTGATGTCTCGTGTGATTGTGGAGTCTCGCAACGCACGTTGTATTTAGTTAGTCGCCTGTCGACTTCATGACTTCATGGGACGATGAGTCCTTGTATTGTTGAGTTGAACATGGTTTGGAAATATTCTGAGACTCATGAATTGAACATGTCTGTTGAGACAGAGATATGATGTGTGTAAGTTAACGTGAGCAAATATTTCTCATTTGATGAATTGTTGAATATTGATAGTTGAACCAATATTCTTTGATTTGAGCAAGTATTGCTCATCTGAGCAAATATTGCTCGTTTGATGAATGATGGTAGCATGACCAAATAAAGTATTAAATCAGAATACTGGCAATTGAACCGAGTATGATAAATAAAATGTTGATCACGGGATCAACGTAAAATTATTAGCGTTTGAATCTGGAATCATTAACCTTGGACTCAAAACCCTAATTTGATCAATTGATGATTTATTGATGGTTTATTGAGAATTAACCACGAGAAAAGGAGGGATCGGCTACATGGGATTATGGGTCACCATGTAGTGCCCATATGCTCACGTGAGCAAACATTAAGATCTCTAAAGACCAGTCAATTTGTTGATGAAAGGATGATTAAATGCTGGTTTAATCGTTTATTCAAAAAATGCTCGTCCGAGCCTTAGGTGATAAAAACTAATCAATTATGAAGAGATGAGGGACCGACCAAGGGACCATGAAACCGGCCCTGGGTGTTCACGGGATCGAATATTAATCGTCTTATGAAGTTCCAAGTTGTTTGGAAGAGTTTTGGACCTAATATGTGTGATTGTGCAAATTAGGTCAAATCATGAGAATACGTGGGACCGGCTTCTTTCAAGCCAAAGAGCCAACCTTGGTCAGTCAAGGTAGCATGCTCATGTCACCAAAGTGTCCGTATGTTAATTCTCGAGAATTTTGATATTTTCTCGATGTGCATTTGAGCAATCATTTGAGAAAATATGAAGAAATCGGGGGTTTTTGACGAAACCAAATCAAAACTTCATGAGATGAAGGAAAATAATAAAAAGTGAGGGAATCATGAAGTGTGGGACCTGGCCATGGCCAAGGCATGGTCAATTGGTCCCTGCGTTTTCCCCAATTTTCATAATTTTAGGAAATATGATAAAACCAAGGAATTTGTTAAAACCAAGGAGTTTTTATTTGAAATCAAGGAGTTTCCATGAGATGAAGGAAACAAAAATATTAATAATAATAAAATAAGGGCGTGTGGGACCGGCTTTGAGCATGGTTGGCGGCTAGGGCCTTTAATTTTATGTATTATTTCATGATTTGAAGGAGTTTTCATAATTTGAAAGAATTTTCATAATTTGGAGGAAATATCATGAAATCAAGGAATTTCATAAAATCAAAGAAATATAAAAATAATAATAATAGAATAAGGGGTTTGTGGGACCACCGACTTTGGGATTCCATCCCACAAGTTTCCTTAATTTTATGTATTTTTGTGTATTTTCCCATAATTTGAAGGAAACATCATGAAATCAAGGAATTTAATGGGATTAAGGAAACATGAAAAATATAATAATAATAATAAAATAGGGCGTGTGGGGCCAGCTAGGACATGACCGGCTGGCTATGGCCCGGTCCCACAGGTTTCCCTAATTTTATATTATTTTTCATGGGATCAAGGAAATATCATGAGATTAAGGAGTTTTTTCATGAGATTAGGGAAATAATAATAAAATAATGAGGAACCATGAGGTGTGGGGCTGGCCAGATCAAGGCATGGGCTTGGCACAATAATCACGGCCCCATGATATTTTCCCTAATTTTATATTATTTCCTCAGTGTGAAGGAAAAACCATGAAACTGAGGAGTTTCCTCAAAACGAAGGATATTTGTTCAAATGAAAGGAT
Source organism: Papaver armeniacum (assembly GCA_023531295.1). NCBI lineage: Eukaryota > Viridiplantae > Streptophyta > Magnoliopsida > Ranunculales > Papaveraceae > Papaver > Papaver armeniacum. Next base: position 23,888 of record JAJJWW010010786.1, on the reverse strand, counting down.
TTTCATGAGATCAAGGAAAATAATAAAATATGATAAAATATAGAATATGGGCGTGGGACTAGCTCACGCATGACCGACGGTCGCCGAGCCGATCCCCTAGCGCCTTGACTATTATTTTATTATTTTCTTTCCTATTTGCATAGGTTCATCGTCTCGTCATATTTTGAAATACTTGTTCATCCATTCGTGTGTTTGTTAATGCATTATTTGTCGAATACATTTACACCATTTTGGTTGGGGCTTACTCGAAGGTAACTCGTATGCTCGTGTGTTGAATATTTATTACTAACCCAGGGAATTCTCTGCTTGGGAAGAACCATAAATTGAAGTAACGAAATATTATGAAAATATCGAATATTTTCCGAGGATTTGAATCTATTGATTTTGAAAATAATTAATTAATGGCTCTATACTAGTACGATCGTCTAGGAGCGTTAATTATTCGGAATTGGAGTGATATGAGCTTGTTGAAGCGTCATACTTCTTTCATATAGTCGGGGAAAATATTGTTACATCCTCAAGACGTTATTGCTCTATACTAGCGTGCAAGCCGGCTGGAGCCGTCTAATCTTTCGATTCTATATAGAAGTAATTACTGAAATTGCTCGGATTCATGAGATATGCCGTTGCCTCGGTGAGAGACTACATATCTATATACTACTCGAGAGACAAGATTCTCGATCGAGATTCTCATGGCATGATCTTTCATGCTTTCGATAAGAGACACGAGCCTCAATATTCATCGATTCTTTGGATCGGAATACATATAAGTATGGGTTTTACGATTTTAGCCTTTGTCGAAAATCCACCATCTACATTAAGTCCCTGTTGAGTGAGGGACAAATCATGTTCCTTAGTCAGCACTGAATGGTGATTTTCCAGTTATGAACGAAATAAGTAATTGAACTTAGTCGTAAGATAAGATGTTACCGTATATTTTCGATAGTACGAGCAAACCACGGCTTGAACGAAGATTCCAGTGGCATGATAGAGCATCGCGTATTGAGCATGAATTGGTGTTGAACCGCTGATTTTGATGACGGGACCTTGGTCGTTTTAGGATTCACGGGTCGGGCCCAAGAAAGGAATCCATTTTAGCGCGGTCGTTCGTTCGTTCGTTAGTTTAATAAACAAACAAAATAGTCCCGAGTCAAATGATAAAAATTTTGTCTATGAGCTTTCACGAAAAACAAAATTTTATTTTTGAAATATGTGAGATTTCACAAAGTGGAATAAACTCTCGTTTCAAAGGTGGATGCAGAATTTTTTTTGAACAGATGTGCGTCTGTTAGTAATAAAATTTTGTTTATGAGCTTTCATAAAAAAATTTATCTTCGAGCTTTCAGAAATCTTTGAAAATATACTCTTGCTTCAAAGACAGATGCTCGCGCGAGGGAACGAATACATATATATATATATATATATATATGTGTGTGTGTTATTTTTCAAACTTACGTGAGTTTCACGTTAAATATATATATTTTTGTAAAACCAATGTTTTGATTTTGAACAACTGTTGAAAGTAGACAATTATTCATGGTGAAAATAATATCTGTATGTAAATTTTCACAATTGTAGAATGGGCGTTTGTCCAATTTTTGAAAAACCAGTGGATGCTAAAATTCACGTGGGTTGTTCACGGTTTTATGAAAATCAAGTCATGACTTTGATTAATGAATTTTGCTCGTCTTTGCAGGTTTGATGGAACAAGCAGGTTTTGAAATTCTGACGTTATAATCACTACAGCTAGTGAAATTGTAAATAAGTAAGAGTTGGATTGTTACCATTTTTGTAGACGCTGTTGTGAGCACCTTTATTCTATTATTCATTGTTTTGTCGAATCCTGCGTTTTGTATGAACGATGCGCTGAAATAGCCACTTTGCAAGAATGACTGACTCTAAGGATGATACTTCCAAAGATGGTGTTTCCAGAGATGACATCTCTACGGATGAAACTTTAAGAAATGGTACTCTTGGGACCTCTGAGTGATGGTGAGAGATCCTTCATATTGAGTTGTACTTCTGCTTATTTCATTATCTTTACCACATGATGATCGTATAGTGAAATCCCGGGTAAATGTAGACTCCACGGAAATAGAAGAAAGTCTACGGGAGCGGAGAACCCAGAAGTAAGGACTACAGGATGTTAGCAAATGACGTGCAGTCCCCAGCCGTTTCTTTGGTGAGTTGTTAGCGCTCCTTGTGTCATGACTTTTCCTTGCCCGTGCAATTAGGTTCACGATACCAAGGTTTGTTACTTCTTTTAGACTTTTTCTCCATCGATTGACGGACTTCAACTTGTTCCCGGGCAAACAATCCATCACTAATGAAGAAGTCGATGTAAGCATCTCTTTCGTGCAGGCGATCGTAGCATCTCCTTGAATGAAATAATAATAATTATTGTTGATGAGTCCAGGAAGAAATCATTGTAGATGAGGAGCATGTTGATGAAGCGCACTCTTCTTTAGGGCATGGGAATATGGAGAATTCCCGAAATCCCGAACCAAATGGAGATAGCGGCATTATCAATGGAGATTCCGGCATTGTCGAGCCTTCAAATGATTTAGAGACTCCCTTAGTAAGTATATCTCCTGTAATCTCTTCATAGAAGTATGAAATTGCTGATTTGTGAATAAATGAGAATCCATGTGAGTATACGAGTAATTTCGTCGAAATACGTTACCAGAAAATTTCAGACTTCAGCCTTTTAATAGAAACGCTGTAGAATCTTCGTCCGAAGTCAGATTTTCGCGGTCTGCATATGTATCTTCGTGCCCAGAAAATTTCCAAGCTTTTTTCTAAAAAGCTTTTTGAGTTTTGAGCATGTTTAGGGCCTGAAAAAGGCGAAACAGTAAACTCTCAGGAGACTTTTAGAATTTTTTCAGATTGTATGTTGTCCAATGTTTTGGCCACATCTCCTTGCTCGTTTCTTCAATTGCTGTGAATTTTGGATATGTTGTAGAGGACATCCATATGAAGAGAATGGTATATGACCCATCCCTAGATTCTTCACTAATTGCTCCCATATCGTCGGTTTGTTCAGGACAGTGCAAAATTATCTCAGACGAGCTTGCTGTAAAACACTCATGTTGTGTCTTTAGACCATTCGCTTGTGTCTTGAACGGTTGGTGAAGGATTTTAATGTCATTGATTCATTTGAGATCAGGACCCCTTGATTGATACATGAGTGTGCTTGCAGTGTCGTCTTGTTTCTATTAGTCGCAGAAACATCACTTCTGAAACCCTGGTCACGGGACCATAACTGAGGTTGCTCTCGAGAGGGGGTGATGTAATGACCATGGTTTCATGTCCCGGTGGTAGCATTCCTTTTATGATGAATGATCAGCACATGAGAGCCTGGTGCCACGGGTCTTGGACTGTATAAACTTGATGAAGGACTTAGTGGGAAGACGTGGTAGACACCGATCGACTGTGGAAGTTATGAATCTCGTCTAAGAATTGATGCTTGCATGTTGTATGCTCTGGAAGCTGTAGGAACCTCATACGACGTCGGAATTCGATGCTTGACCCCAAATTTTGAATCTAAGAGACTGAGTTATCAAATGAGAAAAGAATCACTCAATTTGGAGTTGCAGAGGTCAGCCAACAAAGCGTGCACATTTGTAATTTGTAATCCCGTACAAATTTTTCAGATTTCGTAGACCTGACGGTAAAGGCCATATCTTTTAGCTCGTATGTACGATTGATGCACCCTTTTGGTATGTTGTATAAAAAACATAGACGAACATCTTTCGTTTAGAAAGTATTGTCCCATTCCTCACCCATTGGTACGTTTTTGTAAACCCATGGCCTGGAGCATATCGTATCTCATTTGTAGAGGCGATGAGAACATCTTGTAGAAGACTTTTATTTGTGCCCGTCCATCATGAAAGCTTTGGGAATATGTTCATGTTATCATGTTTTCATGTATACATATCTTGATATGAATCATTTGGGCTTGGAGAAGTACGATCCATTGAGTAACACTTCAGAGAATGGATAGTTGATGAATCCGGATGTTGTGTCTGAGACTGTTATTGATGTTGAGATCATGATTCAATTTTCTCCAAAAATTCTTGTTGATGCTGAGACCATGAATGGAGTTCCTCTACGTATCCTTGCTGATGTCGATACTATGATTGGAGTTGCTACATAGATCGAAGATGATAGTCTTTGCTCCTCCATTCAGTGAGCCTTTATATGCACGAACTAGTTGGTGGGTTGAGCATTCCCAAGATAAAGGTGCACTAGGATTTCAACCCAAATTCTCCTGAATATGACTTTACTGTGAAGTGGCTTCGTCAGGGATTCGTTGTTGTTGTGCGGTAGATAGCAGCAACAGTCTTCATTCTGGATATGATTGGTAAAGAGAGGAAGTTTCCCATTCGTGCAGGGGTTAGCAGAGTTAAAGGAGTTTGTAGCATCCATTGATGAATGATGTTGCATCTGCTTCAGAAGTCTCATCGTGGGATAATGAAGACTTATCGATTTGTAATTCAGCCACACTTTGATCGTGTCGGTGTTGAACCATTGTGTCACCGTCGAGATATTTTGATGAAGCTAGAGGCGCTATTATCGAAGATGTACTCTTTGATTGGGAGTATAATTCGAAGGCTTCTTATATTCTTGAGCGCTGAAGCGTCGAACGTCTTAGGCTTGATCGTCTCGGCCCCGTGTATCTTCTGTTGATTTGGCATTCTGCTGCGATAGTGGGATTCAACATTTGTGCAGACATCAGAGATTTATGATTTTGTGGCACTCGTGGTCATTCCCGCAAGTCTCTGTGGAGAAATTCCCAAAGTGTTCTTTGCCATGCTTCCGTCATCTCTCAGTAGTGAACGTCTCGGTGAGATGCTCGATTCTAAGCGGTGTCAGATTCAACCACTTGGTAAAATATTGCTGGAGTGAGATTACCCACTCATAACGTCTTGTAAAGTTGCTAGCAGAATTGAGTCCCCATGCTAGGATAACATGTGAGGAAATAAATGACATAGACACGGAAGGAACGAGACTTGCCTGAGTGTGGAACCTCTTGATGAATGTCTATGCATCTGTTGCAAGTTATTTCTTCAACCTTGTCAAAGTTCGAAATTTCTCCAAGTGCTCTGATGGTGGGATGTCCGTAAAATCTTCTGGATCCGAAATTTCTTCGGTGGAGAGATGTAAAACTAAGAGTGCTTTATCAGTAGCCATATTTTCATCATGGATCCATGCTCGTCCGAGGATCATGTCATGCCCTGGATCTTCCTGATTGTGTGAAACTTGGTTTCTGTCCAGGTTGAACTTATGTTCACTTTGAGAGTGATGTAGCCACAAGCATCTCTGAACGTTCCTTCATGGTTTCTGATTGAGATTAGAGCATGGGTAGCTTCTTGTCGAATGATGCATGCGGCTCTGTGGGTGGCTTTCAGTGGAATGATGTTGATGGAGGTGTCAGCATCGATCAACATTTTTCCGAATTCATTTCCTCTGAGATGGAGTGTGGTGAGAAGTCCCCAGTCGTACATTTCTTCGTCTATTGTTGAAGGCGGCTCAGGAAATGTCTCTTGAATCAACAAACGCTTCCCTGACATGATGTGATTCAATGCAGCAAACATGTCTCCCCTTTGAGCCTTTGATAAGTATAGCAATTCGCAGACATGCTCGATTAAGGATTGAACTGCTTCATTGACAGGGGTTCGTTGAGTAAAGTTTATGACTGGGAGAGGATCTCTCTGTACTCCTTGATTCCTGTTGAGTTCTCCGATTCGATTTTTTCTTTGAATATGCGCTTCAAAGTTCTACAATCACTTGTGGGATGGTTGACGAACTTATGAAAGCGACAATAACGAGGATTTTCCATGGCCTCTTCAGTTGGTTCTTTCTTGACATATGGCAGTTTGATTGCACCTTTGAATCCATTTCTAGAAGTTCAATAACTTCTTTAATGGAGCCAGGGAAATCGAGGTGCTTCGGATTAGCTTCGTGTGTTGAGCAGAACTTGCGTATTATCCTTCTTTGCGCCTTTGAAGGAGTTGAGGAAGTATGTTTGCGTTGTGCCTCGTATTTTCTTTACTCCCTTTGCAACAACATTTGTGGAAGGTTGGAGGTTGTATCGTTTGTTTATTAAACGTCCGCTTCTCGAGTTTCGTGGTTCTTCGACTTTTGTAGTCTTAGCTCTCTCTAATAAAGCAGTGCAGTAGTTGCCGATCTCTGGGTGGACGCTTCATGAAGCTCCGAGAAAGTCTCAAACCCGAGATTTTCCAATAAGGCTCAGATCGGAATCATTCCATTGATGCACAAGTCCACGAAGTTGTTGCTTTCTGTGACATTTGGATCATGGCGTCCAAAGCTTGAACTCGAATCTTTTCACATAATCGTTAGGATGTTCATTGCTCCTTTGAAACATCCTTCCGAGATCAGAGAGGGTGATTTTCTTTGAAATGAAGAAATACTTTCTGTAGAAAGCATTGACCATCTCTCCCCAACTTTTGATGCTTCCTGGTATGATGTTGTTGTACCAGGTATATTCCCTGCCTTTCAGAGACTTCAAAATTCCTTCCATGCGACATTATGGTTGTGCTCATGTTCACCCAAGCTTCCAAAATCAAGAAACATGTTCTCGAGCATTGCACTGCTTCCATCATAAAGTGTGAAGGTTGGAGAGGTGTAACCTTTGGCAGAGGAATCCTTTGCGTAGCAGCAGGGTATGGAGGTTGGTGACGATGGGACGAAGGTGTTTTATCTTTTCCACGATCTTCCAAAAGACGTTCCAGGTCTTCACGAGTGATGAAACCGGATGGTTCTTTTGTCATGGATTATCTGCATCCTTAGGAATTTCCTCATCGTCTACTACATGGATCGGAGTGACCTCGTGATTAGCGTCCAAGACGTTTCTTTAGCTTTTCCTTTCTCCGAGTTTTCCGACATCTTGTCTACGTAAGAGTCTTGAGATAGTTGAATAGTTATTTCGAAAGTAGCAGCCATGTCGCATATGATTTTTGGCAAGAGTTTCTTGCACCTTCATAAGATCACCTATGGTAGGTGGATTTTCTCTGATTTCTTCAGGAGACCGACCAAAGGGTGCATTGTTGATGGCGCCAGTGCCGCCTCTTGCAGGGGTGATCACCGGAGCACTCGGAGGAGTAGTAGTGGTAGTTTACACCGGAGGGGTGGTAGTGGCAGGTTGCGTTGGAGGAGTGGTGTTGGCAGTACCACTAGAGCTTGCAATATTAGAGCCGGATGTTGAATCCGGGTTTGGTAATCGAACTGACCTAAGACCGACCATCTTTGTGAGAAGTGAGATTGCAATCGAGAGAATGATCTCCCACCGTGGTCGCCAATCAGATGGGGAAAACGAGTTCTTTGGTTTTTACGGAATTGAGGAGACGATCGCGGAGGAAACTCCTTGAACCAAGCGAACTGTTAAACCTCACACAGATGCACTACAAGAAGGGAGTGCTTTGAATTCAGAGATCAATCTCGTAGTATAAAACCTAAACTAAGACAATGGCCGTTCCAGCAGTAAATTCAGTCACAAGAGAGGATGGGTCGATCTGTAGGAGGGAAACTGAGAAATGTGTGAGATCAATGGTGATCGAAGATTGTAGGTGTGTTGTGTATTCTGAAATAAGATAAGTTCTGAATGATTGAATTTGCTCTATTGAGAGTAATTGCTCAGACGTTGAGATGTTAATCTCTTGTTGTCCGTTTGATGAGATTGTCTTGTTTCAATCATGATTCGTAGACTTATTTATATTGTTGGAATTGAAAACACCATGATCTCATGAAGTGTGATAGTTGATGGAATCAAAGAATGGGGAAGTGGAAATCGTGTTAAAACCAAATTGCTCAACGTGCGGAGACTTGGTTGATTTTACATCCACTACTTTGTTAACTTCTTCAATCGATTGCACGACTTGCTCACATTCTCATCGTGTGTATGAACACACGTGCCGTAGACCGCCTGACCAAAACCCTAGTTAATATCCCCCATGTAACACGATTGATGTCTCGTGTGATTGTGGAGTCTCGCAAAGCGTACGTGTATTTAGTTAGTCAATCTGTTGACTTCATGACTTCATGGGACGATGAGTCCTTGTATTGTTGAGTTGAACGTGGTTTGGAAATATTCGAGACTCATGAATTGAACATGTCCGTTGAGACATAAGATATGATGTGTGTAAGTTAACGTGAGCAAATATTTCATTTGATGAATTGTTGAATATTGATAGTTGAACCAATATTCTTTGATTTGAGCAAATATTGCTCATCTCGAGCAAATATTGCTCGTTTGATGAATGATGGTAGCATGACCAAATAAAGTATTAAATCGATAATACCGCAATTGAACCGAGTATGATAAATAAAATGTTGATCACGGATCAACGTAAAATTATTAGCGTTTGAATCTGGAATCATTAACCTTGGACTCAAAACCCTAATTTGATCAATTGATGATTTATTGATGGTTTATTGAGAATTAACCACAGAAAAGGAGGGATCGGCTACATGGGATTATGGGTCGACCATGTAGTGCCCATATGCTCACGTGAGCAAACATTAAGATCTCTAAAGACCAGTCAATTTGTTGATGAAAGGATGATTAAATGCTGGTTTAATCGTTTATTCAAAAAAATGCTCGTCCGAGCCTTAGGTGATAAAAACTAATCAATTATGAAGAGATGAGGGACCGACCAAGGGACCATGAAACCGGCCCGGGGTGTTCACTTGATCGAATATTAATCGCCTTATGAAGTTCCAAGTTGTTTGAAGAGTTTTGGACCTAATATGTGTGATTGTGCAAATTAGGTCAAATCATGAGAATACGTGGACCGGCTTCTTGCAAGTCAAAGAGCCAACCTTGGTCGGTCAAGGTAGCATGCTCATGTCACCAAAGTGTCCGTATGTTAATTCTGAGAATTTTGATATTTTCTGGTGTGCATTTGAGCAATCATTTGAGAAAATATGAAGAAATCAGGGTTTTTGACGAAACCGTCAAAACTTCATGAGATGAAGGAAAAATAATAAAAAGTGAGGGAATCATGAAGTGTGGGACCGGCCATGGCCAAGGCATGGCTGGCCGGCCAAGGAGCTTGGTCCCACACGTTTTTCCCCAATTTTCATAATTTTAGGGAAATATGATAAAACCAAGGAATTTGTTAAAACCAAGGAGTTTTTGTTGAAATCAAGGAGTTTCCATGAGATGAAGGAAACAAAATATTAATAATAATAAAATAAGGCGTGTGGGACCGGCTTGAGCATGGTTGGCTTCTAGGGTCCGGTCCCGTGAGTTTTCCCTTATTTTTATGTATTATTTCATGATTTGAAGGAGTTTTCATAATTTGAAAGAATTTTCATAATTTGGAGGAAATATCATGAAATCAAGGAATTTCATAAAATCAAAGAAATATAAAAATAATAATAATAGAATAAGGGGTTTGTGGGACCGGCCAGCTTGGGACCGGTCCCACAAGTTTCCTTAATTTTATGTATTTTTGTGTATTTTCCCATAATTTGAAGGAAACATCATGAAATCAAGGAATTTAATGGGATTAAGGAAACATGAAAATATAATAATAATAATAAAATAGGCGTGTGGGGCCAGCTAGGACATGACCTAATGGGCTATGGCCCTATTCCCACATGTTTCCCTAATTTTATATTATTTTTCATGGGATCAAGGAAATATCATGAGATTAAGGAGTTTTCATGAGATTAGGGAAATAATAATAAAATAATGAGGAACCATGAGGTGGGGGTCGGCGGATCAAGGCATGGCCTACACAATAATCACGGCCCCATGATATTTTCCCTAATTTTATATTATTTCCTCAGTGTGAAGGAAAAACCATGAAACTGAGGAGTTTCCTCAAAACGAAGGATATTTGTTCAAATGAAAGGATTTTCATGAGATCAAGGAAAATAATAAAATATGATAAAATATAGAATATGGGCGTGGGACTGATCACGGCATGACTGGACGGTCGCTGAGCCAGTCCCCTAGCGCCTTGACTATTATTTTATTATTTTCTTTCCTATTTGCATAGGTTCATCGTCTCGTCATATTTTGAAATACTTGTCTGTCCATTCAGGTGTTTGTTAATGCATTATTTGTCGAATACATTTACACCATTTTGGTTGGGGCTTACTCGAAGGTAACTCAGATGCCCGTGTGTTGAATATTTATTACTAACCCATGGAATTCTCAAAGAACCATAAATTGAAGTAACGAAATATTATGAAAATATCGAATATTTTCCAGGGATTTGAATCTATTGATTTTGAAAATAATTAATTAATGGCTCTATACTAGTACGATCGTCTAAGAGCATTAATTATTCAAGAATTGAGTGATATGAGCTTGTTGAAGCTGCCATACTTCTTTCATATAGTCGTGGAAAACATTGTTACATCCCGAAGACGTTATTGCTCTATACTAGCAGCAAGCCAGTCTAGAGCCGCCTAATCTTTCGATTCATATAGAAGTAATTATCGAAATTGCTCGCATTCATGAGACATGCCGCTTGCCTCACCCGAGAGACTACATATCTATATATACTCCGAGAGACAAGATTCTCGCCGTCAGAGATTCTCATAGCATGATCTTTCATGCTTTCGATAAGAGACACGAGCCTCAATATTCATCCGATTGCTTGGATCGGGAATACATATAAGTATGGTTTTACGATTTTAGCCTTTGTCGAAAATCCACCATCTACAGACACACAACATACACATCTATGGGTTGATTTCCCAGGATTATCACGCCTGTCCCATGATGCAATATCGTTCCTAGCTATCCACCTCCAAAAGAGTCATTCTTTATGACTTACCCCACCACGGGTGCAAGTTTTTCATCATCTTCCTCAAATATTCCCGAAATTCGTTGGGACATGCCAAGTATTACTTCACAAGGTGAGCCAACAACGATACCTATTGTTTCCCAAGCTATATGGAACGTGATTATCCTAACTAAAATGTGACTGCCAATTACGAAAAGTTGCAGAGCCGACTGAACGATTTGTATTGGGTGAATCAACAAATGGAGGCTATACACTTGGATGTGTGTCGTAAATGCAACGGTAAATGATGATGGGCATTCACCGTATACCGATTCCACCAGGAGAAACAAATCATTGCACGATAGTGATAATACAGTGGTGGGAGAAACACAAGTACGACAGAGTTCTTCACCACATGTACGACACAAGACTTCACCACAAACTGTGCATGCATCTCAACCTCAAGTATTTTGTCTAGATCCTAGGCGCATTTCATCATTATTCTCGCCCTACAACCCAAATGATTGCTACAATGTTATACCACCACCACAACAACAACAAACATCTTATATGCTTGGAGGACCGAGTGCTTTCCAATCGCCTAATGTTGTTCAACCAGTTTTATACCCTTCTGTAAATTTATTTAATATGTTGGAAAGTGGGGATATCCCAGGTCTTAGAGAATTTTTGACTCTAGAAGATAAAAATGGGGGAGCTAGCGATGAGCGACGTTAGGGAGATTGTAATTTTTAATTCTGCTACATTTGTAATTTTAGTTTTAAAAGTATGACAATCAATTAAATGAAATTATATATGTTTAAAATTAAGTGTTTTACATTAGCTCACCGAATTACATGTACATTAGCTTCACTGATGAGAAGTTTGGAACAACAACTACAAAGAAGGTGTTGAAACTATTTAACACCTTAAGGATTTCGAACATTTTTCAAAGGAAAGCCACATTTTTCCATCTTCACCATTCACCAAAGATCTTGTTACCATCTCAACATCGGGCTCACCTCTCGGCCTATATCGATTGGCATGCATCGTTAAAGATACAAACTCACTTACTTATTTCTTAATTATACGAAAACGATTTTCTATTTCGCATATAGACGACGACTCGCTTTGCAGGCCACCGCAACCCGTCGTTAATAACTACCTGAGAAATTCACCCATGGATAGTTTGCTGAAGCAAGCCTAGTAAATAAAAAAAACATAGTTTCTGCAAATAAATTCATCTTCTTCTTTAGTATACGGAGCTCACCGAACTAACAAGGGCCGAGACATTTTCAAGAATTGAAGAATTTGTTGAATTTGAAGAATTTTTAAACTCAGAGAAGAAGAGTAAAAAAGACTATATGTGTGAATTTGGAGTTGAAATGGAGAGTATTTATAGAACTTAAAATTCTAACCGTTGGATGACAAGGAGTTACATCCCTACAGATGTAGCCGTTGGCGGTTTTGTGTCAAACGCTGGAGATTTTAATACAGACACTGGCGTGTGAAGTAACATTGGGCGATTTTTCCACAAGCGCCAGCGTTTTTGGCTCACACGCCAGCGTTTGTGCCAAGCTTTCCTGGTCTTCCATCGCGCGCACGCTTATTCTTCCATGTCACTCAACAAACCAACAAACCAACAAATTTGTTGGTTTGTCCATCCGTTTTTCATGTATGTTGAGTCCATAATGGAATCAAAATCAACAAATTCTTGTTTTGTTGACCATAGGAACTGCTCTTAGCGGTTGTAATTCCTTTTTTCAAACTAAAAAAATTGTATGATTAAAAAAAAAAAAAAAAAATTGCTCTTCTCTTCATCAAGCTCGACATCCTCAGCTACTCAAGGACTAGAACGTCATTTCTTATAGAATCGGGGCAACCTCCCATTTGACTCGGTCTAGGGATGCACATTGGGTAGGGTGGGTAGGATATGTCCTATTTCGCCACCCTACCCGCTAAATGACGGGTAAGAAAAACTTTACCCACCACACTACCCGTCATTAAGTCGGTAAGATCCTATCCACCCATCAAATAGCGGCCTTGGTAGGTAGGGTAAAAGTACCCTGCTTTTCTTTGAATAACTAAAACTTTTTACATTTAAAGATATGGGTTTAGCTAAAAATCATGAATCAATGAAAATCTATAGGGTTATTTAACGTTTGGTACCCAAAGAAATGTCCAAAGACCTAGATTTGGTACCCAACATTTGAAATATTAAGGGTTGGTACCTTGACCAACCGTTGACCGTCAAAGTCTCTCATTAGACCCGATATTAATTCAGAACTTATAATAAAATTTAGGATTTTACAATTATGTCCTTAAATTTGGTATTATTTACATACTTAACCGTCGAAACCTCCTAAATAAAAATTCCTAATTCCTAAATATGAATTCTCACCCGGATTATCCCCTTGTTGCTGTCAATTATTTCTTAATGGCGACCAACAATTTACCGTAAGAGAATTAGCTACATGTCAAGCCTACACCGTCTTTAGAGCTTTAGTTGGACCAAATCTGAACGGTAAGAACAAAACCCCTCTATAATCATGGAAGAACTACCACGACCAACACATAATTGTTTACTTCGTTGTTGCAATTTCAGATTCCAACTGTCGAAGCTTCTCAATACAGTTCACAATGAAAACACCCGTGTTCGATTGAGGTTGTAATAGCACTAGAAATGCTCCAATGAGATGAATGACATTACAACAAACGAGAACATTGATTGTCATCTCATTTAGCATATGAAATCTCAGTAATTGACACCATTAATCCACGCCAAAATTGGGCAAGACCCATCTCTCTTAGCTCCTGCCTACCAAGAAGACCACTAAACGCCATTGATCTAAAATCCCTTGATTCCATTTAACATGACTCCTATTTGATCTTTGTATCTCTCCATAAGATCTCCATCCCGGCCCATCTTATTAAAGTTCACCCCCACCCTAATGTGGTTCTTTCTGTATATTCGCTCCATCTTATAAAAACCTAAATTTCGATTGATGATTTCTACAAAAAGAGAAAAACCAAGTTTTGAATTGATTTTCTTTCATTTATTTTTTGCTGAATTGAACCTTTACTCTTTTTCTTCTTATTTTCTTATTTATTTTTGCTTTCTCAATATCACCTGTACCAACAGAGCTACCACTAACCACTACCAACGCCACCAAACTACACCATCTTCGTGGGACGACACCACCAAGAAAAGCAAAAAAAAAAAAAATAACAAAAAAAAAAACCCAAATGAAAAATTTACCAAGAATAATCAAACGTGTCACGCCGTCCACTGCCTTGGTTAATCGTAAACTATTCATGAAGAAGAAGTATCATGATGATTTGCGGGGAGAAAGAATCTAGTGACCCTTGTTACGGGCACAACAGTATGGAAAAGAAAAAGTTTGGAATCGCTAACTTATACCCTAAAAACTAGGGCTGCACATGGGCGGGTATGGGCGGGTATAAGCTCAAACCAACCTCGCACCCACAAAGCCGCGGTTTTTTTTTTTCATAACCAACTCCGCACCCACAAACAAACGGGCGGGTTTTGTTACCCACCCGCCGCGGGTAGGGCGGGTTTGGGTTTAAACCCGCTTAAACCAAAGAATAATTAGATATAATCCAAAAATTGATATAATCGATCGGAGGAGGAGTTCGCTATAATCACATTTGCACCACATTGAAATTTTCAAGATTACAATCCATGGAGTCCGCTTTAATATATTTCATGACGCGTGCAAACTAATTATAGTGATAGCAAATCAAATACGCTCGTTTTATTTTGATGGTAAAGAAATCTCCGAACGTTAAGAAGGCCAGCTCTAAATTGGCACCTCTGTGGATATGTTCACACACAAGACACCAACAACCATTGAAAACGGAAGTCTCTGAGAAAGGGACAAAAGAGGTGGTCTAGGGAGCGAGCCGAACTTCTCAAGGCCGTGAAGGATTAACTGTAATCAACTGTATATTGAGCGGGTTTTTCGGGCGGGTATGGGCGGGTATGACCTAAAACCAACCTCGCACCTGGTGTGTGAGTTTTTTTTTTGCTTAACCAACCCCGCACCCACAACGGGTGGGTATGGACAAAAAACCCACGGGTTTAGCGGGTACGGGCGGGTATGGGTATCGTGGGTGGGTCTTGTGCAGCCCTACTAAAAACGGAATCGGTACACCAGTTAGGGGCAAATATGGAAAATTCAATAAAAAAATAATAAAAATGAAATTGAAAAATGAATAATTAGAAAAATGTTAAGTCAAACCTAGTCTTTGATAAATCATTTGTTGGTCAAGGTACCAACCCTTAATATTTCAAATATTGGGTACCAAAGCTAGGTGTTGGACATTTACTGGGTACCAAACGTTAAATAACCCAAATCTATACAACCATGAAGAGACAATTTATCAATCAGTTAACATATGACCAGAGTTTTTAAAAATCCCATTCGACTTTTGCTCTCATCCCTAAAAGAATACCATTGAAACTCGTTCTCCTTGTGGAACAAACTAAATTCCTATGACAAATTTCATCAATCAGTTAACATGCATGTTAATTTCTCAACTAAATCCCTAAATCATACTATTACTCAACTGATTACTCATATGTTGTGCTTCTCACTGGATTTCTGAGTAAGTTTCTAGTATTATTAGAAAAATTAGTAGATAGATCAGAGTTACCTGTTGTAGTTCCTCGTTAGATAGAGATGGAGTAGGAGAAAGGGGTTTCGTTAAAAATCCAATTGAATGAGTTCTCCACTGTTCGGTTTGGTCGGGAGAAGAAATAAGAGATAAGAGAAAAACAGTTCCGCTTTACCCCGATATCTATAAAAATAACAACAAAAATAAAAAGAGTAAAAAACAATGGAGGGCTTACATGGTCCTTACAAGATATTATGCGGATAGGTTCGCAATTTCGAGCTTCACCGTCACCCTATCCATTCTATGACGGGTAAAGAAATCTTTAACCTGTCACCCTACCCATCAAACTACGGGTAGGATAGGATATAGATAAAACAATGGTGGGTAGGATAGAAATGTGGGTACGGATAGGATATGTGCACCCCAAACTTTGTCTGTCAACTTGGGTGAACCTTGTCCGGATACGTGACTCGACCCAAAAAAAAACCTCTGGATCTTTATGACGAGGGTTTTTCTTTGGCGCTAAAAAAGAAAACCTCTACTTCCAATATTCATAATACAAAAACTAAACCTGTCTCCGTTATTGCCTCTCTTTATCGGGCCGACCGACCGTAGGGCCCGAAGGTAGGGGAGTCCCTTTATGGCCACTTTTGTAAATTGAAACCTAACAAAATGTTCAATTTGATTAAAAGATTGGAAATCAATTTGGTGGTAGTCTTTGGGACATGAAAAACCTAAAATGTCCCTCCTTTTATTCTAATTATTATATCTCCTTATACATCCTATTTTTTCAGGGGTATAATTGGCAACCAAACATTAATATAACATATCTAAAAATCAGTCTTGAATTTTACTATTTTTATGTCATTGGAAAGGATTTTAAAAATTTACACAACGAGTACAAACAACAATATAAAATTTAATGCTTTTATGAAAAATCCGATGGTGACTTTCAAAATTTAATGCATAGCCATTATGCAAAGCACCACAAAAAATTCATAATACATGGGGAAATTGATGCAAACCACCACAAAGAATATATAACACATGAGATAAATTGATGCAATCTATCACAAAAGGTGCATTAAAAAAGGGGAAATTTATATCAATTTTAGCCTTATAACACCATTACGCAGAATCGCTGCTTTCGTTTTTCTTCGGCTCTACCTCCCCACAAAGCAAGAAGATCTAGTACATCGATTCACGAATCACAATTTGTTTGGGCAAAAGAAAAAAAAATGAAATTAGTGCGAAACGATTGATTATTTTTTTAAGTAGAAATACCATTAGGTCCTAGGAATAATATATTAGGATGAGTTTAGTCCATTTGACCCACAAATGTCTCATTTTCTAGTCCTATTTGGTAATATAAATTATAGTTTGGTCCTAAAATTATTGTTTGTCCTACTGTGGTGATGTCATGGATGATGTAAATGTCACCTTGTAGTGGCGAAATACCCTTTGGGACCATGACATCATCCATGACGTCACCCTAGGTATATATATTCAATTATCAAGAGAGATAAAATCATTTTCTGTTTACTTTCTCTCTCATCTTCTTTTCTTTTTCGATCTACTTTTCTCTCTTTTTTTTTTTTTTTTCTTGAATTTTGATCTCTTTTACGATCTGTTGAAGATGTTCAAGACGACGACGAACTCGATCTGTTTGATGAAGAATACGACGAAAATCATGTTGTTTGTCAAGCTTGTGTTGAAGATGCGGATGAACTCGCTTTAGGGTTTTTTCCTTGTTTTCTTTGATAAAGAAGATGATGAAGACGATGATGTTGAAGACGACGATGTTGTTAATGTAAACAAGAAACAAAGTTCGTGTTGTGTTTGCTAACGAACTCGGTTTTTGGAGACGGCGATGATGTTGCTGCTGGTGTTTGAAGACGACGATGTTGATGTTGCTATTGAAGACGTCAAAGAAGATGAAGATGATGATGTTGTTCATTTTTACAAATGAAGTCTGTTTTTTAGCTTTTTGTATGGACTTCATTCCTGGGAATGAAGTCTGTTTTTTTAGCTTTTTGTATGGACTTCATTCCTGGGAATGAAGTCTGTTTTTTTAGGTTTTTGTAGAAGAACTACTACAAAAATAAAAATTTAACAATTTTGGGGTATTTTTGTCTATTTAAATATTTTTAAATAATTATGGACCAAACAGTAAAAGCGTTTGACCAAAGGACTAAACAGACATGGGCCCACCTTAAAAAGGACCAAACAATATTTTTCCCTTTTTTTTAATTAAAGGTTTTGAGTTGGAGACAGAAAAATTGTCGGCTTTCATGGCGGCATGGGCTTCTAGGAATTATATTAAAAATTTATTATATCAAAATTCAAGAATTGGAGCTTTTGGAGGTGGAGGTGGAGGTGGAGGAGGAGCATTAGGAGCTGTTAGAGCAACCACAGCGTTGGAGTAAAACTAAAAATTTAGTCGCAAAACCAATCGCTACGGGGCGGAGTAAAGACCAAATCTCAGACTAAAACTAAAACCGTGAGTAAATTTGGTCTTTGGTTTAGTCTTTGATCGAGCGAAGAATGAAGGTTACGCCCTGGGGGCGTAGTTCAAGTTGCGCCCGGTGACGGTGCAAAAAAATGTACCGATTGATGGTGGGCGTAACTTTGAGTTACGCCCCAATTAAAAAAAAAAAATGAAATGGGGCGTAAGACCACCCTTGCGCCTGATGGGGCGTAGCCATAGTGTTGCGCCTCATAAAAAAAATTTTGGTTTTTAGTCGCCGCCGTAGCGTCGTTAAAGACATTTGAGTAAACCAAATTTTTTGGTTTTTTTTTAGTTTTTGGTCTTTGGGTTTAGTCGCATGATTGCAGTTGCTCTTAGACATTCAAGTTCTGTTCCTAAAGTTTGTCCCATAATTCCTCAGTTTTCAAAGAAAGTACGAGCTAATTTTGATTTATTCAATTCTGGGTTTTATTTTCTTATTGTTTAGAGGTCATAGGGTTTGAGAATTGTGTACTTTTAGTCAATTAGATTTATTTCTTGCCTTTTTTAGTGCAATACGGGGTATGGGGAAATTTATGCTCAACTTTGAATTATGGGTTTGCGTTTGTGTACTATTAGTTACTTCAATTTTTGGTTTTAGGGTTTTATTTGATGTCACAGTGTAGTAATCAGGTAGAGAGTATGCGTGATTTTCACCTATGCTGTTTGATTCTCATGTGGTGGTCTTATGTTTGATGTTTGAACAGTTTTAGTCTGGATATGGAGTTGTTAGAGTAGGCTTCTCTATGTGTCCTGGCATTTCACTGAATTAGCTTCTCTAAGCTCTGTTAGGTGCTCTCTCTTACTTAAAAGACAACATCTGGGGGCATAGGAGGTTCCATTTGTGCACATTCATTTCCTCCGTGCTTGATAGCACCTTGGAAGTTATTTGGTTTAAAGTTCATCTCGAGTTCTTTTCAATGTGGTGATGAACCTGGCTCAGGCTCCGCGTCGCATCAACCATGCCCGGTAGTCCTGTACTTGTATTCACTGGCTAACATGACTGGATACAGGAATATCCTTAAGTTGTAGCTACATCTGAATCACAAGAATACAAGATCACTTCCTTGTGGTCTGAAATCCCACATAGTTATGTTATTACTGGACAAAGTTTTTTTGTAGTGTTTACTAAATATGGTCCAACTTAGAAGTTGGTCTTCTAGGAAATAGTAGGATGTTGATATTTGGAATGTTTATTATGACTGTTGAGACACCTTAGAACTCTATGTTCTTGCAAGAACTTACGGTCTTATTACTTTTCATTCTTTTATTTGGGGTCACAATGTTAAGGTTTTTTAGTTGCTGTTGACATATATTAAACAATCATATTATGTTGGATGAAGTACATACCCGTTTTATCTTGTGTATAGTTGGCTTCTATATCATGAGATGATATACGCCGTTGTTTGTGGGGTTTTTGAATTTACTTCATAGTAGTTATCATTGACTGTGGATCATTCTTTTAATGTCTGATATCAAATAAAAAAACAACAGAAAAACAAGTACCATTTCTTTGACTGAAAGACAAGCTTGTTTTACTTCTAATTAGCCTATATGTGTTTGCACTGTAGGGAAGAATCTTTACAGCAGCCTTTTTAGGCATAGTTATTTCTGGAGGAGCTTATGTGAGTACTGCGGATGAGGCAACTTCGAGGTATTTTTTTTTTCTTCCTCATTTAATCCAAACACTTATTCCCCAATTTCATAAAACTTTGTGATCCATTATTGAAGTACTACAAGTTTACCAAACAGTATTTCTGTTGCTGGGGTTCCTCTGTCTGATTTATTGATTGTGTATTTTTGGTTCCTATGTCTCTGTACCTTCTATGGATGTACTTGAACATGAATTGTTTTACACTTTTTTAGTCACGGAGGGCCACTGCTTTTCCTTCAGTTTTACACACTGTAATCAGCTTTTCCTGATAACTTATCTGCAAACAGCCAGCTTAATGCATTTGGTGTAGTGGGTGGCTACTTTCAATGGTTTCATTTAATTATTCTGTATTTGGTGCAGTGGGTGGTTATATTCAGCAACAAAGCTTGTGAATCCATTCTTTGCCTACCTCAATGCTGAGACTGCTCATCGTTTAGCTGTTGCAGCAGCAGCTCGTGGTTGGGTCCCAGGAGAGAAGAGGCCGGACCCATCCATATTGGGGATGGAAGTATGGGGTCGGAGGATTTCAAACCCTATCGGTCTTTCTGCTGGTTTTGATAAAAATGTGGAGGCAGTTGAAGGTTTATTAGGGAAGGGTTTTGGATTCGTAGAGATTGGGTCCAGTGACGAAGTCCCACATGGAGGAAAAGCAGGTCCAGACATTCTGGATGTCAATCTCGGGAAGAATAAGACTAGTGAAGATGCTGCTGCTGATTATGTTGAAGGAGTTCACACTTCATCCCAGTATGCCTATTACTTGGTAAGTATTTACTATTCTATTCTGAACTCACATTAGCCTTTAGTTTGCTGGGGTTTCTTCCTCATGTCATAAATATAAAAAGTGTTCACTGGATAATCTGGGATTTCAACTCCAGTATTAGTGATTCAGTTGACTGCAGTCATTTCTTTTGAAAATGAAGAGATTACATCTTCATTTCACAGTTACTTTTCATCAGAAATACATAGGTCGTAAATATATAAACATGAATTTGGGTGGTGATCATCCTCATGGTGAGGAGAACTTTGTTACTACATCATCTCCATCTAATACCCATCTCCTGAGGCCTATGCATCATATAAGATTTTTGCTCCTATTAGTTAATTTTTTTTTTTATAAGCACTAGTTATCTAAGTTGAACTCAAAGACAGACGTAATACATAATATACACTGTTTGCTTAAAGAGTAAAGAGAAGGCGAATAAGCTGGGAAGTACTAACTAGAAATAGATACCGAAGTGACATGTCTCCGTTCTTCTCTAGAAAAGATGCTGACTTCCAGGCTTGGCTGAACTGTTGGCATGTGTCTGAGATTCATGCCTTCCTCCAATTTTGTTTCATTTTTAAGTACGTTTCCGAGGTCTCCATGACGACATGGATATTTGCCGACTAGATCCGCAGTTAATCAAATGCCTGCATGAATTTTCGATTGTGTGTATACAGAAAACATTATATTGCTTGTTTGATCTTAAAATCATATACAGGTTATCAACATTTCATCACCAGATACTCCAGGGTTGTGTAAGCTTCAAGGAAAAGAACAACTTAAAGATTTTGTTGAAAAGGTTGGTTCTCCAACTGCAAGTTTACCATTTGTTCTCTCTGGTGGCACATGGGTTGTAGTATTGATCCTACAATTGCTGCTTCTAAATTAGTCATAACTGAATTGTTTGCCAAGGTACAAGCTGCTCGTGACGAAATGCGATGGGAGAGGAAGGCCCTCCTCCGCTGCTTGTGAAAATTGATCCGTACTTGTCCAAGCTAGATCTCGAAGATATTGCAGCGGTGCGCAGCCTACCATGACCTCAGATGCTCATGTATTTTGTTTTTTAATATAATTCACCAGTAGTATCTTTTTATGGTTCAATCATATTATTTCAGGTTGCTTTGACACTCCGCTTGGACGAATTGGTAAGTTAAGAACATTCATTCTTTTGACCATATTTTCTAAAGCTTCAGTTGCCGTTCTCCTGTCCATGCTTCACCGTGGAGAAATATGAACTTATCATGTCAGTGGAATTTAATTGTCAGTTCTTCACTTTTCCCTCTCAGATCGTAACTAACTCAACCATTGCAAGACCAGATCCAGCTAGTGAGAATCCAGACTATCCAGTTTGTGAAGAAACTGGTGATTTATGGGAAACCTCTATACATCCTGTCAACCAACGTGCTCAGTTACTTGTGTTTCTTGACTAGGGTAAGTTTATATCTACAGTCAGTGCATTTCTGGTATTCAAGATTAAGATTCCTCATGGTCTAAAATAAATAAATTTGAGTACAAAGAGAGTTTGATCAATTTGGTGCAGTGTCTTTGAAAACTATAGAATGCTACTTTATGTTAGGTTGAATTGCAGACCAATTTGTTTAGCAATTTCGATTACGAAACGAAAACAAACAAAAATCATGCAGTTGGCTGCAAAAGTTAATGACAGATTTCAAATCGTGATGTTAATCTTGTCACTTATTAATTCCTGGCCATGTTTTTTTTACTTCTCGGGAACTTATGGTTTGTTATATTCGTATTCCAGGAAAGGTTCCTCTTTATGGTTGTGGAGGAATTAGCAAGTAAGTGTTTATAACCAATCATCCTCTCTTGCCTCCCAAATTTCTCTGCTGCTCCTGCAGTAAATGTAGTAGTATATTGTTTTCATTTCTTTCATTTCAACAAACATGGATAAAGGAGATGTTTTTGCTGTTACTGAAATTCTCCTTAAATCGATAGATCTTCTTAACTACTGTTACAAGATTCAAAAGCTAAGCACTGGAACTCCCTTGCAGACATCAGGCCATTGATATGTTTCCATACTACAACAAACTCAAGCATGAACAGCACTACCAATATCATCCATGTGATTGCCTTTCTGGATCTGCTTGCTCCCGTCCATGCAATTGCCCTTCTGGATCTGCATGCTCCTGCAATTTGCTAGACGGTGCCAGAACCTGATTTAGCATTATGTTGACCAGGCTAAGGTAATAAACCGGTGAAAAGAAAGCGAAAAAAGAAAGGAGAAATTAGCTCAGGTCAAAAAAGAAGATCATCCTGCCATGCCTCCCAAATTTCTCTAGTAAATATAATTTTTTCATTTCTTTTTATTCAACAAATATGGATAAAGGAGATGTTTTTGCTGTTACCGAAATTCTTCTTCAATCGATAGATCTTCTTAACTACTGTTACAAGATTCAAAAGCTAATCACTGGAACTCCCTTGCAGACATTGATATGTTTCCATACTACAAAAAGCAAACGCAAGCATGAACAGCACTACCAACACCGTCCATGCAATTGCGCTTCTGCATGCAACCGGCGTCCATGCTGTTGTCCTTGTCTTGTAGAATAGGTAGTGTTCTGAGAATGATTCGTTCTGATTTTCTGTAACTTTCATCCTAGATCAGGTTCAGCACTAACAAGTTACACGCTTCAAAGATTCCAAATTGATTTCAAATCTAGATAGTGTTCGAAATCTTCAACGATAAAAGGATCAGAAACTTAAACTATCTAACTAAATCGTGCTCACACTAGTTGAATATAACAAACCTTCAGAAATGCCCATTAAAATACGGAACTTTTTCCGAGCCTGGTTCCGGGTCTATAAGATATGGACCTGGATGATTACTGGGTCCAGTTCCGGGCCCTATGATAACTACCGGAGAGCTAATTGCTCTCGATGCACTTCGGTCGCCAATGATCACATATTCTTCTCGGTTGATTATTTAACCGATTACCATTACCTCCATGTTTAGAATCACGGCCCGTTACATAACTCCCTAAATTAAATCAAGGGTAGAGATTAAAATGTGAAATGTACACTCGTTAAGGAAAGGGTAGAGATTAAAATGTGAAATGTCACTCGTTAAACAGTGTCATCGACCCGCACTCATTGCTTACACTTATGAGCAAGCACCATCCTTCTTTATACTGCAGTAGTGTCCGGTGTCACCCAGCGGCTAGGATATATTGGCTTCTCTAACTAACGGCCGTGATCTTCCTCCCTCCCAGTATCATAGCGATCAAAAAGGCTCCACGTTTATCTTCCGCACTCCTGTGTAATAACTTCAGCCATAACCTCCCTCTTCGCCTCCCCATATTCAATTTCAGTTCTTCTGTAACGCTTCAAACTTTTTCTACCAACCATATTGTTTAGGCCGTTCAATTAAAACTCCCGGATATGTATTTCATGGGTTATATATATATGATCATTGTAACGAATGGCAACCGACATCATCACCCCTTTCGAACATGTATTCTTCTCTCTCACTGATTCGTTTTTTCCGTGATTTCGCAGAATCATCATATTATAAATTGAAATGGTATACAAACCAGTAGCATTAGTACC